>CM064487.1:106105339-106519327 GCA_032716605.1 Paralithodes platypus
CATGACAATTTATCTAAATTGTGTTGCATATCGTCAACTTGTTCTTTTGAGAGTACGCTATTTGCAATTGTTGTATCATCAGCAAATTTTGAGATTGTACAGGTGAGACACTCATCTATGTCGTTGATATAAATTAGAAAGATAATTGGTCCTAGTACCGATCCCTGGGGTACCCCGCTACTTACATTGGTCCATTTAGATGCCTTACCGTTTATGACTACTCTTTGCTTTTTGTCGCTGAGCCAATTTTCTATCCATTTCCGTCTTGTATTCCATGCGCTTTTAGTTTTAGCAGTAAACGTTTGTGGGGAACTTTGTCAAAGGCCTTTTGAAAATCAAGGTATATAATATCTACAGCTTTACTCTCATCGCAGAGGTTGAGGATATCGTGGAAGAAGTCTAAGAGGTTTGTTAAACAGGAACGTTTTTTACGAAAGCCGTGTTGAGTATCTTTAAGTAAGTTATTTGCCTCTAAGTGATTTAGGAGTCTGTCTCTTATGACCGTTTCTAGCATTTTACATACAATTGAGGTTAAGCTAATTGGACGATAGTTACTGGGTAGGGAGAGAGAGAGAGAGAGAGAGAGAGAGAGAGAGAGAGAGAGAGAGAGAGAGAGAGAGAGAGAGAGAGAGAGAGAGAGAGAGAGAGAGAGAGAGAGAGAGAGAGAGAGAGAGAGAGAGAGAGAGAGAGAGAGAGAGAGAGAGAGAGAGAGAGAGAGAGAGAGAGAGAGAGAGAGAGAGAGAGAGAGAGAGAGAGAGAGAGAGAGAGAGAGAGAGAGAGAGAGAGAGAGAGAGAGAGAGAGAGAGTATACGAAAAGACAAGGGAAAGCAAGAATCTAAGAATAAAGATAGCAAGAGAGAGAGATACCCGACCCGAGGCGTGATGCAGTGAGAGATCTTGAGCGCGATACCTGCGTCGCGTGGGATTCATCAGACGGTTAAGTCGTGTTGCTCTGACGGATGAAGTGCGAATGATATGCATAATTGGGAGTTCTGGGGTTGGGGCAGAAGGTTTATCAGACGGTGGGAGAAACGTGAGACAGAGGTTGATCCTCGGATATACAGTGGTTGGGGGAAGAGAATTCGGGTTAAATTATTCAACTATAACATATTCTGTCTTCACTGTGTAAATAATGCGTTCAAATTTAACAACACTAATACAAATTGTATACCAGAGTTCGAAATTGAATGTAAGCTTTTGAAACAATATTTCTATATTTGTTGCTACATATTTACAAAAAAAAAAAATACATTTTATATTACAGATATTATAGAATATCTCTCTTGCTTTCATGTCGAAGTCCTACGTATTGGAAGATACAGCATAACGCGCTCTTAGACTTGGGTACGGACATAAATATACGAGTAAATATACACAGAAGTGAAATAGGTAAGATCCTGTGTAGCGGGAGAAATTGTTTTTAAGATGTCTATTTACTAAGAAACATTGAACAATATCTCTAACCTAACCTAACCAAAGCCTAACCTAACCTTACCTAGTATACTAGTGGATTATTTATGAATGTAAAATGTAAAAATATATTGTAACATCACCAAATTATTAAGATATAAATAAAGGTCCTCCCGCTACACAGGATTATACTGTGGAATTAAACACACATGCCCAAGCGCAAATATATAAACCTAATCATAAATTGTAATGTTTTTCAATTGGCAATCGTGTTTATTATCTAAAATATTGCTTATTGCAAGATAACTATGATAAAGTTCAGTACCTGAATCTTTAAAATTATTTTGCATATCCAGCTTACCATTATATCTCAAGTTTTCTGTGAACTAAGACAATATAAGCTACAAGAACCTAAGCCTTTCCAGAGGGCAACAATCTACAAGTCAACTCTTCCTTAAGGGGGGTGATCTGCTTTTTTCTCTCCTTTTTTTCTCTTTCTTTGGGTTGTATCCATTCGGCCCTATTCAGCCTACTGATTTAAGAAATTTTTCCTCATCCAGGTGTCGATTTCTTCCTGGCGAGCGAGAGCCAGCCAGCATTGTGTTAAGAAATCCGGCTTTGCCAGAGAATTTTTGCTATCGAAAAATGTAGAAATTTAGCCTGCTGTCAAAAATTTGTGTTTTAAATATGCTGGCTCGCTACCGCTCGCCAAGAAAAAATAAACACCTGGATCGGGATAAACATCTTAAAACAGTAGGCTGAATGGGGCCGAATGGATACAAGCCAGAGAAAGAGAGAACATGAGAGAAAAAAAGCAGGTCATCCCCCTTAAAAACTGGCCCTGGCACACTCTTACCTAGAGTGGTTTTATTTCGCCAACATAGGTAATCCCCCAATGAGAATAGTGTCGACTTCATTACAGTGGCAGCCATGTTGTTACCTTGATTTTAACCTCATCCTTAAGATAGCTTAAATTATCGTTTTATGCAAACTGACAATAGACATGTTGACTTAGTTTCGGAAGGACATCGATGACTAGACAACATGGGAAAAAAAAAAAAAAAAATGGCACTGCTTCCAATGCAAAACTCGGTTCCATGTGTAGTCGGCCAAATAAGTGATGTCGCGGTACCAGGAATATGTCCATCAATAATTGGTATCAGTACTAGCCAAGCATTACTTCATCGTTTCGAGTGAGATATACAAACATATTCCTATCTTTACACACCCTATTCAACATCTGACAAACATTAATACAGCACACAGCGAGCAAAACGTAATGACAGCGGAGACACGACTTATTTGGCCAACCGTACATACTCCCCGTGGCCAAGGTCCTGGGGGTTTAAGAGTGAGAACACGAGGTAGTAATAATCGAGATCAATGACAAAAATGTCCATTTAGGATGCAATGTGTATGATCAAGATAGTAGCTCCTGGAGGGTAATAACAGACCTGCAGCTGCTTTAGAGCTTCATAACACGCAGTCGTCTATAGGAGGCTTTGTAGAGTGGCGCTAATAAGTCATGTCATGTCTCAGCTGTCATTACGTTTGGCTCGCTCTGTGCTGTATTAATATCCGTCAGAGGTTGAATAGTGAATAGTAAGTGTAGGAACTTGGCTGTATATCTCACTCAAAAAGAAGAAATCATGTGTAAATATTGCCGATACCAATTATTGATCAAAACATAATAGGTGCCGAGATATCAATTATTAGGCCGACTGTACCCACTTGTGGTTTTATAAGGATATGCAATAAAATCGATGGTTAAAAGTTGTGTCATATAATTTCAATTTTAGAAACCCTTGTTACTGTGCGATTCGTTTTTAATCTGCTATAGGATTATTCGACTGTGAATTAACCAATGAAACACATTTAGCTCATTATATGTTGATCATGTAGCAAGGTTTGCATATTACGATGGAAGCTTTGTCAACTTTGCCTATGCACGACCGCTATCAGCATTAACCCTTTCAGTATATCATGATGCAATATTCTGGCTATTCTTAGACTGTTATGTAGTTGAGAGTCTTTAAAAGTCAACTAGTTAATTGTGATAGATTATTATTTGTTTTTATGTCTAGGAGTCCATTATAAAGTGAATACTATTATCTATTAGTAGGCACAATAATGTTAACAGGACGTCACCCGTACTAGATGAAAGGGTTATAGCAGTAAATCAAAGCAATAATAATTTAGTTTGTATATCTGGACTCCCTTCTCCCTCATTTTTAGCCCCAATAGTGTTGAGTTTATTAAATGCTTGCCTCGTTAGTTTGGTGATTATAAGACCTCTCGCCACATTTCTTTGCAAATGTTAATACCTTTAGTTCCATGAAGGTGCTGATATACTCATTTACTTGATATATATTTGGTGTCACATGATTTATCTCTGTACTACCTAGCTATAGGTCTACATGCAGCTCTAACATGAAAACCACATACAATCAACAAATCAACGTCATCGCAAACCACATTATTATTAAAAAACATTACATTATATATCGCCACTATAATATATCCACATGACCACCATGTTATTCCTGTTATTTACATTGGTTCACATGTCATAATTACCCCACCCACATCAACCCTGACAAAATTGCAACCTCCAAGCCTAAGTTAACGCCAGCAACATAAACATCCGTGTAATCATCAACAATATGTCAATCACCATTATCACCAAAACAAATAACAAGCCCAACATGATCACTACTATCGACACCAGAATTCGCACCAGTCCTCTCACCATTATTACTATTACCAGCACGAGATCATCAACACACCCACCACCTACACCACCACATAAACTTGATCTCCATCGTACCCACCACCTCCACCACCAAATAAACTCCCCCAGGCGTGACCAAGATATCAATTTGCGAGAATATCAATCCCTTTGCCTTAAGGGGATAGTACTCGCTTTTTCTTCTCCCTCATGTTTAGCAGATTAGTTTTGAGGTTTTTAGAATTTCGTTCCGTTAGTATGGCGATTTTGAGACCTTTCGCCTAATTTTGTTGTCAATATTAAAACCTTTCGTGCCCTTTAGCTGTCGATTTTTTCCTGGCGAGCGATAGCGAGCCTCTAATTTTAGAAGAGGAAACGGCCTTCGGCCGGGACATTTTTTACCCAAAAATGTATCTTGTGTTTTTTTAAGCTTGATGGAGGTCTAGCGAGGGAACTCAAAAATAAATATATAGACCAAAAACCATGCACTACCCTTAATCCCACTATTTCTGGACGGAGGCTGATGTTCTGATCGCCATATAAGGTACTGAGTTCGAACACCAGCAGGCCAGTCCTCCCACCCATGATCCCAGGTCCTCTGACTCAACCCTACCCGACCTGTGGGTTACACCTGAAGATTCCTTTTGCGGCGAGATTAAAAACTAAGATAATTATAGGGAATAGGCTCTCAGCCTTATTATACATAATTTATTAGGGACAATGTAGGGCAATGGAATCTTTATACTGTGCTCATGTATAATTCACTGTGGGAGAATAATTTTGATCATATATATAAAACCCGATATTATTAGAAAAAACGCCCATTCTAATCAATCTCAGAGCTCTTTCGGACATCCTCACTGAGTATGCAGTATAATCGATATATACCCCCTGCTGGCAACAT
Source organism: Paralithodes platypus (assembly GCA_032716605.1). NCBI lineage: Eukaryota > Metazoa > Arthropoda > Malacostraca > Decapoda > Lithodidae > Paralithodes > Paralithodes platypus. Next base: position 106,110,382 of record CM064487.1, read on the forward strand.
AGATGAGGATTTCAATAATTCATGGGGGGTGGGGGGTGGGGGGGGACAAAGCCCCCCTCAACCCATTGTGTATCCCACATTGGAATTATAACTAAGACCGTAAAAACACTCATTTATCTAAATCTGGAAGAAAAAACATAAAACATAAAACATAAGGGTGCGAGCCTATTCCCTATAATTACCAGAACTAATTATTAGGGATAATGAGAAAATATAGACTCGTCATAACATTCTCATAAGCATCATGGATGCTTTGTGTTATCAATTCTTAAAGAACACTCGGTTTAATATTATTTTAATACCACGAATTTTGTTGATATATTTGAAGATAAATAATGAATCTATATGCTCTAAAGATCATAAGAAATGTTTGTTTAACCCTCGGCAAAACCTAATAAAAAGTATGGTACTAAAATGTCTTTTTCGTAACAAGGTTGTCAATACGGTACATTCAGTCCATCGATAGCTCTAAAGATCATATGAAAATGTGTTAAACCCTCGGAAAAACCTAATATAAAAGTATGGTACTGAAACTTGATTTTCGTAACAGGGTTGTCAATACGGTACTTTCCCGTTATCAATGTACAATCAAGCTGAAGATTGCAGAGTAAACACCATAGACTTTATCGACTTTTCTTTCACCTTCGTATAATCGACAGCCAATTTTTTTTTTTTATTAAGGGATTAGTACTCAACCAGCGGGGGTGTGGGGGCAGCAGCCCCCACTCATAATACTAGGTTAGGTTAGGTAAGGTTGTTAGGTTAGGCTAATGTCTTTTCAAATCACTATCGAGGGGCTGTCTCAACATCGATCGATAGGCCTAATGGGGAAAATAGGTTTTCCCGAGATTTCTAATTAATTACAAACACTATATATTGATGCAAATGACCAATTTTGTTTATAAAAAACATTCGGAAAATTCGTGCTATTAAAATAAAATGAGTATAACTAAATAAGTTGGTCACCAATTATTTTGCAATATTTGAACACACATATGGATTTTATATGCTCTAAACATAATATGAAAATGTGTTGTAAGCCTCGGCAAAACCTAATAAAAATATATGGTACTAAAATGGAATTTTTTCGTAACATGGTTGTCAATACCTTCCTACAGACGGCACAGATTCGTACACACGCCATTTTCACCTGTCTCCCGAGGTCTGTCCACCAGCTTTTTAGTCAACACTAACTCCACCTGCCCATCTCTGTCGAAACTACAGGTGTTCATTTCCACAGCTTTGCGCATCACGTCACGAGACACTACTGGCTTCCTATTGGTTTTTTTTAACACGTCATTATAACGCAGATGCTACGTCACGCTCTTGTCACGCATACCTTCGGGAGCCAATCACTTAAGGTATAATATGTTCATTACGTCATTGCAAACGGCCTATCACAGATACCCACCTTGATTTAGCTGAAAATTGACAGTCGAGTCATGGCGGTGGAGTGCAAAGGATGTTCACCTCTGCCCCATTCTATTATTGTAGACACTACTCATAATAATACTGCTACCCTGAAACTATTCACAGAACATGGGTGTTTGCCGAGTGATGTGACGTGCAAGAAGTGTGGTGAAGCCTGTTATTTTTATGAGCCATCACAACAGTGGCGTTGCGGTAACTACTGGTTCTTAGAAAAAACAACCACCCGCCGCCAATGTGGGTTCCGCACTTCTCATAAAAAAGGCACATTTTTAGATCAAGCTCATATAGAACCATGGCAAATTCTGGGCTTCATCAATTTGTGGTTAAACAAAAACTTTCAACACTGGGAGGCGATAATGAACCTTGGCATATCGTATCCCACCAGTGTTGATTGGAGAAGTTTTTGCTCCGAGGTCACTAGTTCCTGGTTTGATAATCAACAACCGATTGGTGGTCCCAACATCGTTGTTGAAATAGACGAAACTTTTATTATTAAGGCTAAATTTCATGTTGGGAGAGAATTGGGGAAAAAACAGTATTGGGTTGTTTGGGGGAATTGAGCGGGTGTCAGGAAACAGATTTGTGGTGCCGCTCATTGATGATAACTATGACCCTCTCCCTCGTAGCCGAGACGTTTTGCTGCCTTTAATTAATCAATATATATTGCCAGGCTCAATTATTTACTCTGATTGTTGGAAGGCATACAGCAGCGTCAGTCAGCACGGCTACAAGCATGGCACTGTCAACCATAAAGTTAACTTCATAAATCCCGCCAATAAAAATATTCACACACAAACTGTAGAGCGGCTGTGGAGGGACGTGAAGGAGTACATCAAGAAGCCTGGAATCCGTCCCCATTTCCTTCACCAATATCTCGCAAGATACCTCTTCCTCAAGTCAGTCACCCGCCGCAGAGCTCTACACGCTTTTCTCGTTCAGGCTGCAACATTGTATACGCCTCAGTCTGACAAACCTCCACCATTGCCTCGGGACCCTGATTCTGAGTTGGACATTCGGGATTCTGACTGTGGGGATTCGGATGCTGCTGACGACTCCAGGCCTGCCGATGCTGTACAGTCACCTACATCATTAACACATTCACCTCAACGTGCAGGTCCATCCACCTCTGGTTGCCCTTCAAGAGCTCGACGTGGCCGACCTTCTCGTCGGAGACGTGATCCGCCGCAGTGTCCCAGCCCTGGATCCCCACACTCTGACAGTGACACCTCTCTACCTCAGCCTCAGGACCATCACGTTCCGCCTTTACACCATCAACAACGTGCTGCATCAACCTCTCCACCCTCTAACACCGCAAAACGCCCACGTCCTGAATCGTCTCCTCCACGTACCTGCCCATCGACCTCATCAACTCCACCAGCAGCTCTCTCGACCTCTTCACCTCAACGTGCCTATCCATCGACCTCTTTACCAAGACGTGGGGGTTGCCGTGCAAGAGGTAGACGTGGACGACCTCCTCGTCGGAGACGTGGATGCGCTTCGTCACGGACCTCATCACCTACTCCGTCAACTTCATCTCAATAAGGTACGCTATTATACGCTTCTAGCTTAGGTTAGGTTGGGTTGTTTGGTTAGGTTAATATACTAGGTCTCATAAACAAGATTCGTAGTTGTGGTAGTATTTACGGTATCTGGACACTGCGAGCGGAGGCGCATTTAGGTTAGGTTAGGTTAGGTTAGGTTAGGTTAGGTTAGGTTAGGTTAGGTTAGGTTAACTTAACTTAGGTTCAGTTAACTTAACTTAGGTTAGGTTAAGTTAGGTTAAGTTAACTTAGGTTAAGTTAAGTTAAGTTAACTTAGGTTAGGTTAGGTTAGGTTAGGTTAGGTTAGGTTAATTAGGTTAGATTGTGCATCCGCTCGAAGTGACTCTCATTCGTATTTACAGATACGGCAGAATACAAATGGCTGCCGGCCCAACCGCCATGTTGTATCCCACGTACGCCTACTAGGTAGTACGGACACATTGTAGGCGTTAGGTGTGCATTAGGCTTGTATCCAATGTACTAGGTCTATGTTACTGGATATTTATGATTTAAATAAGTGCTACGTTTTCGACAAATATGGTTAGGCTATATGGCTTTGCAATTAGCCAAATCATGAGCCTATTTCCGACATTTAGGTTAGTTAGTCTTTTTCGATTCTCAAAATACGAGCCAAGTTTTGCCAAAAATTGGCTCCGGTTTTCCACAATTATTTTTTTGGGGCTTTGCAATTTAGGGAAACATGAGCCAACATTATAAATTAGGTTACTGTAATTAGTTATTCTTAAAACTCCCAAAATCCGAGCCAAGTTCCGCAAAAATTTGGCTCGGGTTTTCCAAAAAACGGGTTTTATGGCTTTGCAATTTCGGGAAACCTGAGCCAAATTTCTAAATGAGGTTACTCTCATTTTATTGTCTAGAAAATCTCCAAATCCGAGCCAAGTTTTGCCAAAACTTGGCTCGGGTTTTCCAAAATTCGGGTTTTATGGCTTTGCAATTTCGAGAAACCTGAGCCAAACTTCGAAATGAGGTTACTGCCATTTTGTTGTCTACAAACTCTCCAAATCCGAGCCAGCTTTGGCCAAAACTTGGCTCGGGTTTTCGAAATATTGGGTTTTAGGCATTTGAAATACATTCAAACCCGAGCCAACTTTTGCTAAAATACGTGTTAATCCTCGTTTTACGCATTTAACCCCTCATTTTCCCTGTACTTCATAGCCCTCCCCACTATCGGGCGGCGTGTCTTAAGATCGTTGTATAATGGGGAAAACGGTTTCGCCGAGGGTTGTAATTATTTCCAAACACTATATATTGATGAAAACTAACAGGGAAAAATAAAACAATCCATGGGAAAATTGGTGACCATCTTATTTAGTTTTTCCATAAAATGTTTCCACAGTTTTTAATAGGTAAACAATGACTAGGCTAGTTCTGGCAAAAATGTTATGTTATATTATTATATTAGGGTTAGGTTAAGTTAGGTTAGGTTAATCTAATCTAATATAATATTTGTACATTTTGGGCAGTGGGTGGGGCCGCGCGTATGGGGCGGAGTACAGACCCTCCCGTAAAACATAGCGCATTTTAAGACTTTTATTTCTCAGTAAATACTGATTTCCGACATTCAATTAAACATCCTACAAGTTCTAACCAGTCCCCTGAACAGTTTGTAATAGGATACTTGAGGATATTTTAACGGGACCATAGGTAAATTTTTACCAAAATAGGTTTTCCCGAGATTTCTAATTAATTACAAACACTATATATTGATGCAAATTACCAATTGTGTTTATAAAAAACACTCTGAAAATTCGTGGTATTAAAATAACATTTTTCCGAACACTCATATTAGTGCGTCTGCTATCGCCGAAAATACACATAGCTAAATTAGGTTATGGTATTGACAAAGTATGTAAGTTAAGTTAGCTAGCTTTCGGTATTGTGTAAGCGCTTCTTTTAGGAGGCGGCAAGTGTTACTGCTACTATTACAGTCAAAAGTAATATACTTGCTTGCTGGATGCTTACGAAGAGATAGGACGTGGCAACTTTTATCCCTATCAGTCACAAAATATACACAAAATACATACTGTACATACATGCGGGAAAGAGAGACCAGCTATCGGTAATTGTTACACGAACAGCTTCTCCGACGTGCATGACCGCCGCATAGCGAGTTGTAAGTAAACAAACACAAAACCTTCTCCGGACCTTTAACGAAAAAAATTGTCATTACCCTAACCTAAAAACCTAACATAACCTCGGGGCTGCCGCCCCCAGACCCCCGCTGCTCTAAATATTAATGTAGAAGACGTCATATTATTAGAAAACACTGGGGGAGAGTGAAAAACACCTCCGAAATTGCGATCGTGTTTCTACAGTCATATATATTTATTTGGAACAGTTTGTCAGGGAGTAGAGAGGATGTCATTATAGTAAACGGTTAATATACAGGAGACGCAACAATGTGTTTTTCAGGTATTTTTTTTGGTATTTTGATTTTGTTTTTGGTGTTTTAGTCGTATCTAGTGATGACATTGAATGGGAATTAAGCATTTACCCATTATCCATCAATCTAAAGACACGCCCCCCGATAGTGGGGAGGGCTATGAAGATCAGGGAAATTGAGGGGTAAAAAGCGTATAGAACACGATAATACACATTTGTAACCCAAATTTGGCTCGGGTTTGTTCAATTTCCAGACCCATAAAACACGATTTTTTGAAAACCCGAGCCAAGTTTTGACGAAACTTGGCTCGGATTTAACAAATGTAAAAATGAAAAAAATACAGTAACCTTGGTAAATTATTGGCTCGGGTTTTGTCAATTTCCAGACCCATAAAACCCGACTTTTTGAAAACCCGAGCCAAGTTTTGACGAAACTTGGCTCGGATTTAACTAATTTAAAAATGAAAATAACACAGTAACCTTATTAACATGTTGGCTCGGGTTTTGTAAATTTCCATACCCATATAACCCGACATTTAGAAAACACGAGCCAAGTTTTGACGAAACTTGGCTCGGATTTTACTAATGTTCATGTTAAAATTACACAGTAACCCTAATAAAATCTTTGTTTGGGTTTTCATAAGGTTAACATTAGCCTAACCTAACGAAGTAAAAATGGGGTTAACATTAGCCTAACCTAACAACCTTACCTAACCTAGTAAGAATGGGGTTAACATTAGCCTAACCTAACAACCTTACCTAACCTAACCTAGTAAGAATGGGGTTAACATTAGCCTAACCTAACAACCTTACCTAACCTAACCTAGTAAGAATGGGGTTAACATTAGCCTAACCTAACAACCTTACCTAACCTAACCTAACCTAGTAAGAATGGGGTTAACATTAGCCTAACCTAACAACCTTACCTAACCTAACCTAGTAAGAATGGGGTTAACATTAGCCTAACCTAACAACCTTACCTAACCTAACCTAGTAAGAATGGGGTTAACATTAGCCTAACCTAACAACCTTACCTAACCTAACCTAGTAAGAATGGGGTTAACATTAGCCTAACCTAACAACCTTACCTAACCTAACCTAGTAAGAATGGGGTTAACATTAGCCTAACCTTACAACCTTACCTAACCTAACCTAGTATTATTGGTGGGGGCTGCCGCCCCCACACCTCCGCTGGTTGGGTACTGGCTGAAAAACTTATTGTTTTACAGTAGGCCTATGTATTTTATGTTATTTTTGTTCTCCCTTATAATACATTTCAGCTCTTAATGACATATATAGCAATTATGTATAGCCTATGCTCTACCGGACCTATTAGGCCTAAAAAGATCGATGGGCTAACTGTCGGTCCAAAACATCAGTATGGTAACCAACTAGCCCTTGCATGCCAGTTTAATCCTATGCGAAAAAATCTTTTACTTTGTTACTTTGCGATGACCCATTAAGATTCCCTAGCTAGCTGTGGTCCGGCTCCTTTATGTTGTCCCAACCAACCAACTAACCTTAATGAACAGAGGAGGTACTGGGCTGCCTGGCTGGCCGCTGGAGGCTCGATCACCACTCATCTTGGTCAACAGCTGGTGGATTTTTGGATTTTTGTTTCGAATTTTTCCATGTAAAACAAGTGTATGTGCATTTCAAAACCAGCTGTCCTCGCCAGCTGTATTTGGAACACTGGTTATTGCACTTTGGACAGTTTACACTTATTGGAAGGCGAAAAGGTCTTAAGCAGCCTCAGTGTTTTTAAAGACGGTGGAAAAAGCTTTGATCGGCTCACACCCTCTACACAAGCTGGCCAGAGTCAAACTGACAGCTTATATCCTGGGCCACCTGTTTTCCAAATCATGGCATCACCTGATTGGTCGATAGACATCACGTGTCAGTGAACTCGAGTACTCTTGGCATGAATTAGGTAGGGTGATTACTTTGGCTATGACGCCACCAGTATAGTTCATTGCATTCGCCACCAGATGTGTCAGTTGTTGACTGACAGTCACGAAAAAGAAGTCTCCCAGATGAAGACGAAAAAGAAGAAGTGTAAACAAACCCTTAAAACGTAAATATCCATATAATATGTATTATGTTAGTTTCCCGGGAATGACACCTACATCAACAATTTGGAGAAAAATCGCTTAATCACATGCTATTGAGCTTAATTTTTTACCAATATTGTAGCGCCTCCTGTATATTGACCTAGTAAACAATTACGAAGCACCAGGTGGGATTTAATAATAGTCCTCCTACACCTGTTCCCTAAATAGTGCTAGGTAAACGTAGGCATACTTTGGAATTATTCTTTAATTGCACCTATACGAGCTAAACAAATTATTGTATTTAACAGGAAGGTACGACGAGGTAAGTGATGTAGTATAGGTGGCAATATGCGGAAATGGAATATAAAGGCATTCCGTCCCCTCTGACCCCCTTTCGAAAATATACGGTTACTCACTCCACCCCAACTGGATTTCTACCGTTTTACCCAACCAGCGAGGGTGTGGGGGCGGCAGCCCCCTCCCATAATACTAGGATAGGTTAGGTAAAGTTGTTAGGTTAGGCTAATGTCTCTCTGAAACATTGTAAAATCCGTGTCACATCTATATTGACAGACTTTTGTCGGAGGGGGCGGAATGCCCTTATAATCCATTTCCACATATTGCCACGTATACCATATCACTTACCTCGTCGTACCTTCCTGTTAAATATAATAATAATTTGTTTAGCTCGAATAGGTGCAATTGTAGAAATTTACCCATACTTTTATCAGCATATCATTATAAGGTTACATCAATTCGACTCCTAGAATGATTAAATCCAGGTTCTAACGTATTTCGGCTATACTATAGCATTGTATGAACTCGTTTGCGTTCGAAACGGATTAAAAAAGGTATGACACTATGTATGCTCTTGACTGTACTGGACAGGGTGCAAGAAGACAAGCCAACCGTCTCGGCCTTTGGGGAATAAATCGAGATTCCTTGCGCTGTAAACTAAGCGTGATAAAGAATCCTCAACGGGACATTCCCGTTAAAGAGGGATTATCATTATGCAATCTGATTATACTTACTGTGCATCCATTTGTTTTTGAGAGTGCTGTCTAGAGTAAATAATCGCAGGTAATCCAGTTCCAAGAGCACAACAAGTAACACCCGGTCGCCACAACCACCAAGGTATACTGATCACAGCCAGACAATAGCAAAGGTTCGTGGTTCATTCGAGCCAACGAATCTTTGAGCGTACGAAGCCAATCGCTATATCACGAGTAATCAATACTGTACTATCACTAATACACATTTAAGTGTTTATATCTCAAAATTTATCACCATTATTATCGCTGTCATTATTATAATGTTCTTATGTACTTACCAGCTTCTAATATGATGTTTGTATACAAATCGGTAATAATTCTGGAGAACGCAGATATATTTGAGTTTTAGTTCATTCGTATAATATGAAAATATAGTGAAACAATTTTCATTGATTAATTTTGATCCTCTTAAAAAAATAATATGGATGGTCATTGTTTACATGAACGGCTTCTCCGACGTGCATGACCGCCGCCTAGCTAGGATTCTCGCGGACATATACAGTCACGTGACTTGCCAGCCATCTCTGGACCTCCGACGACAATATTGTCATTTCCGTAACCTAACCTGAGGGCTGCCGACCCAAGACCCACGCTGCTCTTAAAAAATATGTAGAATACGTCATATTACTAGAAAGCATTGGGGGAGAGTGAAAATCACTCCGAGATCGTGCATCGTAACAATAGAAAACGGAACATTTCGAGGGTAAGCTAGTCTGATATATCGTCTGTTCACAAATAGTATGTCATAAATTCGGCATTTCTGTTCTGAATTTCACTATTCTATGGATTCCTACAGTCATATATATTTATTTGGAACAGTTTGTAAGGGAGTAGAGCGGAAGCCGTTATAGTAACAATTACGATAAGGTATTGTTGTCGTGCATAATGACTAGATGAAACATTTCCTTAGAACGATGACTATTAGGAAGTTAGTGTTGATATGTGAAAAATTATAATTCAATGTGAATCGATCAATCAATAGCTTACCTGATTAGTAGTATGCATGCCTATGTTTAATTATCAACGATATACACCCAAATAAGCCCTTCACTAAACATTATACAAGTTAAGGACTAACCACACTGTAGATGTTAAAGAAATGCTTCATTTGAGTATCATGAAGATTGTACACTCGGATACCATAGTCTCTAGCCCACCCCACTCTGGCAAAAGGTGAAGCCAGGACCCTTTCTGGAAGGCGGCCCACAGTGATGGTGAGGGGTGGGGTTTGAGAGAGAGGGCAACACACAAACGAGCACAGTGTGAAGCATTTGAAGACTTCGAATCCTGTTCCAAATGCTTCACGCTGTGTTCGTGTGCGCGTTTCTCTCTCTCCCAAACCCCAGCCGTAACTATCACTGTGGGCCACCGTCCAGAAAGGGTCCTGGCCTAACCTCGTGCCAGAGTGGGGTGGGCTAGAGACTATGGTATCCGAGTGTACCTCAGATCGTATGGAAAACATAAATCTCTCTCTCTCTCATGCTTATTTTGTACTATTTCCTAGACTCCCAGTATGCTTCACCTTTTTATATCGCTCTTCAGGGTCGTAATTGTTCCTACTGTCGGGATTTCAACTATCTGTTTCATGTATCTTCCTGTAGAGTGGCGGAGAGCGTTCCCGTGTCGGCAACCTAATATGGCGGCTTTATTGGTCTAACACAGTTTTGTATTCGGACGGCGTTTTTAGCAGATCAGTTCATATCTAGGGGCTCGTAAAACTTTTGTCGTATTGTTTGTTTTCCGATGCCTTCTACTTTAGTTTCGGTTAAGCATTAATAGTAATTTTATTGTATGCTGTAATTTTGTATTATTTATTTGGATGATTATATTTGCTGAAGCTACTGATTCATATATGATGCTTAGAGCATATATATTCCATATCTGTCTTCAAATATGTCAAAAACAAATCGTTGCATAAAAATGGAGTTATACTAAGACCTTTCGTGCAAATTAAGTTTTGCTTTCGTTTTCCTATTTTAGGCACCCCTAAAATCATCATAATTTCGGTTTTCTTTGTTAACGATTTTGAGCATCCTTTCATTTGCATTGCATCGATATATGTCCACCAACACTAATAATTATGATCTTCAGATTGTTCCTTATTACTCAACCCACTATTCACATATTCAAACTATAGGGCTGCATAGACAACAAATATGTTTTATGAGTTAGCTAAACTAATAAATTACGTTTTAAGGTCTAATCACATGAAGTGTAAACATATAAAGTGTCGCCATCTTGTGCGGCAAAAGGAGCAAACCAACTCCCCAAAGCTCTACTTCCGGCATCTAGTGCGATACAAATGAAGCAACCAATGTTTCGAAGCAGTGTTGCCGCGGGACTAAAGGGACCGTGGATGGTCACACAAACGAACAAACATAATCCAAAGAAAACGGTTTTTGTAACGGATCACTAATAGAAAATGTAAAATGTGTGCATAACTATTTTCTCATATCAGGGCCTGAGCAATATAATTACTTCGGACAATAATTATACTGTCGGAAGCAATTTTCTTATGTACTGTATTATCAATGTGACAAAGTTTATTTACGAACACCTTCCTTCGCCTTAGTGATCTGTCATATCGTTTCCCAGTCAACTTTATATTAGGAGGTGGAATTGAGCTGACCAAGTGGTTACATTTGTGTGTAATCTTTTTAATAACACCTAGCAAATATAGTACAGGTGTACAATTGAAGATACAATGTAAATTTAAAATAACAATAAAGCATGGACTAAGGAAACGTTACAGGTGAAATACAGTAGTAGGAAAGGAGACAAGGGTAGTTTGAGGTGAGTGAAACAAATTAAAAATGGTTGTTGGAGCAAAGGAACAATTAATTAGCCTCATACGTAATTGTCCGTAGTTAAAGCTCCGTTAGCCACTTTGCTATTCAACGGATATGTCTTGAATCTTAGTTTAGACCATTTAATCATAGTCAGTAGTTTGGTAGTGGTCTACATGGATGTTACTGAATTGGGTGTAATGTTCATTGTAATTTCGTAAGCAATCCCAGTAAACTTGAACCCACAGCTTAATATTCTCCTACCACCAACAAGGAGATACAAATTCACTAAACAACTACTGCCTCGTAAATATCCCCCAACATGTGCAGCTTTAGCAGAGTTTATAACCGGGAAGGAAGGTCTTACAAGATCATGAGGCACACCATACTTGATGCTATAAGACTCTTATGTAAGGATTTATGGCATGTTTGGAGATAGTCCAAATACAGATTATCTAATAGTAGTATCTGAAAAATAATACAAGAAAAAAAGGTTGCAATTACTTCTTCATATTTATGGAGGTCACATAATCTAAATACTTTAAATATCAGCAACATATTATGACACACACACATTCACACTCACAAACACACATGTTGTTTCTTTTACAGAGATAAATTTACATAAATGTGCATAGATACACATAGACCTTACGATCCCAGCGGGGTGGTCAGGACTTAATTCTAGTACAGATAGCTAACCCGCAAGTAAGGGACAGTGGAAGGAAAGGATAGCAAAGAAGAAGGCTTTCTCCCCACCCTCCGTTAATTGCCGTACATGAAAACAGTTGGAAATGAATAACCTTGCAGATCTTGGAAACCGCCTGAAGGAATTTATAGAAAGTTAGAAATAGAAATAAATTGCATGCAAGCCTTCACCTGTAGTAATATATACATATATATAGATAGCTAGAGAGAGAGAGAGAGAGAGAGAGAGAGAGTCAAAGATAATCATACACTAGGACCTACCCTCCTCCCACTCTAGCAAAACCCGCCAGTAAAGCCAAACCAACACTAGATTTTATGAAGGTTCCCCACTGTCTGCCGCGTTACCTGGTCCCTGTTATGACTCTACCTGGACCACCTTATGTCTTCATCAGGGAGTAGTGGGGTGGGAGGCTGTGTTAGTGTCTGTGTTTGTCTGTTTAATAATCATCACCATCATCATGGTATAGCCGTGAAGATGCAATACCCTTTCCCTGTTATGGCTCTACCTGATTCACCTTATGTTTTCATCAGGGAGTAATGAGGTGGGAGGCTGTGTCAGTGTCTGTGTTTGTATGTTTAATATTCATCATCATTATGTTATTGCAGAGAAGATGTGTTACCCGGTCCCTGATATGAGTCTCTCTGGTCCACCGTATGTCTTCATGAGGGACTGCTGGAGTAGGAGGCTGTCTGGGTGTTTGTACGATCATCAACCTTATCATCATCATCATAATCATCATCATCATCATGGTATAGCAGGGACAATGCGTTGCCCGGTGCAGCTGCACTAGAGAGGGAAAGGGATATTTATTAGTTTGTTAGTTTTGATCTGGTTTTGCTTCATGAGGACCTCTTTAAGATAAAATTGGATAAGCATATGGACGAGAAGGGTTGGGTGTGAAGGGGGATCAGCCGGGTTGGGCCAATCAGCGCTCTGCAGACCCCCATAATCCTGCGTTAATCTCTAACCGTTTTGGTAGGATGATCCTCAGGGTATTAGAGTGTTGAGCCTATAATTGGGCTTTGTAATTGATTTGGGGTTGTGTGGGACAGGGATCTGCCTTGCTTAGGCCAATCGGCTTTCTGCAGACTCCCATTTTCTTATGTTCTTATGTTCTTATGTTCTATACTACGTATCCCGGATAGTCACCTGTCAACCCTTCGTAAGACTCCAAGTTGATATGTCCACTATGACTTGGCGTTGTAGTGCTATTAAAATGTTTTGAAATATTATAACAAAATATAGCTTGTTTTTAGCTCTTTCGTTTGATTCTGGTTGTTATTATATATTACATAGCTACTATTTAGATTGTTCTTCTCTCCCTCTCCCTCTCGTGATCTCTATCGCTCTAGCTCGCTCGCTCTCTCTCTCTCTCTCTCTCTCTCTCTCTCTCTCTCTCTCTCTCTCTCTCTCTCTCTCTCTCTCTCTCTCTCTCTCTCTCTCTCTCTCTCTCACACACATTGCATTCCATCGCTACTTTATCATGATTCCTCACCACACACCCTCAGATCAAGTACACCCAAACCATCCATTGACTCTAACCACCACACAATCAACAACATATCCCCGGATTAATCAAACATCTCGAGTACTACCAGCACCCTCTCTCCCAGCCAACACCAACACACCAATATGGCCTCATGTTAGGGTAGAGAGCCATCTGTCATCTGGCGAGTGTTTGTGGCTCAACTCAAAAGATCTCTCAGCCACCCGGCCAATCTTAGGTGAGGTAAACACGCAGGTCGAGCTCTGGAATTAATGTTGATCAATATTAAGTCACTGGGATGAGAAACAGACAGAGAGGGATGGTCTGCAACGAAGTGGCAATATATTTACTTAGATACACACATTATGCAGATATTTCGGTCCCAGTTTTGTCTGGATTAATTATGGTACTGAACCAAGTATACTCAAATTGCCATAGATTAAGAAAGGATAGCAACGCAGAACACCAATCCCTCATGTATTTTTTGTATTATTAGAGCTGTATCATTCGTATATGTCTTTATGAATCAAGTTTGTGAAGACATTTAATTTGTTTTTTTGGAACTACGAAAACTGGATCATCAAATATCTACTTTATGACATGTATAGTTGGCTTTCCTATTTTATTTCATGTTTTCAAATACAATCACTATTCAGTTTGAATACTATTTCTTTCTAAGCATCTACAACACTGTTCAGGTCCTGGGGCAGGGTAGGTGAGGAAGGGATGAACCGTTTAATATAGTATATCAGTGTCAGCAAAATAAAGGAATAATGCAAAGTATTATCCACTGAAGGATATATTCGAAGTAGCATAGATTCCTTTGCTTCTTAGATAATGTCATGCCTAAGATGAATAAAACTCATACATCTTAAGTCTAAGCAGAATATAAATCGCGTCAGAGTAGCGAAGGGGTTAAAATTATAATGAAAAACAAAATCGTGTAAAACTAGCCAGCTAAGAATATATGGCGTCATATAATTCCATATAATCCCGATCCAACAATCCCGACCCTGATGATGGTTACTTGTGAGCTACCTTGGATTACTCTCTACTGTTATTAACTAGATTATACCCACTCTTCTCTCTCGCCCTGTAATCGGACTGTTTGGGTTTTATAAGGTAGCTAATGCAGTACTGTATTTTGAAAGTTATACTCCAATTCAATTAGGCAATTTATATGATTGTATAACCTTCAATAATCAACTCCTATTTACCTTTCGAATTCACATTTTATTTGACTGAGAACTTTTCAACTTTATCTACTGTACCCATCACCTAAAACATTATATAATCTAAAGACGTAATACAATATTACAGCTCCTTTTCAGTTTATATACCCATTCTTAATTTTTGGAGTAATACTCAATTTAGTTATGCCTTATATTTCACCCGGTCTTTTCGTGTAACACTATCCTACCCTGAGCTACATAGCTATCTGCGTGCATTGTAAATGTTCTGAGTTCAGGGGATACAGAAAATTACATTGATTTAATATGAATACAGCACTAAACTTTTACGTGTGTATCTTGTTTTTAGCTATGCTGTTTAGCAAAGAATTTCCGATCTGTACTGCTTTCATTTCTTTCTCCTATTACTCATATTAAGAGCTACCTGTGACCCATATTGCCCAAGTAAAATCACCAGCTATTGTGATCATAATTATATACGTGTTACGTACAACTAATGTCTTGATGTGGGTTACTTTACCGACCGTAGGCTACTGAAAGCTTTAATTAGCATTTTGTTACGGTTCCTCCTACTGAAGAAGATAGCTGTTATTATCTCAAATTATCAGCTGCTTCTTGTGGTGCGGCGGTCATATAGCGATATAGCCGGGTAGATGGTGGCTCACATTCCAGATCCTATATAAGGAGATACCCTGTTGTCTACCATGACGACATAGCAATTATTGTTGATACCCGATATTCAAAAGATTATTAATTAGATTATAAAATACATATTATATAATACTGTTTCCTACTGAATTTCGTAGGGGTAGTTGTTTATAATAACAAATAAATTGTAGGTAATGTTTCAATCTACTCTTACCAGATGAGAAGGTGGTCCACAGTCCAGACCTATTATAAGGAGATCAACAGTTTCTACCATGATGCCATAGTAATTATTCTTATTAACATATAATCAAAATATTATTATTATACATGATATCATCAAATTCATATATTTATCTTTTCCAACTGAATACACAGTTTTCCAGAGAATGCTTTGAAAATAGTATATACAAATATTATAAAAATATTAATACTGTACAACCAATATTGACTGTTGTCCAGTCATATATTAATGGAAGGTTTCAAAGCTCACTAGGAAAAAAAGGACACCTATATGGCGCGGAAGATATACATATTGACAAAGAAATTGTGTGAAAGGTCTTAAAATCGACAAAGTAATGGGACAAACGTCATAAAATATCAAAACTAATGGGGCTAAACACGTTGGAGAATGGGTCCAGAAAAACAAAGAGCTCCCCTTTAAGTCGGTGTTAAAGTGGAGGACGGGTGGGGGTGGGGGTGGAGGGGGGAGTGGGGTAGCACAGGGAGAGATTGGTCTGGGCAGGTGAGGAATAAAAGGAGAGGGGGTTGAGATAAGGGTGCCTGCAACATAAATTGGGTACGTTTGGTAGCAACATGTATGAGTGCAGCACATATGAAACATTCTAAGAAGGTAAATTATGATAAAAAAATCAAAATATGTGTTCACAATTACTATGAAAACTCGTTTTACAATAAACATATTTGCTTCAAGGAATGCATGTCCAAACACTCATGTTGAACTCCAATGTTGGAATGTTGGAAACTTAAAATATGATTCACAGATAGTGGAAACAGAGATTATTGTTATCATACATACTACTTAAGAAGAAGGAAAACCTTTTGTTTATCAACACACTAAACATGAAAAAATACAGTGAGGGAGCTGAAAACGAGCAATATTTACAATTATTGTTAATCTAAGTGTGAGAGATACAGAATCAAATATTTGTAGGTGATTATGAAATCGTCATGAACAGGTTCTTATTTTAATATACAGTATATTACTGCCTTCAACAGCTACTTGTCAGGTGAAAGTGTATCTACACAAGTCACATGAATTATTTCCATCATTAAATGAATCTACGCCGTAATAGGATATGATAAAGGTGGAACGTTTAATTGATGTATGTAGTATGTTGCTGAAAGAATCAATGGAGGTAAGAATATACTTATTTAAAACGATTAGTGCCGGAACTTAAGCATACGTATAGTGGTCCAAAAAGCAACGAGAGGCGGGATGTGTGAGGAGAGGAACCATGGTGAGTGGAGACGAAGCTCTTATTGACAAGGTTTGGTATAATATAATATATAAATTTCACTCCCAACACCAAGCACCTCCCAATTAACTTAATGAAAGCATTCGATCCACCCGGGATTCGAACCTGGGTTACCACATACAGAACATAAACACTCAAATCATTACACCATCAAGACAGTTAAATGTTAAGTGCATGACTGCGTTTTGATATCCAAATGGATATAAAATAGCAGTCATGCTGGTCGGTTACAGGATATCAATTTAATCATGCACTTAAACAATATAAAACTAATATAGAAATGTTGAAACCTATTGGCTCATGGACAAGACGTTCCTTATTGGATACAAATAAATCTAACAATTTAGTTTCATTAATATACAAATATATGTATTGAGGATATATCAAATGAGTGTATTCTTATAAAGGCTTGTGACTGAACGTCCCAAGGTTAAGTTTTTCCAGGCATGGTTGTGGCACAACATATAAAGACAAAAACAGAGCAGTATCAAAATATATTTTTGTGTATTATCTTGTGTAGACTGAAAGTGAAAGAAAGGGCTGTGGTCAACCTTTTCCGACCCGTGGCGCCTGACAGAATAATTACACACAAGCCAAACTTATGCCTCTCATATTCGTCTTGAATGGCGCGGGAGAACTGTGGTAAAAACATGAATATGGAACAATGTAGCCACGGAGCCATAAACCACCACCAGTCCTCTCACCAACGGTCCCAACTCCACTCTAACACCAGGGAATTACTCACTACAATTCACGGGGAAAGTGACAGCGCAGACCACATTATCTTTATCATGGAGGCTCTGGTTAAATTATTCTTTTGACCACATACGAAGACGCCAGAGGGTCGCATATTTATCTAATCACCTTTTATGATTACACGAGAGAATGAAGTAACAGCAGTCAGAGGTTTTACAATATGCAGTACTGGTCTATAACAATAGTATGATACTTTTGTCTGTGTTTCCCTATAACCGTTCCTAATGTTGTTATTCATGGCATTTCAATGAACCACTCCTAAGGGAGCCAGTTGGAACTAAATCCTATCTAAGTTAAATAAAACCTCACTTAATGCTTATAATGCGAACTAAGGAATATACGCCACATATCACACATTATCTAATACCAGTATATATAATGTATTGATCTGTACAGAGACAGAACATTGCAAGAAATGTATGTACAAATATATTTTATATTTCAATTTTGCCCCAAATTGATTAAAGTTGACATTCTACGTAATATAACTATGGAATTGAAGATGAAATTGTGGATATAAAGCACGATTGCCGTTTATTGGTGAACATTAGTCCACGGGCCGGCTCTAATTTGATAGTGTTTTCTCTGATCTTGGACAATTTAGAATGCTAACAAAGTGTTAGGGCTGTGTGGAGATCACTCATAGGATGTCCTCATAGCATAGGGAATGGTCGACTCGAGAGGATTTCGGGAATAGGGATGTACAGTCACGAGCATAAATACTGCGACATCAACCAGATAACGTTAACTCCTTCCTATATCACGAGAGGTTTATACTAACCTGAATACAATCGTCTGACGTAGCTAGAATGAAATAAAGAAATAATTGTGAGTTTGAATTAACTGTTTAGCAATACCTTTGGAGAGGAATGGCGAACATTATCTGGTTGGTGTCGAAGTATTTATGCTCGTGACTGTACAGTTGTCGTTTCAGTTTATACATTGGGTCAAGGTGGAGCGTGAGAAACTCTAGTACTCAAAATTCTTATATTTGCCAAACAAATTTATCATCATCTAAGCATACACATATATTTCATGGTGACGAAATAGGGATACCATACACAGCACAAACGTTACATAGGCTTTACATCTCTTCCACATCTCTCCAAAGGTCAGATGATATAAACCCCCGGAAAAAGACCGCCTGGGCAGTAATTACACGGTGTTTGTGTCAGCATCAGTGGAGCAGGGTTAGACAAGCTGGGTGGCAGGGAGGATCTGAAACCATCTACCCCAACTAACTTGTCAGGACCCCACGATATATTATAATTGGATCTGACCAAAGCAGACAGAGATTGAAAGTGCTGGATTAAAATCGTTCTCTCTCTCTCTCTCTCTCTCTCTCTCTCTCTCTTGCCAAGTAAGTATTATTCTTTTCATTGTATTATATAGTTGACCTAATTTGCCGCATCATCAATAACACCCTCGTGCTGACTCACAACCGTATTCATCAACCTCCGCCTGTGGGTTATATATCAAGGGAGCACATCATAAATAACACATTACATACAAGGCATCAAGGCCGAGATTGTTAACTAGACCTGTAATTCAATTTTCACTTTGTATCCTAGAGAAGATAGAAGTTTAGAGTATATATTGAGCAAACCATTTTGTATTTGCACATGTATACATTACCGTGTTTGTATCTAAAATAACATTATTCCCTGTTATTGTCAACATCAAGTCGTTAATCAAATAAATGACTTACGCTACAGAACGAAAATATACGACGGTATGAGAGACACCCTTGATTATGATTATACTATTTTAAAAGACATTGATACACAATACAAACATTCCCTGACGTAATTATGTTGTGGGCGAAGATGTAGAGGGTAGGCCTATACGTTACGCAACACATTTCGGTAACCGGTTATGACGAATGTGGTAATAAAACTGCTCATTACGAATTACTAATGTGGCACATGATATATTTAATTAAGTAATAACATAGCTCGGGTTAGGATTCGAACCTATGCAGGCAGTAAGTCTGTCACCAATATCACTACGGAGGTTACAAATATTTTAGATAATTTAATGTTGACGGTTATTTTGATCTAAGCAGACAAGCCAAAATTATTTAAGGGGGGTCACCTGCTTTTTTTATCTTCTCTCATTTTCTCTCTTTCTCTGGCTTGTATCCAATCGGTTTCATGCAGCCAACTGTTTTAAGACGTTTATCCCCAACCAGGTGTCGATTTCTTCCTAGCGAGCGATAGCGAGCCATAATTTTATGGAGAAATCCAGCTTCGCCGGAGACATGTTTCTATCGAAAAATGTACAAATTTATCTTGCTGTCAAAAAATAAATATATATGCTGGCTCGCTACTGCTTGCTAGGAAAATATTGACACCTGGATGGGGGTAAACATCTTAAAACAGTAGGCTGAATGGGGCCGAATGGATACAAGCCAAAGAGAGAGGGAGGGAGAGAAAAAAAGCAAGGTGGGCCCCCTTAAGCAAAATTATGTCTCCCAATCTCACTTCTATTGTTCAATATATATTATTTGTATAAACATGTGAATAGTTATTGTGTTAGCTATTGCATCGTGGAAATTACAGTATAAACCTTTTGAAATAGTCATATTCCAATTACACCATCTGAATCCCGTGGTAATACTACGTAGAAGGTCAAAGTTCAAAGTCAAAATCAAAGTTTGTATTAGCCAAAATCAGATTACAATTATAAATTAAATAATATAATAATGTACAAAGCTGAATGACTAATCAAACCTTCTGATTGTTGAAACATCTCGGAATCTCGGAATGTCAAGTACCATTCCTACCACCACTAAAATATAACACATATTATGCATTTCACAACCACCTTAATGTTATGCTGTTCACACCTGTACACACACAAACACACTCACAAACACACACACACACACGGAAGATATATTGTCCCATTGACCTCGGCACTATTAATCGTTGGGCTTGTATTCCCATCACTCTCGTGCCGACAGGGTTAATTCAGCTCTGTGTTGGCCAGTCATTATATTCGTCCGAGCTTATGAACAGGTCAATTTTTGGGCAAGAGGTTAGAGTACCTTTATAGAGAGAGTGGCTACATAAGGGGTCTCGGGATTCAGAAACATTATGGCGCCCGGTGACTAAGGTGCTTTTATAGATACAGATCGATAGATATCCAAATAATAAGGAAGTATGAATAGAAAATTATAAGGTACTTAAGCTGAACATTTAGTGTAGACATAATGGTGTGCTATTGGGTAAAGTGTGAGGTAGAAACAACATGGTCTCCAGAAGGTAAGTTGACACTACCCTCTCGTATATAAGTACCCAAGCAGAGGTGAGCTGTGGTAATGGGGAAGGGGCAGGCCAGGTTATAGTAGGATCGTGCACTTGGTTTATTGTAGCTTTCTATGTATAGTTTCCGTGCCTTGTTTAGCAATGGCTATATTCCATCCATTATAGGTATGTCAGAAATCGTGACCCCTAACCTTTGTAACTCAATAAATGGACTGGACCAAAAATATTAGCTCGAACACTCTAGACGTTTTTGAGTTGTACAGGTTAGTGGTCAAGATGTGTTGCCTACTTTTAATGAATTGGCTCGAGTTATCTAAATATGAATATCATAATCTAAAGGGAAAGTACAGCTAAGGAACAAACAAAATGTAAATAGTTTTCAGCATTAATAATGTACAGTCTTCTACCGTTAGTATGCGAGATTTGTATACAATGGACGCCTCATTTTGTCTTCACATAAAACTAAAGCTTTACTCCAACGTATAGAGAAAATAATGTGCGAAATATTTATGTTTGTCTAGAATGCTGTGCTTCTAAAACACACATGTCGTTACTCATATGCAAGTGGAAATTTGTTTAATCCAAATATAACATTTATATCCGCTTTTTTATCGAGTTTGAATATGATTTTATGGTAGTTCCACAAAGTAAAGGCTACGTTTTCTTACTTGTCTGATGCAAGCCGTGGCATAGTCAGTAGAGCGTCAGTTGTTGATCAAAGGGTCGGCGGATCTAGTTCGCACTGTCAAAATGTTATTGGTAGATGTCAAGCCCGGGCAACTTGACATAGCGATTCGTGACAAATGCTTAATATTCATGGCCACCCCTTCTCGGGAATAACGGCATCTAAGAAGAAAACATAAATAAGTATCACCAATAAGTTTCAGCCAAATTCCAAAGACATGAAGCTGTATCCAGTTTTGATATCCTTGGTCCAGAACATGTTACACGTCAAGCGTACATGTCCTCCCTGTTTTATTTCGGAATATATCAGAGGCGTGACTGACATCGCTATGGAAATATTAATAATACCTTAGGTTTTTATGCAAATTCAGACGCGTAGCTCGAAATCCAAAGAAATATTCGATCTCGAGCACGATAATTTGTTTTATATTCAATACGGCACGACATAATATTATACAGGGATACCAAATCAAAACATAGAATATTCCTAGATCCATTCTCGAAAGTCGTTAAAAGGCCGCTTGATAGTAAATAAATGCCGAAATTCGCTAGAATAATGCCACAATCTCTAGAATATCGCTGAAATTGGCTAAAATCTCCAAAATATCCCTAGAATTCATGTTGGTAGATGTAAGAAAATTACGTTAGATCGAAACAAATACCACTAGAACTAGCGGGAAAGTAGTTAAATTTACAACACTGATTGTCTCTGGACATTTATGAAACAAACATCAGATGGAGTCAGTAATCATGATATTGCTTAAATACAGTTGCCTGCAAAACTTCTGTCCTCATTTTGTAGAAGTGCAAATAAATAAAAGCTTATTCAATAAGAAAGACTTTCATATGAATCATTCAGCAATAATTTACCTTAAACGAAGCAATTATTGTACAGCTAATCAGGTAACGAATGAAATCGAACAGGAAGGTTGAGCATAATTCAGGTAACTCTCATTTTGTTTTTATAGGGTGAATTGTAGTGCAATGGTTAGCTCGTTCGGCTTACAACAACATTTTATAATGATGAATACATAGGCAAGGAGGTGGGTGGGCAGTCTCCTCTCACCTGATGCCTCACTTTAATTAACAGCAAACCATTGATCAAATTCGATATATGATTACATGCTAACCCCCTTCATTCTCCGAAGAATCAACCATCATTTATGTTAAAGTACTTGATGAATGAGTATTCCCTAAATTCTAACCATATCAAACATAAATCATATATTTACATAATACCGTACATGTCATGCTTACTTGTTTGTCTACCTATATCCTTTTTGGATAATATGCCCATCTTTCACAACAATTTAGTTCACAGGCTTCACTTAAAAATGTGTGATATTGCACACGCAGTTGCCACGCAACAAATTATGTGTTCCTTGGAAATATCCTCCCTCACCCCCCCAAATCCAACCCACGCTCTCATAAACTATGAGAACCCAGGCCACCCACTTTTATACCCTGGTCCCCACGCCCCTGCCGACACCGGGACCTCCTCCACGGCCCTGCTGACACTAGAACCACCTCCACGCCCCTGCTGACACCAGGACCTCCCCCACGCCCCTGCTGACACCAGGACCTCCTCCACGCCCCTGCTGACACCAGGACCTCCTCCACGCCCCTGCTGACACCAGGACCTCCTCCACACCCCTGCTGACACCAGAACCTCCTCCACACCCCTGCTGACGCCAGGACCTCTTCCACGCCACTGCTGACACCAGGACCTCCTTCACACCCCTGCTGACAACAAGACCTCCTCCACGCCCCGCCCACAACACCTCGAAGGACTCTCTTGACTCCCCGACCCCTGGACAAACAAGAATGGCAAGGGACCGGTTGGCAATGAATGGTGCATGTCTGGGAATCTCATTACTGATTGCATTGGTTGTAGATGGAAAGTGTTTGGATTTATGGCGATGATTTTATATATATATATAAAGTAGACGTGCCGTTTTGCCCAAAATCAAAACGGCATACCCAACTCTGCGATGGGTTACCATCATTACAACTAATACCATCATCACTACTACTTCCTTCATCACTACAACTGCCACAATCATCACGACTACTGTCGTCATCACCATTACTATGATAATCATCACTACTACAATTACAATATTAACTACTACTCTCACCATCGTCACTACTACTGTCGCCATTGTCACAACCATCTTAATCACTACTAGCATTGATACTACAACTATCAACCAGCATTACTACTATCATCACCACCATCTTACACTCATCATTACTACTGTTAACATCATCACTACTACTATAACCATGATCATTACTACTGTCACAAGTATTACCATCATGTATCCTACTGTCACCATCATCACTACTACTGCCATCATAACCATTACTATGATCATCATCATCACTAGAACTTTCACCATCATCACTACTACTCACCATCATCACTAATACTCACACCATCGTCTCTTCCATCATCACTACTGTCATTATTATCACTACAACTATTATGACTTGTCACCATCATCACTACTACTAGTACTGTCACCATCATATCTACTACTGTCACCATCATATCTACTACTCTCATCATCATCACTAATGTCAACATCATTAATACAACTACAACTGTCACCATTGTCACTACCATCTTAGTAACTACTATCATTATTGATACTACAACTATAAACCATCATTACTACTATCATCACCACCAGAAGACCTCAGTGATATCCCTACACCATCGCCGATTCAGATTGATAATTCAGATGTTCTAAGCAATATCACCGTTACAGAGAGAGAAGTATTGAATTGTTAAGATAACTCAAGGTAAATAAAACGCCTGGACCTGATACAATCTCGCCTAGAGTTCTAAAGGAAGCTAAGGATGAGCTCTCCAAACCACTGATATTACTATTCAATAAATCCTTGCAGTCTGGAACTATGCCCGATCAGTGGAAGCTAGCCAACGTAACACCGATATTCAAAAAAGGCAGCAAATCCCTACCCAGTAACTATCGTCCAATTAGCTTAACCTCAGTTGTATGTAAAATGCTAGAAACGGTCATACGAGACAGACTCGTAAATCACTAAAGAGGAAAATAACTTACTTAAAGATACTCAACACGGCTTTCGTAAAAAACGTTCCTGTTTAACAAACCTCTTAGACTTCTTCAACGATATCCTCAACCTCTACGATGAGAGTAAAGCTGTAGATATTATATACCTTGATTTTCAAAAGGCCTTTGACAAAGTTCCCCACAAACGTTTACTGCTAAAACTAAAAGCGCATGGAATACAAGACGGTGTGTTGAAATGGATAGAAAATTGGCTCAGCGACAGAAAGCAAAGAGTAGTCATAAACGGTAAGGCATCTAAATGGACCAATGTAAGTAGCGGGGTACCCCAGGGATCGGTACTAGGACCAATTCTCTTTCTAATTTACATCAACGACATAGATGAGGGTCTCACCTGTACAAACTCAAAATTTGCTGACGATACAAAAATTGCAAATAGCGTACTCTCAAAAGAACAAGTTGACGATATGCAACACAATCTAGATAAATTGTCATGTTGGGCCCAAATTTGGCAAATGAGTTTCAATGCGGATAAATGTAAAGTACTACATATCGGATACCTAAATGAGAAAGCAAACTATTCGATGAATGGCACTCAGCTTAAGAATGTAAACAGAGAAACCGATCTGGGAGTAACAATATCGAGTAACCTAAAACCGAGTCAACAATGTTCAGAAGTTGTTAAGAAGGCAAACAAAATAATTGGCTTTATAGGCAGGTCATTTGAGCATAAATCCAAAGAAGTTATCCTAACCCTTTACAATTCCTTAGTCCGCCCTCTTCTGGAATACTGCGTTCAATCCTGGTGCCCTTATTACCAAAAATATATAAACAAGCTAGAACGAGTTCAACGTAGAGTTACCAAAATGATACCTAGCCTAAAGAACAAACCATACGAAGAGCGTCTTAGAGAATTAAATCTATTTCATTTAACCCAGCGCAGATTAAGAGGTGACTTAATTCAAGTGTTCAAAATCATCAAAGGCATCGACAATATGAACTCTAGTAAGTACTTCACTATCGACCAATCTAATTACACGCGGGGAAACGGTTGCAAAATTATTGGTAAATCTTTTAACTCGCACGAATCTAAGAATTTCTTCTTCAATCGAGTTGTCAACTTGTGGAATGGGCTTCGCCGAAACGTTATAGACTGCATCACCGTTGATTCATTTAAACTCCGCCTAGACAAATATCTCGCATCAAACCCGCGACTGACTGCGTTTGTAAATGAATAACTTTATTTTATCCCCCCATCAGTTACTAACCCATCTGTCCCCTACTAACTTCCTAATCCTGCCACGGACATTAGTTCCAGGGCAGTAATTCCCTTTTCAATGTTCCCTTACCCACTCTAAACCACTGTTTGGACACTTGATCCTCAGTGTTTTGGAGGACAAGCAACCTAGAAGGGTCACTAGATCTGTTGTTGCTTGATTTCCTTTGTACTCCTTTGTACCATCTTACAATCATCATTACTACTGTTAACATTATCACTACTACTATAACCATCATAATTACTACTGTCACAAGTATTACCATCATGTATCCTACTATCACCATCATCACTACTACTGCCATCATCACCATTACTATGATCTTCATCATAAATATTGTCATAATCACTACAACTTTCACCATCATCACTACTACTCACCATCATAACTAATACTCACACCATCATTACTACTGTCATAATTATCACTACTACTATCATCATTACTTGTCACCATCATCACTAATACTAGTAATGTCACCATCATATCTACTATTGTCACCATCATATATACTACTATCATCATCATCACTACTGTCATCATTATCAATACAACTACAACCATCATCACTACTATTATCACCATCATCACTACTATCACCATCAATCCCACTATTACTACCATAACTTCCAATGCCAACTAAACTAACTTAACCTAGCAAAATTATGCAGAGCGAGATGTTTTCGCCCCCAGAACGAATGCGTTCCGGGAGGGGGGAGGGGGTAAAACCATATTTTGGACCTAAAATCATAACTATTGCATAAATTCAAAAAATATTTTTTGTCTGACGTTCGCATTAACGCAACAAATGTTTGTGTGAAATTTTGTGAAAATCCGTCCAACGGTCTAGGAGGAGTTTTGAGACAGACGGACAACGGCAATGACGACGACGACGACGACAGACATTTTGTTTGTGTGGTACCCACTATACGGGGGGCGATACCAAACTCTGCTTACCCAGAGTTTATAAACTAAGCAAAATTAAATATTTCCGACCATTAAAAAGAGTGGAACCATACAACAATACACGAGGCATGACAGGACCAAACCTATTTAGATTTTACTTCTTTTGTCACATTAACGGTTTAGATTTTTATCTAAGAACAACCTTGGTTGATTCATTACTTTATGCATTGGAATTAAATAATATAAAATGTTTAAATATTTTTGGGGCATCTCCATTTTCTTTAAATTCATATTTATTAATAAAGTAGACGTGCGGTTTTGCCCAAAATCAAAACGGCATACCCAACTCTGCGATAGGTTACCATCATCACTACTAATACCATCATCAATCACAATCATCACTACTACTGCCATCATCACTATAACTGCCACAATCATCCCGACTACTGTCATCATCACCATTACTATGATCATCATCACTACTACAATTACAATCATAACTACTACTGTCACCATTGTAACTACCATCTTAATCACTACTATCATCATTGATACTACAACTATCAACCATCATTACTACTATCATCACCACCATCTTACAATCATCATTACTACTATTAACATCATCACTACTATTATAACCATCATCATTACTACTGTCACAAGTATTACCATCATGTATCCTATCACCATCATCACTACTACTGCCATCATCACCATTACATTAGGACAGACCTCCTCATACTTTTCTCTGTTTTACTACGCCGAAGTGAGATCGTGATATATGGATAATATATTCGTATGTGTGAAGCCCTGGCGGACATAATGATGTGGTGACTGTAATGCTGGAGATATTGTGAAGTTAATAGTGACTACAAACTGTTATCGGGTATGAGGTGGTGTTGTTGAGAAGTGTCATGGCGGCGGGAATTATCCTCCATATTTATTCCAAATTCTCCCTGCCCAAACAAAAAACGACTGTGATGAGAACTTGTGAGTAATACCGCCGAACAGTACTGATATCTTTTAAATATAGTGTGGTGTAGAGTATTAGTTAATAATGGACGATAATAACTCTACACACTGAAATAGTTGCGCCTGCAGACTAAACCCGCTTTCTGTTATGAAAATGTGTGAATTGCGGAAGATAACTAGTGACAACTGAAATAATCCGTAAACATGGCGGATACCGAATTTATAGTAAACAGTGCTCTGTGCTTTCTAAACTCGGGAAAAAATGACTATCCATACGAAACTCTCTTTGACATTATCAATTCATTTTACTGTTATGAAGAAATAAAAAAAGCCAAAGAATTGCTGTGTGGCATCTTGAGTGAAGATTTGTGCTGGAGAAGAGATCCTGAAAAAAACCGAAAAGAAGTGAAAGATCTAATTGAGCTTCATGATCGAATCACCAAAGCAAAGAAGCCTGTGAGGTTTGTGACCGAATCGCACAAAAGAATTCCCCCTATCGGACTGGAAAAACTTGGTCCTCTGTTGCTAAATCTATCAGAGGACACAGCTTTGATTAAGGAACTGTTGCCAAAGATATTAGACATAAAAACGGAGGTTATAAATACGGCTGACACCCTACGACACCTAAAAATTGACTTTGCTGATTTAAAGTATAAGTTCACCAGTGCTGTATCAGGAATGGATGAAGCAGTACGAGACATGACAGTGAATGATGCTAATGTTTTGGATGACATGGCTTCTCTCCGTGACGTAATAGAACATCCAGGATCACCTCCTCCACAACATGAAGAACTGAACTTCAACAATGACGTTAACAACACCAGAAATTACGCAGAAGCGCTGATAATTAGTAGCTCGACACCCAGTGTGAGGAACGGACGAGGTACTTTGGAAGCTGCAAGAGAGGAGAGCGGAAACGTAACGGGAAGCAGAAGTGAGGTGAGGAGAAGAAGCAACGAGAGGGAGAGGCGGACGGTGGAGAGCAGTGCTGGAGATGATGGTGGTGATGCTGACGTATTTCCCAACATGAGGAGGAACGGTGCTGGTGAGGTGGGGACGGCCGGTACTGAGGGTGGGGGGGATCTGGCTCGGTTGGACGGAGCAGAGGTGTGGATGTGCGGAGGGAGACTACCCAGCCTGGCATCCTCTCGTCCCGTGTCACTAGAAAAAGTACGGGTGCTGTGTCAAAGGGCAACTTCCGACCCCCTGTAGCTGGGGGCCCTGGGGACCCCCTTACCCCATCCCACCAACGTCAACTATCACCAGGGAACGACGGATGGACGCTGGTAAAGGGTAGGAAGCGAAACCAGGACTACCAAAGGAAGGTAACAACTGGAGTGAAAGGTTCCAAAAAGAGTGATGGCTTGTCATTTAAAGGTGCTGCAAGATCAATTGATGTTTTCATTGGAAGAGTTGACAACGATGCAACGGAGAAAGACTTACAAGATTATATTAAGGAGGTATTTAAAATAGAAATTATAGCTTTAAGTAAATTAAACATTAGATCCTTTGATCATTAAGCTTTTAAAGTAACGGTAAAACTATCAGAGAGAGATAAATTATTTAATGAATGAAGCATTGTGGCCTGAAGAAATAGTAGTGGACAAGTTTTTTAATAGGTCCTGAGGACTTGAAGCACAAGCTAGTACATAATTAGTATTTACCATTTAGATATTCTTCACGTTTATATTTTTTAGTTATTTCTTTTTAATAATGGCTTCTGATTGTATAAAAATATGTTCTTATAACTGCTGGAAGAATATTGATTTAGTCAGAAACTTAGCATCTTCTGGATATGATTTTATCTTTTTACAGGAAACTTTTTTAACTGACGACAAACTAGCAATTTTAGATTTTGTAGATGAGGAGTATGATAGCATTGCTGTGGGGCTACCTATTCTTATAAATCATTGGTAAGTAATGCCGGCAGACCTGAGGGAGGAATGGCCATTTTGTGGAGAAAGGACCTACAAATAGAGTTCAATAAAGTAATATTGGAAAACAATGATATGGTCCTTAATATAAATTTATTTGGGCGCAATGTGGCATTTATCAATATTTATCTGAATAGTGACGTATGGAGAGCTGAAACTTTAAATAAATATTTAGAGTCCTTATCAGTAGTGGAGGATCTTATCAGCAATATTAATTACGATGAAATTGTTCTGATAGGTGACTTCAATGCCGACCCTTTCTCAGGTAGAGCCTGGCGAAATTTGTCAGAATTTATGAATAGAAACTCACTGAGGTGTTATGATGTGGATATATTGGATAATGACTCCTATACATTTGTTGGATATGGGGATTCCGTCACCAGATGGCTGGATCATGTAATAGGCAAGGTGCACAATCATATTACAATTAACAACATAAAAATACTTCAACACATTATAGGATCGGACCACTTGCCAATGGAAGCTACTTTAAAATTTACTAGGGGAGGTCAACAGATTAAAGATTCTGGCTTACTTGCTGACAATAATCAAACTCGTGTTAACTGGCAAAGGTTAAGCATGCAAGAAATTAATCATATTAATCATATTAATCAGATTAATCAGTTTACTGTATATATGGATGGAGTTATGAAAGAAATACTATCAAGAGCAGTGGATGTTGGTGTATCGCTGAAAAGGGAGGGAATTGAGTGGAAGCTACCTATACTGCTGTTTGCGGATGATACAGTTCTGATGAGTGATAATGAATGGGAGTTGCAGGGTCTGGTAAATGAGTTTGGAACAGTGTGCGAAAAACGGAATTTGAAGGTAAATATGGGGAAGAGCAAGGTTATGGTCTTCGAAAGGGGTGAAGTCACAGAGTGTGAGGTGAAGCTGAACGGTCAGGCTATGGAGATCGTCAACTCTTTTAAGTATCTGGGCAGTGTGTTGAGTAAAGATGGGACTATGGATGAAGAGGTGCGGGAGAGGGTACAACAGGGGAAGAGGGTTGTAGGAACGCTAAAAGCAGTAACAAGAAATAGGGTGGTCAGTATGGAAGTGAAGAAGTCCTTGCATGACAGTGTGGTAATCCCGACACTGACTTACGGAAGCGAAGCATGGACGTTGGTTGAGAGACTCAGACCAAGAGTGAGAGCAGTGGAAATGAATTACTTAAGGAGTGCGTGCGGAGTTACATGGAGGGATAGACAGACTAATGAGGAAGTAAGAAGGAGGTGTGGTGTGGAGGTAGATGTGCTGGAATGTGTGAAAAGGAACAACTTGAGATGGTTCGGCCATATGGAACGTATGGAAAGCGAGAGAATGACTAAGAGGGTGTACGAGAGCGAGGTGGAGGGACAGAGGGGGAGAGGTAGACCGAATATGAGGTGGTAGGATGGAGTGAGGAACTACATGAACGAAGGCGGTGCTGGTTGGGGGGAGGGGCGTCGACTGACTGGGGACAGAGGTGCATGGGGGCGGTTCGTTCGTGGCCACCCCTTCGGGGATCACGGCGTCAGGCAATAGATAGATAGATCAGAGGGTTGACAATCTTTTACAAAAAATGTATTCCTTCCCTATTCATGATTGTCATAGGTTAGGGTGCCGGGATCCTAGTCATCTAAGAAGGATTGATAAATTGTATTCACTAATCACGACCAGCATTGTGAGCGCTAGTAGAGACTATGCACGTGCTAATATTAAAAAGAACAAATATAAAGTGATACCAGGATGGAACCGGTGTATTAAGGCAAAACACACTATTGCCAGGGAGAAATTCTTAACCTGGGTGAGGAATGGCAGGATACGAGGAACAGATATTCATAGAGATAGGTTAGACAGTCGGAATGAATTTAAAAAGACACTAAATGAATGTAAAATTAACGAACAGAGAGAGATTTGTAATTCAATAACGGAAAAGTTTGTATATAAGAATAAGAGTGAATTTTGGAATGAAGTAAAAAGAAAGAAAGGGTGTAAAAAGGTATCAAGTGTTATAAATGGCCAGAGTGGCAATTCTAGTATAACTAAAGTATTTAAAGAACAATTTCTTTTAAGTCAACCTCCAAATAATCCTAACGCTGAGCGAGACTTCTTAAATGATATTAAGCAAGCGTGGCCTGAAGGTAGAAAAATGCGTTTAAAGATCTCTAGTCACACTATAAAACAATTGTTAATGCGTCTTAACTCTGGTGAAGGTCATGATTTTATTCACACAATTTTTTTAAAGAATGCCTCTTGGTCTTTTTTGGAAAATATTGCTCATTTGTTAAATACTTGTTTTATCTACTGCTATCTCCCTGGTGACTTCCTGAAGGGTACTATTACACCTATAATAAAAGACAGTAGGACAAATATTACAGAGTCAGATAATTACAGACCCATTATGCAGTCCTCATGCCTTTTAAAACTATTTGAATTATTTATTTTAGATATTTTATCTGAAAAAGTGGTTCTCAACTTTAGACAATTCGGGTTTAAATCAGGGTCTTCAACCACAGATACTTGTTTTATTCCTAAAGACATTATGAAAAAATACTCGAATTGTAAGAACAATGCAGTAGCTACATTTATTGACCTAAGTAAAGCTTTTGATAGGGTAGACCATTTTATTTTAGGGAACAAATTATTAGAATTGTCACTACCAGTAGATGTAATATTAATGTTAATGCATTACCTAAGGAATCAGAAAGCGAATGTAAGATGGCAAGACTCTTATAGCAACTATGTTATGTTGAGAAAGGTGTGAGGCAAGGTGTGAGGCAAGGTGTGAGGCAAGGTGGAATACTCTCACCCTTTCTATACAATTTATACATGGACAAAATTATAAATGAAGTGGCTGGTACTAATGCAGGATGTAAATATGGAGATGTGAGATGCAACATATTAGCCTACGCTGATGATATAGTCCTCCTGGCTGATTCTTTTCAAGATATGGATATATTATATAGCAAATTATGTTCTTGTATTGATCAACATTTACTTAAAATTAACAGAGATAAATCTAAATGCATGATATTTACTACCAATAATAATCAGCAGACGCAGAGCATTGAGCTGAACGGAGATACCTTGGAGTTGGTGAAGGGATTCAAATATCTGGGCCACAATATTTTATTTTATTTTAAAGACTCAGATGACATAACTTTTAGAATAAATAATGTTTATGGATCTTTTAATAGTATTTTTAGAAATTACAAACAAGTGAACAAAGATACAATGTTATTTCGTTTTAATTCTTACTGTCTACCAGATTATGGACTTCCCCTATGGAATCACGACAGTTCTTTTAATTCTAATGGTTTTAAAGCATTTTCAGTTGCATTTAATAAATCCCTTAAGCGTATTTGTGGCGTACCTCCCTACGCCAGCAGCCATATCACGGCAGCTCGATGCAAACAATTGCTACTCAATCATCATACAGCATTAGTTCAAGCCCGATACTACAAAAGAGTATTAAGGTCTCAAAATCCTATAATTAGGCATAATATTCCTATTATTAAAGAAGGTTTCATGGTTCAAAATGTGGTAAATTTGTTTCGAAAAACTTATAATGTAGATGGACTAGGAGAAAATCTAGATGTTTTGAGAGCCAGGATTGAGTGGGTACAAGGGCATGAGGACAGGCGAGGTCTATGTTTCTATTATGGGTTTTAGCTCTAGAAGGGCGTGACTATTATGTTTTAACAGCGGTTATATGCAACAAATACGTTTTAGAAATTGCATTTTAATTGTATTCGATAATTTCATTATCGCATGACTTCTATCCTCATAATTGAGTTTTGAATGCATATATTTTTTATAATATTTTATTTGATGATTTTATCCTGACTATCAGAAGCTAATATTGTAAATAGTTTGTATATATGAAATAATTTTGAATGTTTAATACATTTTGATTTAACTTTACTATAATTTTTATTGGATTATGTAATGTGTGTGTTTTGTACTGTGTACTGTACATATGTATTGCGAAATAAAGGATTTGATTGATTGATTGATTGATTACTATGATCTTCATCATCACAACTATTGTCATCATCACTACAACTTTCACCATCAACACTACTACTCACCATCATCACTAATACTCACAGCATCGTCACTACCATCATCATTACTGTCATAATTATCACTACAACTATCATAATTACTTGTCACCATCATCACTACTATTATGACCATCATCACTACTACTAGTACTGTCACCATCATATCTACTACTGTCACCATCATATCTACTACTGTAATCATCATCACTACTATCCTCATAATATCAATACAACTACAACCATCATCACTAATATTATCACCATCATCACTACTATCACCATCAATCCCACTATTACTACCATCACTTCTAATGCCAACTAAACTAACTTAACCTAGCAAATACGGAGCAAGATGTTTTCACCCCCAGAACGAATGCGTTCTTAGTGTGTGAGCCCCTTCGGGGCTCACACACAAATAACGCCATCATTGCGGTGGGGGGGGGGGGGAAAGAGGGGTGGGGTGTCCGGGAGGAGGGGGGGGGGGGGGGTCCCGGAGGGGGGAGGGGGGGATAAAACCATATTTTGGACCTAAAATCATAACTATTGCATAAATTCAAAAAATCTTTTTTGACTGACGTTCGCATTCATGCAACAAATGTTCGTGTGAAATTTGGTGAAAATCCGTCCAATGGTCTAGGAGGAGTTTCGAGACAGACGGACAACGACAACGACAACGATGACGACAGACATTTTTTTCCTGTGGTACCCACTATACAGGGGGGGGGGGGGATACCAAACTCTGTTTACGCAGAGTCGACAATAACTTTTCACTCACAAACTGGTGCAGATGCGCTCCAAAGTTGAATTTATCTTGAGTTATATTTATTTATGCTTACGACAAATTGTTAATTATGAGGCATTACGCAAATGCACGTTTATGTCCTAACGTGTTCAGAAGTTAATATGACATGACTATTGACTAAGAGAATGAAGAAGGGTGGCTAATATGAACAGCTAAATCTATAGGTATTAGATATTTGCTAAAACACAAGCAACTTTCATATTCTATAATTGTGGATGACCATTTATAAGAGAATAAGGGTCTCATAGGAAAGTTAGGCTAGGTATCCTCCTCTAATCCGAGTTTAAATTTCGTGTTGGGACCTTAATGCAAACAGTCATAACTTTCTTACATATCCGTGATCAGATATACAGACTTCTTATGCCAATATATAAACTAGATAGATTAGGATTGATTGGTTGATATTAACGGTGTTACCCCCGGAAAAAAGCGGTGCACCACAGTCATGACTCCAAAGTAGTTAACCCTTTCTGCACCGGCGACGTCTTTGTATGTTTATTTTAGCTATATTTGGATAAGCTTGTGCAGTTTTAGAAGGATATGTGGTAGCTAAAAGTATTATATGAGATAGTTCGAAGCCTGATAAATGCTGGAGGCCCTTTGTACCTGAATAAAATCGTCTAATGGTATCCTGAATAAAGTTTAAAACACGTCACCGGTGCATAAAGTGTTAACTTCTATGTGTTATATACCAAAACAAAAGTATTCCTGGCCCTGATCAATGTTTATAAAAGCTTACAAATTGTACCAGTAAGTAAAAGCAGTGACACTAGGAATGGGAATTGTAGTTTTGGATGATTTATATAGACTGAGTCACACGGTATGTTTCGTTGGAATGCCTTGATTGTTTTCAGTCACGGGATAATAGCAAGTAATGTTATGTACACATCCTAAATGTAACTGCTGCTTGTAGAAGAAAACTTGTGACAGGGCAGCTTATGTGTGTGCTTCATAATCTAAGTTCCTCGATTATGCAGTCAGTAGCAGATTAAATAAAAGTATATTTGTATCTACTTAAAGAATAAGAACATAAATAATTACACACCTGATTTAAAGGGCCATAAAATATAAATTAAAATAAGGAACTGTGATTTTCATATAGGAATTATGTTTGGTATATTCCAACAGCTTAGTTATATTCAAATAAAGATGTGGAACAATAATGTATGATATTTGAATCTTCTGAACCAACCTACCCGGATATACGAAATAGATATCTTTCCCTAAAATGTCCTCATAGACCAGCCCCACTATCCTTATATCTACCTCAGAACACTTGTACTCCCACTGCTACAGAGGGGTGACCTTTACAACGGCTGTGTCTATCAAGGGTTGGTACCTTCATCTGTGACAGTTGTGACTCGCCCGCTGCCCTCCCTGTCTTACATCACAGATATATGTACACTTCTAGGAAAGATACACACACTCACACGATAAAGGACAAATGGTTCTCTCTCTCTCTCTCTCTCTCTATCTGCGAGATTGGATTTATATGAATTATTCAGTAGGCAAGAGTAAATTATCTTTCAGTCTCATTTATTTCTATACTCTACAGTATACACACTCTCCTTGTGGGCATTTCCTGACCCATACGGAACACTTTATCCTATTTTCCGGTACGGAGCGGAGGCTGGGGAGAGAGCCATTTACTTTGCTGTCCTTTTATTTTGCTAGAAGCTGTCGCTGCCTAGTAGTATGAAGGCCGGAACACGTTTGTGTGGTCTGAGTATCTGTGTAGCTTTGTGTAACTCTCTTTCTCTTTCTTTCTCTCTCTCTCTCTCTCTCTCTCTCTCTCTCTCTCTCTCTCTCTCTCTCTCTCTCTCTCTCTCTCCATCTCTCTCTCTCTCTCTCTTTATCTATCTATCTCAAGCCAAGCTAGTTATTCAATATATTTCAATTATCACGAAACTGTGTTGCCTCGTTTCTTGTTTGTTTATTAACAAACTGAGATCATTTGCATATCCATAACAAAAAAAAAAAAAAATCAATCATAAGAGTTCCCAAATTCTCTCATTAAACTTATATATGCTTCGCCAACATAACAAACATCATTCCAGTCAGGCCTTCAAGTTAACCACCATCATATCGATCCTAGTTTTGTTTATAGCATCCTCACGCCTTAGCCTGTTAACGTATCGTGTATGGACCACCACGTACTGTATATGGAATGCCCTCTTGTTCCAGTCTATGGTCGCTCTGGCATGTTTCAGATCGTGATAGAAGTTAGAAAAATAGCTGGTCATTAATATGATCAGCACGCGATATAGAGGCTCAATCTAGACACATCGATAATTGGGTGGTCGTATTCACACTTCTCTTCTGCCAGCGAAAATAGAGAAAGTCGACCTAAAACACCCATGACAGCCATACATGGAGAAAGTACAATATTGTTCTGTCAGTTTTCGAATAATGTTTAGGGCTTCAGCACACTTTTAACTTTTCAATGGCGAGAGAAAGACGCAGGAGCTGTTGCCTCGGCGTGACCCCCGGAGAACCTTTAGATAATGAATCAATTTACATGCAAAACGGTTCTTTGCATCTACCTGAAATATGTTAATGGAAATGGTAACTAGCCTTTGAGTAATCGTGATAATAACACTTCTACACAGAGCAGATAGATGGTTACGGTGATGTTCATGGTATTATCAAAGGAAGAATACAAATAAAAATAGAGAACAAAATATTCATAATGATTAGTAATGCACAGCTGTACTTAGCTACTAGGAAAAGGATACATTTTGAAACTGGTAGCATGTAATGCATTCTTAGGTAACTCAGTTGCAAAATTGCCAGCTAAATTAAATAATGTACAACAAAATTTAATACAAATCACTATTTAATATATTATGAAAATATATACTGTATACTACACTAATCCGTGGTAGTGTAAAATGAAGTTGTTTTAAACTTACAGTATTGACAATTGTAGGTTACGTGGTTTTCATAAGATTTGTTTGTTGTATTTTCCGTTTACATGCAACGAATATAAAAGGTTGACTTAATAATCGTAAATCATTTGTCTTCATCACTATATTATTCCTATTTCGTTCGAGGACGTTCTCCATTTGATACTTAATATACTTTGTTTAAAGAATATCAAGAGCTATATACTAAAATATGGTACCACTTACAGACAGACAATGTATGCGACAATCCCCCAGTATCTGCCATCCAATGATTATTTCCTTCAGGTTATAGGTGGTACAAACAGGTAAACTTATAGTCATCGAAAATACGTGAGCATGAACGGTGAAACTATTGATTCCTGTCAAATCAAGCACATTAATAACTAGGAGGACATTCAGGAGAGTGCATACCTCCGCCTACACTGGCAGATATATACGTTCTACCGATCGCCTCCTAAATCGTATCACTTCTTACTATACTCTGTACATTATAGGTAGGTCAGAAATCCAGACTTCAATCTTTTATATCTCAAATAACGACTCGAGTAATTGGGCTAATCATTCTACCATTTGGGAAGAGACAGCCAGGGAGTAGGTGTGGAGATTTATAGCCCATATGCTTTAGCCCTTTTTGAGATATAGAGGATAGAGATTACTATTTATGCTCTAAATATTTGAATGAACTATAGGCACATATCATATCAGCCCACCGAAGTTCGTGAAAATCGTTTGTGAGCTGCATACGCTGGCAGAGGTATGCACTTTACTGATCAGCTCTTGAATTGAATTACTTCTTGCTTGTCGTATGACATATCTAGTTATCTACCCACCAATTTTCGTGAAAATCGGTTCATAACTTCGTGAGATATTTTGTTTACATTCAAACGGATAAACAGAAAAAGACAAATGAAGGCAAAAATAACCTTCTCCAATATTGTTGGCGGGGGTAATGAAGTGAGAATTGCATTAAGCTATCTGACCATTTACGAAGATACATACACCAACATATCTCCAGGGAGAGTCAACTAAAGATGGACAGGCTAAGATATATAATGTCTGATGTAATATTTCGCTAACATGAACTGGGTGGGTTATCATAGAAAGTAGTATATTGTTTGGTAAGACGAATTTTCTAAATAAAATGACTTACGATCTTTTGTTGGTATTATTTTTAAAATATATAATTTGTCTACATTTCAGATCATTATCACATCATTTCAAATTGCCTCATGTTTCCCCTTCCAAACATTTTATAAATGATTTGCTTATGATGCATGGATAAGCAGAATATACTAAAGCAGCGCAACGCAAAACAAAGAAGAGAAAAGAAGAAGGAGAGAGAGTGTGTGTACTTTAGATCATCACATTATTTAAACCGATAACTTTTATATATTATACATTACTTTCTAAATACGGTTATCCGTATCAGAAATGTTAACGCTACAAATTAATTTTCGACGTAATTGGTTTAAAGCCTGCGCACGACCTAAAATTCTGGCGTTGGTGCTAAATAGGATTTAGGAGAGCTTCTGCAAGAAAAATACTTATTCTTCCTCGCTTAGTGTATCAAGTCGTGATAAGGGTCTCTCTCTCTCTCTCTCTCTCTCTCTCTCTCTCTCTCTCTCTCTCTCTCTCTCTCTCTCTCTCTCCGACTCTCTCTCTCTTTCTCTGTTAATTCTGTTCAAGGTAGTTTTAGTTTTATCTCTAGCCGATTTATGACCTGACTCCCAAGGATTTTGCATCTA
Source organism: Paralithodes platypus (assembly GCA_032716605.1). Classification (NCBI taxonomy): domain Eukaryota; kingdom Metazoa; phylum Arthropoda; class Malacostraca; order Decapoda; family Lithodidae; genus Paralithodes; species Paralithodes platypus. Next base: position 106,149,537 of record CM064487.1, read on the forward strand.
GGTAAAAATCAAAGTTCACCTGCGTATCTCATTTAACCACGAAACACCAATAAAGAAACAGAGAACTAATTAACAAAAGGAGAACACACAACAACAAACGTGCGAACTATAGGTCAATCGATAACGTTCTCGACACTCCTCAGGGGGCTCAGATTACCACCCAAGTATAGGTAGTGTTATGCATCGCTGAACAAGGGAATTAATAACGCCAGACAAAGCCATCCTTCGCCTGGTAGTCGTGTCGGGGCAGGAGAGGGAAGGAGCTGGTGAAAGAGGTGGTAGCTGTGTTTTGGTGTAGGTACCAGTATATTAGGAGAGGGGTACAAGAGAATGATATGAATGTTTTAAAGTCTGACCCGACCCACCTCCCTTATGAATCACAAACTCTCTTCCCTTCTACCTCTTTACACTCATTGTCGGCGCTCGCAACTTCGCTTTTGTTGGTTGGGACTTAATTGAGTCCTTGTCATGTTTACTATGCTCACACACAAAGGTCCGCAGTGTTCAAGTGAATTTACGACACGACGCGGTTAGCTCCCATTTTTAACTCTGAATACACCTGCTGCAAGCTATAATTTGTGACTTAATTTAATGTTCTTTCAACATTTTTCTTGACGTCCCCTTTTAGTCATACTTTATTGCCTCTTTTACATGAGTAAAGACCCAAGTTCTTGCTCTGCTATTGTGTATTTACCGACTTTGATTGTCTCTCATTAATTGGAAAATAATTATCATAAACATGCACTAAGGCAGCCTTTACATTCACCCTATAATTTAGCTGTAGAATATTTATCAATATTTCAAAATAGGGAATAAAGCAAAGTTTCTAAAGGTAGTAGGTGACTTTTGAGGGTAACGTACGACGATAAAATGGAAGCTGAACACAGTCCTGAGTATACAATATGGCGGCCACAGAAACAACAAATACGGAGTGTATCAGTATAGAGTTCCGTTCGTGACTTAGAGGAAAACCCACAACCATCATATTGCTATCTAGGGATCGCCTGGGGAGGGAGTCAGTCAATCTAGGTCACGTGAGGGTCAGGAAGGGTCACATGCGAGGTCAAGGGGCAGTGTGGCTCAACCTGTATACAAAGGATGGATATGCCTTGTGCTTGATAATTTATGAAATACTGGTGAAAGCACAATTTCGCCAACTGATCAGTCCTGACTTTCGAAGGTCACAAAAATCTATATTTTGCTTCTTTGACTGAACCAAATTAAAGGAGGTTGGTGATCATCTTATCAATTTTATTATAATATATTTAATATTAGAAAGAAGTGTGGTGTGCTTGTTAAGTGTAGTGAAATGAATAGGAGGAAGAGGTGTCTGTGAGAGCTAGGTGGACTACTCTCTGTGTAGGTGAGACACATACAGAATCAGTGAGAGAGGCCAGACAAATAAAACAGGAATTCCAGCTACTCCTTATCAAATGCTTATGAGGCCTCCCCTGAGTATTCCCCAGCTCGAGTGATGTCTACAATCTCCCGAGGTAAAATGGTGCAGAATACTGGAGGGTGGAGTTCCAGCTAGACCCAAGATAAATAACAAAGGACAGAGGAACAGCGATACTCAAGCAGCCTCGGTGACACTGAGGACAAACAAGAAGGTCACTTAAGGTCATCAGGCTTACAGGAAAAGATAAAATGAACCTCCTATCTTTTTCAAAAATACCATATTTGCTCCGGCCAGCTCGACCTATCCTTTGTTCTACACTACCTTCTTATTCCTCTCCTTCTGTTTCCTTTCCCGTCTCCACACATTTACTCTGCCTAAATGTCTCTATAGTTTCCAATGGCGTTCGCCATTAACCCCTTTTATACCGGTGGCGTCTCTTTAATGTTGTTGTTAGTAGCATTAGACGATTGCATTCAGTGTATAAAGGGCCTCCAGCAACTAACAGGCTTCGAAATATCTTACTTAACCCTTTTTGCTACCACACATCCTTTTTAAACTGCATACAATCGTCTACATATAGCTAGTATAAATGTAAAAAGACGTCACCGGTAGAGAAGGGGTTAACTCAGCTCTCACTCTACCACTACTACGAACTGCACCAGAAACAGACTTGCCTATACTGTAAGTCTTAGGCCAGACAAATATATAATAAGTTACTTAGATATGGAGGCAATAAAAAGTAGATTGGTATATTGCACTCCAATATATGCACCCGAACAAATGAAACGCACGCAGTTGCCGTCCTAAATAGGTTGATTTACCAAAATAGGAAACATGATACGCTAAAAAATAAATAAGAAATACATTTATAAGTAAAGTGGAGTCTGGCCTCCATGCTGATGAAAACAGAAAACGAAAAGAAAAAAAGTAGGCTTTGCTTTACTTGCTTAACCTAATATATATTTGTATGTCTTCTTCTTATTGTTTAAATGTGCAGTTTGCTTGGAGGTTTGTCTCCAGATTACTGCACAGGCGTTTAGATGGGACAAAATAAGAATAGAAGGGGAAAATCATAGAATGAGGAATGAAAAACTACTCAAAATTAGTCACTGAAGCCCCCCAACCGCGTCAAGGAGAGTAGTATCATATCCAATCGTAGCTTAATACATATCCGATTATATCTGTAAACACGTTGGCTACCTATCTCTCTAAGTGTATAGTTGTGGTGCTATAGATACTATATATGTGTCTCCATTACTACAAGTGTTTAAACCAGATATCTTGCTTGAAGCACATATTGCCTTAATTTTGTAAGGCAAAGTGGCGGCTACAGTTGACAAGATAACTTTCCACATGCTTGATTTTAATGTCTATTTCTGTTTACCCACCACTACCAGCCTTAAGAGTGACTCCCTTCTGTTGGTCTGTGACTGACGGTGAAGGGGGCGAGGAGAACACATGAGACCCGTGACCTTTAGGAGGCGGTCAGTTAATCACCGGTCATTGCCCCTACCGTAACCCCACCGACAAAATTAATCAGATTATCTATTGGTTTCGATAGCAAAACATGATCAAGTACAAACACAGCCACAGACTTGCCACATAGTTTAACACGCTTATATTTTGGCTTTACGTTTATGTAGCACACTACTATGGGTTTCAGAGGCCGTGTTATATCGTTTTTCGGGAACAACTTATGAACAAACAGTTGGATCAGTATGATATTTTGCCACAGCTTGTTTCACACCTTGCCCTAATTTTCGGTAATATTGTGAATTACCAAAAGTGGAGAATTAAGCCACAGTAGCCACTTGTCCCTGTGTCATGAGGTTAAAGTCACACCTGAATGACGAGGAAACGGACAAGGCTACCATGGCTTATCTGTGAAACCACCAAACCATTATTGCTCCTCCATCAAAAACGGTAGTTATCAGCCACCACCCAACCCTATTATCTTCTTTACTATCAAGTTATCTGTCACTATCAAATATAAATATATACAAAATATGTATAAATACATAATGAGCATGATTGAATTATGAGTGTAGTTTCTTATGCAGTGGTTAACTTAACTGATTAGTCATACTCATAATCAAAAGAAACCACACTCGCATTACATTAATATTATTTTACTTGCATACATAAGATCGCAGCGACTTACATAAGTTATGTGGGTAACTGTACGTATTTCGTAATTTACTTAAGCTTCCTGTTCTTCTTCATTCCAATCTTCCCCGCTATGTTTCCGGTTTCCGGTCACTTCCCCACCAGTTCCGGTCAGTGGCACCACCGTTATTCTCATCAACCCTTTATTGTTGTAATACTGTAGGTTATATACATATATATATATATATATATATATTGTAAAACTCGCTAGGAAAATTGAAACAATGGAACACCAAGCTTTCGTCTATTCTCTCAAGACATCTTCAGGGTAATACACGAAAACAGGGGGAGAGTGAGGCTTAAATACCCGTCCTAAATCATCTGTGGGTTGCTAACTAGCATATTTGTTTCCCATTTTTTTTCTTTTGTTTTTATATATGTAATTTTTATTTGTATGTATGTAATGTATGCGTGTATACAGTATGCATGTATATGTAATTATATGTATTTCTACAGGTATATGTATTTCTTCATATTTACATAAGTTACGATAACAGTTTGAAAGGGATCTGCACGTTCATTGATGTGTATCAAATTGTATATATGATTAGATTGTATTGTTAGGCATATTTCAATGTATATATGTACATACATTTTGTATATAAAATAAGTATGTTCCTAAAAATATGGCAACAGGCATTAGGCTGGCAACACTTTTTGTATTTATATGCTAGTTAGCAACTCACAGATGATTTAGGACGGGTATTTAAGCCTCACTCTCCCCCTATTTTCTTGTATTACCCTGAAGATGTCTTGAGAAAATAGACGAAAGCTTGGTGTTCCATTGTTTCAATTTTCCTAGCAAGTTTTACTACATAATTTGATCACACGTATTTGTGATTTTACCTCCATATATATATATATATATATATATATATATATATATATATATATATATATATATAGAGAGAGAGAGAGAGAGAGAGAGAGAGAGAGAGAGAGAATGAACGCGATTGATAAGGAGAGTGCATAGAAACAACCCAACCCAGAACATCATGATGCTTGAAAGGGAGTCACGAGTTCATTCTAAAAATAAATAGCACTTCGAACAAAAACAGGATGCTAAATAAAAATGCGTTCTCCCCCTCTAATAATAGGAAAGACCTGTTTGCTTAAGCCTTTGAAATTAGTTCTTTATTTGTTTGTCAATACATAAGAAATTGCTCTCCATCATTCTTGTTACGAAATGTATTATTAGCTAAATAAATACATAATTCTTTCAATTTCATGTTTTCTTAATCTATATATCTATCTATTGCCGGACGCCTTACTCCCCTTTATGAGGTTGGCCATACACAAAATGCCACCAAGCGGACCTATCCCCTGCAATTGGGACAAGCCGTGCCAGTTTAGTGAAGGACTTACAGGGTTGACCCCTCAATGCTGGGTCTGTCCGGCTATGAGGCCTTCTATGTATCTTATTAGCACTATTTTTCTACAGTGGTGTGCGGCTAATCCATCCATAACCCCGCTTCACCCTTAGGTAAGCATTACTGATTTGTAAAAGGTTTACTCCCTTAGACAAGTTGCCGACCAAGACTGACGAGTCCCATCCACCCGAATTTGTATATGATTGTCTCCCCTAGATGGGTTGCTGACCAAGGCTAATGAGTCCTCCGTCTTTCATATATCCTGCCTGTCTGTCATTCCAAGCTATATATCTCGACTCTCATAATCTGGCTTTCTCATCTGACCTTTCCTTTTGTGTTCCCTCGTACAGTACATTGTGCATAATTACTTGACCTCTCTGTTATCTCATCTACCGCCAGTGTGGCTTTGGTGTCTGCTGGTCTGTCCGTCTGGTTGTGTGTGTGTAGTTATTTGTCTGGGGCTCTCTCTCTATCTCTCTGTATGTCTCTCTCTCTCTCGCTGTTTGTTTATATATATATATATATATATATATATATATATATATATATATATATACATATATATATATATATATATATATATATATATATATATATATATATATATATATATATATATATATATATATATATGAGAGAGAGAGAGAGAGAGAGAGAGAGAGAGAGAGAGAGAGAGAGAGAGAGAGAGAGAGAGAGAGAGAGAGAGAGAGAGAGAGAGAGACATACAGAGAGAGAGAGAACAGCAAGAGATACTACAAGGAAAAACAGCCTTGTTGATTAATATTAGTTGCCTGTTACTACACTACCTTAGCTACAAGTAAGAGAAAAGGCGATAATGAGAAGAACATTTCCATGCAGTGCTTTGGTGTAATGGGGAGGTGCAATTTTTTGTTTTACCTTGCCCACTAGACCTCCACCAAGGCTTATACAAAATTACCCAAATTACGTCACCTCGAAAATATTTGTGTACGTGTTTCGGTCGAAAAATGTGCCTAATCCTCCTAAATTGCTGGTTCGCTTTTGCTCAGCAGGAATACAAAATCGACACATAAATAGCACAAAAGGTGTAAGATTGACAACAAACATTTGTAAAAAGGTATTATAATCGGCAAAAATAATAGGGCCAACGCTTTAAAATCTCAAAACTATTAAAGCCAGACATGAGAGAGGAGGTACTAAAAGAAAAAAGAAAAATATATAGATAAGACATAATATGAGTGAATATCTACGTTTAATACCAGGCCATTATATTGAATGTCCTTAAACAAATTCGAGTCCTAATATTCTAAATAAAACGGGTGGAGTAAAAGGAGGACAAACTAAAAGGGAGATAGAGCAAATGAAGAGGGAGGAAAGAGGGGAAATCTTGCAAAATAGAAGGGATGGAAGGAGGGAGGGGCCGGTCAGGAAAGAAGAGATGAGGGAAGAAAAACGCGAGAAAGGATAATGGAAAGGGAGGGAGAGAGGCTTGGAAGAGGAAAGGGAGAGGGAAGATTGAGGAAGGGGTGAAGGAAGAAATAGAGGAATGAGGGAGATAGGGTTGAGGATGAATGATGAAGGGGGAAGGAAGGAAAGGTGTCAAGAGATGGGATAGGAGTGAAGAAGGAGGTAGTGTTGCCAAACACATACCACTTCCACTCTCAGGTTTAAGGGGGGTCACCGTTTTTTTTTTATCTTTCTCCCCTTTTCTCTCTTTCCCTGGCTTGCATCCATTCGGCCCAATTCAGCCAACTGTTTTAAGACGTTTATCCCCATCCAGGTGTCAATTTCTTCCTGGCGAGCGATAGCGAGCCAGCATTGTATGGAGAAATCTGGCTTCGCCGGAAATTTTTCTATCGAAAAATTTACAAATTTTGCTTGCTGTAAAATAAAAAAAATATATATATATGCTGGCTCGCTACCGCTCGCCAGGAAAATATTGACACCTGGATGGGGGTAAACGTCTTAAAACAGTAGGCTGAAGGAGAGAAAGAGAAAAAAAACAAGGTGGGCTCCCTTGAGGATACACGACACACACTATCACCCAGACAAACACACCGGCAGGAGAGAGAGTGTATGGGCACGCACACATAGGCATACCACATACACAGTCCGGTGGGGTCATAGATACAGTACGCACAGAAAACAAGTGCAGACAAAACCTCACACACAATTCCTACAAGTATTCAACACCAATCACGCACACAAAACATATTTTTCATACAAATAAATGGCTAGGTAAACATAATAATATAGTATTAATCATATTATCAACACAAATATACACACATTCGCACATAATGATATTTTCCTTTCTCTTTTACATAGACACACAAATATGCACACATTTCATAGGAAGGCCTAGCATATATTTTGATCCAACACATACCGAAGGTGAGAAAATAAGCAAACATCGAAGGCCTAGCATATATTTTGATCCAACACATACGGAGGTGAGAAAATAAGCAAACATCAAACGGCGCTAAGAGCATACCTCCTACATTCGTCATTTATTCAAAATATGTATAATATACATATTTTGAATATATATATATATATATATATATTTGGAGTATATATTATATACTCCAAGCTTTTAGTGGGTAGAGGCATCAACCCTCCCTATAAATATATACAAAAAAACATAAACATATATAAAAATAAATAAATATATAAAATAAAATACAAAAATTATAGTGATTCACATATGAAAAGATACCTGTACTTGATTGTAGGGTTTCCACGCTCATTGGACATTGAAAGATATAACAAACAATATTATGTACAGATAAATAACCATGCACACTTAGTCATAGGTACTTATCTAAATACTGTAATTACGTAGTCCCCGATAGGTACGGCGTAGTAACGTAATCAATTCGTCTGTGTGTTGTGCGTACATTTCCAGCAGTGATGATGATGGTATGTCTGCGTGGTAATGATCTTTGTTTCACATCACAGTAGCGAAGATGCTGGGGATTATGGTAGTCTTAGTGCTGGTGGTTGGGACTATGGTAGTAGTAACGTAGCCCCCACCCCCTTAGTATTGTAGCATAGTAGTATTGTGTGTGCACCCCGTAGGGGCACACACACAAGAGTGATGATGATGTTGATTATCGCATTAGTAGTGATGGTGGTGGTGATTCTGGTGTTAGTTGTGATACTGGTGATGATTGTGTTAGAATTAGTAGTGATTATGATGAATATGGTAGTAGTAGTGAACTAGTGATGATGGTGATTGTGGTGTGGTAGTTGTAGTAATGGCGGTGGTGAATGCAGTAGTAGTAGTAGTAGTAGTGATGGTGGTGGTGATTGTGGTAGTAGTAGGGATGATGGTGATTGTCCCCTAAACATTTTGTGGCAGTCCGACAGCACGGTAGGAGCGAAGTCTGCCATATCTGATTGCCTTGTTATGTTTGGCTCTCTCTGCTCTGTAGTAATGACCGCCAGATGTTGCATAAGGTATGCATATATATACAAGCATATGTGATGATGGTTAAATGGCAGTTATAATATTGATGATTATAGTAGTGATGGTGGTCAAAATATTTGCTTATGTTCTGGGTGTGGTGTCCCGAGTTCGAATCCCGGGAGGACCACATGCATTCATTAGTTTATTCAAGTGCATTGGGGTTTGTAATTGATGATTAATGTTAAGAACGGAGTGCTACTTAATTCTATAAGTTCAGGAATTAAGATATAGCGAGGCCGATCATTAGTGATCTTGGCCCCATTCTTTGTTCTTTCCACTCTCATAAACACTACGCGTTCCATAAAGCAGTTGGGTCGAGTACATGATTAGATTGATATCCAAAATTCAAAAGTGGATATTAATCATGATCGTGTATTCAACCTATAACTGTGTTGGTGGTGTAATGGTTTAGATGTTTATGTTCTGGGTGTGGTGTCCTGAGTTCGAATCCCGGGAGGACAATATGCATTCATTAGTTTATTCAAGTGCATTGGGGTTTGTATGTAATCATTGGATGATTAATATTAAGAACGGGGTGTTACTTAAAGGAAGAGCTTGTGGACGCTATTTTCTGGTCAAATATCTGTTTTCAACCTCACCATGGATGTAAGATAGTCCTTATCATAAAAAAATACTCTTCGTGGGATATTAAAGCTTCCAGGGATCGGGGTAAGCAGAACATTGAAAAATGAAATCATGTTCTTATTAATATAAGTGGTATGTAGAATAATATATAATTATTCAGGAATAAACTACAAGACAAGTATATATACTCTGTTGAGTTCACTGACCTAACACAATTAGAGATCTCTTGGTTGTGAATTATGATTTCCTAGATCCGTGCCCTAGATCCAACTGTTATACTTTAGATTATATAATCATAGGAAAGACGGAAGTGTGAGATGTAGCCGGTGAAAGTGTATTGGTATGCCTAGAGTAAATGAGTCATCTTTGAATGAAGTAAGTATTACAAATATGTTATGCCCTGAAGTTCCCTTTAATAAAAAACGGCATAAATAACAAATCCCCCAAATTTTTTTTTTTTTTTGGGTTTTTTTTTTTTTTTTTTTAATATTAGGCTAGTTTAACCAGACCACTGAGCTCTACAAAAGAACTCTCATAGGGCTGGCCCGAAGGATTCGATCAAGATATATAACTAAACGAGTCAAGATAGATCGGGAAGGGCAGTAGGGGAACAAATCGAGGAAGGTGAAGACGCGCAGACATTTCTCGCCATTTCACCAGTTCAGCCGGACCACATGAGCTCCACATCAGAGCTCTCATAGGGCAGGGCCGAAGGATGAGGTAAGAACTGCTACACCGCAACACCAACCAAGAAGTGGTCAGACCGAAGAATGAAAGCTCAGGTCGAAGGTAGAAAAAATCACATCGAGAAGCAAAAAATGCATTACCAAAGGGAATCAAGTCAGTCCGGCCACATCAGCAACCGAAGAGACAAATCAGGCCAGGAGTCTGCTACCTAGCCAGGCCAGGGAGACATGAGATATAGGCTGCCCGAGGACAGCAAAATGGGACAGCATAAGAATAGAAGGGGAAAATCAAAGAATGAGGAATGAAAAACTACTCAAAATTAGTCAAGCTGAGGACGAAAGCTCGAAGGGAGATAGGAAGGGTAAGTACCGCAACCATCCCCCATCAAGCTCCAGTCGCCGGCCCCGAAGCCCCCCAACCGCGTCAAGGAGAGTAGTATCAGGGGGAAATCCCCCCAATCGTTTAATACACATGACGCTGGTGTTGATTCTCTGCTGATTCTCAAGACAGTTTGGGGACCAATCGGGTAATACAAGATGGCCAAATCAATAGAAAGGTGGAGCACAAACATTAATGAATACATTATTGATACATTAATTAAAATATGTATATTCATGAAATGATTTGAATTAAAATTGAAAACAAATCAAATTTGAATTGAAATTGAATTGCAAGACACTCTATTTTGACCACCCACCCAGCAGCTGTTTCATGGACACAAGGGCGGCCTGTACCACCGTAATGTTACCAGCTTGACCCTATAGAAATATAATACCTACTGGCAGGGGGTAGATTGGTAGAGAAAGTCGATGACCCACAGATAGACCCCTGTTGCTAACCTTGTTACTGAGATCCAACATGTATCGTCTTCATTTGTAACTGATGTATATATATATATATATATATATATATATATATATATATATATATATATAATACTAGAGTCAATATATATATATATATATATATATATATATATATATATATATATATAATACTAGAGTGAAGGTGATACATTATTAGTGTTAGGATTTACGTCTTTCCTTACGTGTTTAGCTCTCTTAGCCCTCTGTGATGCCCGCTTGGCCTGGGAATGGGGCTGATGATGAAACACGGTAGTTGATGATTCGTGCTGAGGCCAATAATAGAGACTTGTCGGAGGGTGATGGTGGTGATGAAGATGGTGAGGGGCTGAGAGTGATGGTGATGGGGGTAAGGGTGATGATGCTGTTGACCTTATACTTGCTATGGTTCAGGGGATCGATATAGGTCCTAGCTAATGGAAAATATGGTAATGCTTGGGGGCAGACGGTGGTCGTATTTGGGAGATGATGGTGATGCCAATGAGGATGAGGATTTTATAATGGGGATGGTGGTGGGGATCGATCGAGGCACTTGCTAATTGGCCAATTGCGAGTTTCGGTCTGTAAGGAAATTGGAGATGTAGGCTAGACATCAATAATTAGCAGAATTATAATTTAGAATATGGTTGCATAAAATCATGTTAAGCTAACCTTCTATGCATCAAGAGTTCACATAATGATTGTATGTCTGCTAAATATCGGCTCCAACATCTGTGTAGCCCGAAACTCGCGGGTGGTCAATAGGAGAGATATTATGGTTTAGAGAAAATGGTGATGGGGAGATTATGAAAGTGAAGATAAAATGTTAACAAAGATGATGGTACATTTTATATACATACATTTATTATTGTTTTGATAATTGAAGAAATCAGTAGGGAAATACTATAGTGCAAACTATGTTAACACTACTGTTGATGACAAAAGTTTGATTATCGTGATAACCATAATATTGAAGAAATTGCGGCCTTGATCGGCAGGAGTGTTCAAGTTATAGAGGTATTAGTTGATTGTCAGTGGTTGGAAAGCTGTATGGCAGGGTGTTGATAGAGAGGATAATAAAGTGTACGGAAGTTGCAATAGGAGAAGAACAGTGCGGTTTTTGGAGGGGAAGAGGGTGCGTGGATCAGATGTTTGCAGTAAGACAGTTATGCGAAAAGTATTTAGAGAAGCATAAGGAGATATTTTGGGCTTTTATGGACTTGAAAAAAGCCTATGATCGTGTGGACCGTGAAGCAATGTGGAAGGTGTTAAGGATTTCTGAAATAGGAGGACATTTGTTAAAAGCAGTTAAGAGTTTTTATGAAGGGAGCAGAGCATGTGTGAGAGTAGGAAATGGTGAGTTGAGTGAATGGTTTGAGGTAAAGGTAGGTTTGCGACAGGGTTGTGTAATATTAAACATGTTTAATATGTTTATGGATTGGGTGGTGAGGGAGGTGAAAAGGAGAACTATGGGAAGAGGATTGGGTTTAGTAGGAAAGAATGGTAGAGATTGGGAGTTGAATCAGTTGCTGTTCGCTGATGACACAGCATTGGTGGCGGATTCTGATGAGAAACTGCAGCGGGTAGTCAAAGAGTTTGGTGTGGTTAGTGGAAGGAGGAAACTGAAGGTGAACGTCAATAAAAGTAAAGTAATGGTGTGTAATAGGGGAGAGCATAGGGTGAATCTACATGTGAGGCTGGATGGGGAAATATTGGAACAAGTAGAGTGTTTTAAATATCTAGGAGGAACGATAAGCAGGAGTGGAGGTATGGAAGTGGAGGTAAAACAGAGAGTGTGTGAAGGAAGGAAGGTTTTCGGAGCAATGGGAAGTATGTGGAAGACGATAAATCTCAGAGTGAAAGTAAAAAGTGCACTGTATCAAGGAATTGTTGTGCCAACAGTGATGTATGGGGCTGAGACATGGGCTCTGAAGAAAAAGGAGAAAAGAGGGCTGGATGTGATGGAGATGAGCTGCTTGATGAGAATGTGTGGAGTTACTCGTAGAGACAGATTGAGGAATGAAGAGATACGTAGGAGAGTGGGGCAGCAGGAACATTTGTCAGCCAGAGTGGACAGAAGGGTGCTGAGCTGGTATGGTCATGTTGAACGAATGGGAGATGAAAGGCTTACAAAGAGAATATGTGAGTTAGGTACAAGGGGAGATAGAAGGGCAGGAAGACCCCCATTGAGATGGAGAGACTGTGTTAGAAAGGCTTTGGATGATAGAGGAATGACTATAGATCAGGCAGGGGAAGTGGTGGTGGACAGGAGTGAATGGAGAATGCTTGTGAATAGTTGAGTGAACATGTGGTCATTTGGAGTAAGGGGTCGGGCGCAAGTTCGACTAGATAATAGTCCATCAGGCGCCTGGCCCGGGGAGACGATTAATATGAAGGGTGTGCCTGGAAGTGTGGTGGTAGGGCTTGTGGCTTTGGCTCCGCTGCATGTCTGCCTGCCGAGATCGGAACCTCTCCGGGTGGTCAGGGGCCGGGGGAGTGCTGGAGCGACCTTGGTAACCCTGGTCTCTGGGTCTTCTCCTGGGTGACCTGGATGTGTGTGAGTTTGTGTTTTTTATCTGTGTTTATTTTTTGTTTTATGTTGTTTTTGTGTTTTCCCTGTTCTTGCTCTGTCTTGAGTCGGCTACCCCCAAAATGGGGATTGGGCCTGAGCATATAGATAGATAGATAGATTATGTGGGTACAATTCTATCAACCTTTAATTCAGTAACGACCACACAACATTTTCAGGAAAAACAGTATTTAATGATAATGTCAGACAGGTTGGGAGAGAGATATCCTGACCAGATTCGAACTCACTCACTTCAGGTATATTTGGAAGAGTTGGGCACCATAACCACTCGACCATGAGCGGATGGCCGAGTGGTTGCGGTGCCCAACTCTCCTAAATATAGGTGGAGTGTGTGGGTTCGAGTCCTGGTAAGGATACCTCTCTCTCAACAATATTATTACCCAGAAAAGGTGATCTAGCGCTAACCCCTTCACTGCAATTATTTGATCTTGTGCTATTTGCTTTATTGTTCACATATAATATAGAACAGTTTTACTTAGCTTCCTAGAGACCTCTCATAATAAAGGGATTAATAACTATAAAGTCTCTTCTCCCGAACTATCTGGAGGCTCTTGAACGTGAGTAATGGGATAGTTAGCGTCACGAGGGGCCCTCTTAATTACAAATTTCTCCCCCTTTCGTGACATCATAATTCACGGAAGCAAGGGACAAAGAAGATAAGTACACGTCTCACTTTACCTCGAGTGACTAATTATGACTTTAGCTTTTTACAGTGAGGTAGACAAAGATCATGGTGTCTCCGATTATAGTAAAATATTATGCGGTTATCCTGGAGACAAAGAACGGTATCGCTTCATCACATTTTATCGTCAGAAAGATAATGTTGATCGTAAGTGGCGATTGAGACCAAGACATCTGCCCGGCTGATAACGTGATTAGGTACAGGGAGGTCATACAGTTGAGCTTAGGAATATAACCCTTTGTTTATATATATATGGAACCAATATATCATAAACGTTCCTTAGCTGCAATGTTTATGGCGGAGTGATATTAATTTATATTAAGTTATTATTACATTCACAGTTTTACGGTTTATGATACACATTTTAGTCTACGGCATGATTCGATTTTGCTTAGTCTATTCAGTTACGGAAAATTGAACATCCGTATGATTCTGATCCAGGCATGTGATGTGATTTATAGAGCATGCAATGTTCAATATTAATGTTAAAAATTAAATTAATAAAATAAGACTGTATATAACATAAGTGTGTCCTTTCATATTGAACTTCCTTACCCTGTAACCTTCTTATCATAATACATTTGAAGTTTAAGACTTTTCCAGAGGAATTAAAATGTGCCGTTTGATTATTTGTTTGTTTTATTTGTACTGTATTATGTTTTTTCTTCTTCATATATTATAGTATAGATATCACGAACACAATTCACAGGGGAAAAGATCCACTACAGTATATACGTTTCCGACAATCACAATTCCTTACCATCCGCCCGGCCTGCCATTTACCAAGTTCCATATTAGCAAAGGCTCCGTGATGTTTGTTTGCCTCGGTACACAGAGCCTGCTCAGTCGTGAAATACAAGGTTGGTAATAGATTTTGCAGGCAATCGAGCTATATACAATCTTTTTGCTAAGAAATTATTGTAAACTTATATTGATATCATGTAGGTTACAATATAGACTTTTTCTATTGCACTAGACATATCGAAAGCCTTCGATAGAGTCTGGCATAAATCTTTAATTTCTAAACTACCCTCCTTCGGTTTCTATCCCTCCATCTGTGCCTTTGTCTCTAATTTCCTTTCCGGCCGTTCCATAGCCGCGGTTGTGGACGGCCATTGTTCACTTCCTCACCCTATAAACTCCGGTGTTCCTCAGGGCTCTGTCCTATCTCCTATTCTCTTTCTAATTTTTATAAATGATCTCCTTAACTGTACCTTAATTCCCATCCATTCATACGCAGACGACTCAACCTTACACTACTCCATTAGTTTTTCAGAACGCCCCAGCCAGCAATCCCTCAACGACAAACGTAATGAAGCCATAGAACTCTTAAATTCTGATCTAAACACTATTTCCAATTGGGGCAGAGAAAACCTTGTTAACTTTAATGCTTCCAAAACCCAATTTCTCCATCTATCTACCCGTCAGGATCTCCCAGCGGACTATCCCTTATTCTTCAACAATACAAAAATCAACCCTTCATCTTCTCTCAATATTCTTGGTGTCTCTTTTTCTTCTGCTCTCATTTGGAAGGACCATATTACCAGTCTTGCTAAGGCAGCCTCCCAGAAGCTGGGTGTGCTCAACCGCCTTAGGGGGTTCTTTTCCCCTGCACAGCTTCTTGCTCTGTACAGGGGCATAGTGCGCCCTTGTATTGAGTATTGTTCACATGTGTGGGGAGGTTCCTCCCACACCGCTCTCCTAGACAAAGTTGAAAGGAAGGCCTTTCGTATCATTAACTCCCGTCCACTCACCAACTCTCTGCAATCTCTCTCTCTCTCTCCGCCGCAATGTTGCATCTCTCTCGCTATTCTATCGCTACTATAATAATCAGTGTTCCTCAGAGCTATCCCAGTGCATACCACCTCCTTTACGTAGGGCACGTGGTACCCGTCTTGCAACTCAATCCCACCCCTACTCTGTGCAACTCTCCAACCCAAGAGTGAAACGTTACTCTCAACTTTCTTCTACTCGACAGCTGAGCTCTGGAACTCTCTCCCAGAATCAGTCTTTCCCTCTTCCTATGACTTAAATTGCTTCAAACTCCATGTGTCCAGGCATTTTTGGCTCGAACGACCCTTGAATTTGGCCCTGTCACTCTTTCAACTATGGGGGAGGCACTCGCTATAGGCAGTTATGCCTTTTGCCTCCCTCAATCACATAGAAAAAAAAAAAAAAAAAAAAAAAAAAAAAAAAAAAAATAACTACTGTAGATTACCTAAGTTTGTTCAGTTGAACTAACATTAGTAGTGCCATATG
Organism: Paralithodes platypus; assembly: GCA_032716605.1. Taxonomy (NCBI): domain Eukaryota; kingdom Metazoa; phylum Arthropoda; class Malacostraca; order Decapoda; family Lithodidae; genus Paralithodes; species Paralithodes platypus. The sequence goes on from CM064487.1 coordinate 106,165,568, forward strand.
TAGAGTTACAAAGACAGGAAACTGGTCGTCGCTCTATGAACCATAAGCGAACTAAATGTACATTATTTTTATTATAATATTTTTGTTTTGTTTTTTGTAGATTGATGGGCACTTGGGCAGTTTAATAGTTTCTCATTTTCTAATAATATTGTAAGAAAAACTTTAGACAATTAACTCAGCTACATAGTTAACATTAACCCGATATAGTGATGAAATACAACTCGTCCTTCATAATATTTTGTATCAGACACATGTCTTGGCAGCTTGGCAACATTGATGATAGTTTATCTAGCATTACCTATACTCCGTTTCTCTTCAACTGACGATAAATATAATCCCTTAGAAGCTAATTTATCGATACTTGAAGGAAAAATATGAAACTACAATGTCTATGCATTATATTAAGACCAAATCTATATAATTCGCACCATATTTCACTACAAAGCCTCTAAAATAACTGACAAATCTTGATGGGAACTTTGCAATTTACCTTCAGTCGAAGAGAAATAGAGCATAGTTAATTACATTACTATATGCAAACCTATCCGATGTTACAACATAGTTTAGTGCACGTTAAATACCCAACATAACAAGTAGAAAATAACATTAAGTTAACCCTTTGAGGATCATAACGCATTTTGACCGTTTATGCTAGCTATTAGTAGACGATTTTATTCAGCTTTGGAAGAAGTTATGGGTACTAGCAAGTTAATCGAGATAGTTCCGCCCCTCTGACTCCTGTAGATCTTTCCTAAGCTACATAAACTCGTCTAATGTAAGCAAAACTAAACTATCAAAACACGTCATAATTCTTAAGGGTTTACGAGCTGGGATACGATATGACTATAGAACATGACTGTAGGAAGGTGGTGGTTTACGGGTGGTGTTTACTTTGTGTTACACCCTTGTCAGCCTCTACCCCAGTTCTCCTTATCGGGAAGGGCGAGGCAGGCTTGAAAAATAGGATTGGATATCTTAAGGGGAGGTTTTTAGTTTGCTTACGCATTTTCCATCAAGCTTAAATTAATACCCCCAGGGCCCCCCTTCGAAATATATTTGTACATTTCGTGGTAGAACAAATATCCCGGCCGAAAACAGGGATAGAAATTACGCCTACAGTAAATTCTAATTTGTCCTATCTTCTGGCGTTATCAGTAGAGTGTTGTCTTTGAGTTACCAATGAACATATAACTTCCCAATTCTATTTAGGTTAATATCGAGTGTAAGAGATCAATATGACGTTAATAGTTGAATAACAGGAAGGATTGTTTATGTATTTCTTTGTCGACAACTCTCATATTGTTTTGATTTTAATTGTTGTAAGTTATTTTCATAAACACACACACACACACACATACACACAAACACACACACACACACACACACACACACACACACACACACACATCCTTCCTGGTGCCTTTTCACGTTTTTCATTAACGTTAAATATAATTTTTACAAGAATGGAATAAAATGAGGCTTACAAAGATAATCAGAGGTATATGGTAATCAATTATAGGAATAAATTTAGAGCGAGAATAAGATGAAGATACCAGTAAAGAATAGAAGGACACATAAATTATATAACGAAGAAACCGAATGAAAAAGTTGTGCAGGCATTATCAGAGACCATTGAACGATCTGCCCCATACGTCAACTTGGGAGACAGTATCGCCGCCTTTGCATGCCGCCTCCCTCTCGCTTCCCACCGATAATATAGGCTTAGATTCCCATAAATCTTGACCCCACACGATCACGACTGCAGGAGAGATTCACAGCCTCGGGTGATCCATTGTGGAAAGTGGGTGGGACTGCCTAACGTCTGACCTCACGCCCAGGTATATAGTATAAGGCAGATATGCACGAGTAATTGTATTTATTTATTTTATTTTTGTTGGCAACATTGGTCTAGCAGTTTTTCAAATATATTCTTAAACAAATGTATATCTTAATATACTCTAACCTCTGTCCGATTACTGATACCAATACAACATAATTCAACACAAAATATTTATAGAATAACTTTCTGGACATATACTGTATATTATCAAAAAGAAGGGGGGAGGGAAAATTAATTTAATGAAAACAAAGCTCATGTGCCAAATGACATCCTCCTGGCTAAATGTTATGGGAAACAACAACAACAACACCCATGTCAAATTTCCAAAGAGTACTGTCATTATTTCCCAGAGGACTTTCTCCCTCTATGTGTGCGTGATCCCTTGACGGTCAGAGGCAGGATGTCATGCTAACGGCAGATTATGATGACATTCTGGATACAAGAAATATTATAGGTAATTATAAACTAACTCGAATTTTGCAAAACATGTGTATGCAGTCAGTCAGTCAGTAGCTAGGCCTTACTCCCATCATCCTATGGCTTAAATTGCTTCAAAATCCGTGTGTCTAGGCATTTTGGCTCTAACATTCCTTGATTTTGGCCCTGTCACTCTTTCAACTCTGGGGGAGGCACTTGTCACTAGCAGTTCTGCCTCTTGTCTCCCTCATTCACATAGAAAAAAAGGGGGGGGGGATGTGTATAGAAAAAAAGGGGGGGGGGATGTATATACAAAATACCGTAAACACAGGCACGCCGACCAACAGTTACGAGAGGTATACAAACTGGACAACCAAATTACCAACATATTTCGAAATATTTCTATAGAGTCAGTAAATCAGTAGCCAGCCCTTACTCCCACAAGGGGTAGGGAGGATCAACAAGATACTCGAGAAAGGAAAAAGAGGTGACGGGAGAAGAACACATACCAGTTCGCCCACAAAAAGCAAGCACACAAACACTCAGAAGCACAAATCACTCATCAGTCCCCAAAATCAATGGCTTCACCCAAGATTTTGCTATAGAGGATTATAATATAACCTGGTAACAGACTATAAGCTATTCATCCATATTAAATGATCACGAATCTAAACTAAGCTAATTTAAAATCTAATAAAATCTAATCTAATCTAAAAGCTAACCATCCGTATAACGTATTGTTCCATGGTGACTGTAAACTTACGTTTATTAGGTTAGGATAGGTGAGGTTATGACAGCTATTGAATATTGGGCGAACTTTGTTGGCTTAGATTTTGGGACTTATATTTGCTTACGTCAGATCAAGGTAAACTTATTTAGATTGTGTTATGTGTCCTACGTTATATTTGGTTAGGTCAGTTAAGCTTGATATCGAGAAAAACGACGTAGATTGTATTATGTTATCTTAAGTTTTGAAAGGACAGGTTAGTTAAGTTAGATATCTTAAGGTCTCTTGGTTTTTCTCCTGGGCGACCTTAGTGTGTGTGTGATTTATTAATTTCTGTATTTTTTTTTTCATTGTTCCTGTTTGGGCTCTGTCTCGAGTCGGCCCCCCTCCCTCCCCCCCCCACAAAACAAAAATGAAACAAAAATAACCAAAAAATAATAATTAGGCATGTGCCAGAGTATATAATTATATCATAATATAATTGAATCTTAAGTTGTGAAAGGTTAAGTTAGTTAAGTCAGATATCAAGCCAATTATATTCGAAATAAAATGTTGAAAAGGAAAAGGGAATGTAGATTACGTATCCAATCCAATCCCCCATCCCCCCAATAAACCAGCATCCCAATACCCACCGCCCCTTATATATATATAGCCACAATTTACAACACAGCCTTTATGGACAGTGAAATATCTCACCACTTCTTGATTGACAGGATATACGACTAGGATACACGGGATTTGGATTATATACTTGTTCACGATTCTTGTGAAGAGTTTGTGTAATGAATTTCAATTGTGTGTAATCCATGTGTGCTCTCCCTTCTCTCTACTATCTTAGATAGCCTGAAGACTTTCATAATCTATAACAAAATGTATAATGATAAACAGAATCAAGGCTTCATAATATCCTGATGGAGTCGAGGATCAATTTTCCCACCAAATGACGCCAAGGAAAAATGCTATCAAATATCGTAAACAGCTAATTTGCACGTGATGGTCTAATTTCTATGGACTATCGATACAAAATGATCGCACAATAAAATAGATTGAGATTAAGTTATATAGTCTCAGAAATGTATGGAAACAGCAACGTTTATATACTGAAGTAGGGGATCAATAATGGCACGATAAGTTTACAAACAGGAGAAAAACAAAAAGGCAAGTGTCTACGCCTAAGAATGAATCTGAAAAAACAAAAATTGCCAACTCTTCCATGTACACCCTGCAAGATTTCTGACTGTCCCAATGCATTGTACTTATGCTATTAGCGAGTATTATAGTAGAGTAATGGAAAAACAATATATACAAACTTAACCTACCCTCCTGTCTTTTGCATTTCTCATTTATATATTAGTAAATAGCCCTGGGCCGGCTGGATGTATAGATACCTGGGATCAAGGTGGACTAAACAATATAATTGTTTTGTCCCAGGTTAGTTCACATAAATAGATTGAAACAAATATAATAAATAATCAATATATATAAATTATATCAATACAAATAAATACAATTACATTTAAATGGGAATTCAATGTATATACCCGTGTTTGATGTAAGGAATCGAGTAGGCCAGATTCAGTGTGTGAGTGACGTTAAATCAAAGATATAAGCACTATAATTGAGATTTGTATTTATGCCCAAAATTTGATTTATTCAGTTTTTATTCCTTGTGTAGGGTGTGGTTGGGCTGATATACGTGCAGAAGGGCGGGGGTCTTAGGTGGTGTGAGGTCAACGAGGGCAAGATTATGACAGTGTGATCGGGCGAGAGGAAGGACAGGGCTATGTAAATTAGATCAATAGGTAGGCTGAGAATAAAGGGATAACAGGAGCGTAAACCAGGTACAGAAGCAAGAAGCTTATATTATCGTCAGTATTGACTTGTCAGTTTATGCATTAAACTTTCATAAACAATCGATTCGGCCTACCAAAGTTAGTTATTTTCAGTCTAGTTTCCAATACCTGCGTACAAGATCCCCCAATTGGTGTCCGAGAACTTTCGGCCAACATCAATTTACTATAAGCGGACTCATGTGATACGCCCAAAATTTAAAGAATGACCAAAAGTAGTGTCATTATTTCAACTTTTTCTAAACAAATGATAACATTTTTCTAGCACGCATTAACCAAGAATATATTCTCAAGATTTGCTCAATTTCGTTGAGGAGTTACTTTTCTTAGACCAAGAAAGGGAAATATATCTGAAAATGGCATTAGACATAGGACGTAATTAAAATGAAGCATATGGCAAGGAATAACACAGGACAATTTACTTATGGATAACGGAGAGAGGTAGGTACATTTGGCCACATAAACTTGTATCCACCCCATGATTGTATTCATGGAAGGAACCATGGTATGATTGTTATGATTATAAAAAAAACAAAAAAACAATCGGGAGAGAACATACCTCTGCCTACGCTGGCGAATGTTTGCGCTCTACCGATTGCCTTCTAAATGGAATCACTTCTTCCATGGCGCATATCCTATCTGCCTAGAAGTCTGTCGCCTCTCCTGCCTAAGCTCTAACCCCTTCTCCCCCCATACAACTAAATACCTCACAGTGTGTCATCTGGTGGTGGAAATATGCACTTTTTGTTCTAATATATTTGTTTAAGTCTAATACATATTGCGAATCACGATGAGGCAGCAGAGGCGACAGGACTATTGCCGCCGACTGTACATAGTACTATAATTGTGTTTGCTGACCAAAATCTTTCTGGAGACGAAGCCCCGCAGTTGATGGCTGTTTTTTTGTTTTTTGTTTTTTTTAAGCAGCTTAGTTATTGTCTGTTGTTGTTTGCCTTCCTTAGTATTCCTTTGTATTAAAGTTCGTGAATATCAGTACATAACTTTGTGAGCTGCCTACGCTGGTGAAGGTATACGCTCTACCAATCACCTCCTAAATGGAATCCCTTCTTCCTTGGCGCATATCCCTTCATGACCTTTACCATGAATGTTAGCCCTTCAGAAAACAAGACCTTGGACAACTGAAGACTTTAGCCTTTCATTATTTTAATACCAATAATTGCGCTAAGTAAATTATGTCAGTGTACTTAAGCATAGACTTATGATAGTTATATTCATTTGCTGAACGAGTTTAAATATATCTGTTTATCAAAATATAAAAATTAGCTCATGAGAGTTTAACGGTTTTAATTATAATTCGTGGGAAAAAGTTGTTATGAAAAGGCTCGCTTCGTGTCTGATAGAAGACTTAAACAAAAACATACTAACAGGTACAAATCCTTTTATTTCATGCGGGCCTTGTGAGCCTACACATATACATAATATTGACTTATATGACAACATTTCTCTATGGGAAATTGAGTCTAAGCCCACACCGACGCCTAGGCAACTACTTTAAGCAGTTTATCTTACTAGGCATAATTAGGGGTGACTAAACAAAGATATTTTTGTATATATACAATTATTGCCCATAAGAAAAATCTAATTTCTTAAATTCACTCCCAACACCAAATACCTCCCAATGTAATTAATGAAAACATGTGATCCTCCCAGGATTCGAACCTGGATTCAGGACAATACTTTCATCCAGTGATAAATTTATGTTAGTGTGTTACCCAAAAACAACACTATATAGATGCAAGACATGCCTTTTGACCGAGACAGCACACACCTCCTCTCCTGCTAATATATTCCCCAGCTAGTTAGTGTGCACCTTACTGGTTGGCCAACCTTGTATACCGCTCACACCGTCAGCAGGATTGACAAATTGGACAGCTGGAAGAGGAAGAAATTATCTGTGAATGAAATACATACTGTGAAGAGTAAGCAGAGTGATAGATTCAAACACCTTATTAAGGGGGGACGATTCACTTTTTGGTCGATTTTTTCATATATATATATTATATTTGTTCTAGTTTACTCGCTAGACCTAAAAACAAAACAAAAAAAAAACCCCCAAAAAAACAAGACCCAACTTCAAGACATATGTGTACTTTTTAGGTAGAAGTTTCCCAGCCTAAGGCTGGTTCTTCTTAAATTACAGGCTCGCTATCGCTCGCCAGGAGAACAAAAATGACACTCTATTCCTTATAATTATAGCTAACATTAGACGATTCCATTAACCCTTTGATGATTATGACGCATTATGACATTTTATTCTGGCTATCATTATACGATTATATACAGCTTAGGAAGAATCTGCGGGAATTATATGAGTAAAGAAAATCTGCATTAACTCTCTGACTTCCATATACCCTTCCTGATATGAATAACATAATTCAATAACAAGAAAACAACAAATTTCGTAATCGGATCTTCAAACGATAAGACTTAGGAAGGACCTGTGAGAGTCAAATAGTTAATAAACATATAATTTACCCCTTAAACTTATAATTTATAGATCTTTCGTAGGCTAGATACAATCGTCTAATACATGCAAAAATTATATCAAACTAACACTATTTAATACAAAAGGTAACGTATCCAATAATTTATCAACTTCAACGTCATGCGTCCGGATGCAGTATTAGAGAACAACGCATCAAGCATAAAGGGTTAACTATTAATCTTGTCTTACATGGTTGATTGATACATTTAGACGATTTTATGAAGCTTACGAAGAATGTATGGTAGCTAAAAGGATTGAGTGAGATAGTTTGTAGCCTTATAATTGCTAGACGTTCTTTCTATGCTGAATATAATCGTCTAATAGTTGCCAGACTATAATTAAAAGAACGTCCTCGGTACTGAACGGATTAATAGAACACTTGGCACCACAACAACACGGTCATATGGCGCCGGACAAGTTCAATTATATGCTGACCAACTAAAAACTCAAAACTATAGGACGAATACCAGACAATAATGTATCATAAATCTAATCATGCAAAAGGAAAGACACCAAGTTCTTTAAACACACACACACACACACATACAAAGTAAATACCACAAATAAATATATAAATAAATAATAAAAACAATGAATAAAAACGCATCGTTTCCAGGGGTACCAATCTCCTCCCATTGTTCTTCCAACTAGCTCTCAGTATTGGTAACATACACATCCTAAACATTAGGCTGTGTATAAAGAATAAGATAATCATCCTTTACCTGAGACTAAGTGCTTGGTAAAGCATTATCATATAGATTGATTCATGAAATTCATAAGAAAGTTGATCAACAAGACCGGTTATATAAACAAGCAAAGTAGTAGCTGCAACGGATCCTGGCAAGTACTCAGAGTGATTGGCTTGTTTACAATATCCTCGTCTCATGACTAATTATACCATTATTTGCTACATGACCATTTCTACTTTAAAAACATCGTCTACGCACCACTAACCTTCAGTAATAATCTCCATGTCCACATCTTGTTAAACATCTAGTAGATAATTAGAACCATAAAGAGAGAGAAAAGTATATATGTGGACATAATGTGCTTTAACGTTGTTGTTATAAGTATATGGGTAAAGGATTATGTCGATCAATATTGTAGACCGTTGATAATTGCCTACTTTAAATGCATTTTTTTCTGAGTGGATGAGGGAGACAAAAGGCAGAGCTGCCTGTGACAAGTGCCTCCCCCAGAGTTGAAAGAAGGTAGGGACGAAAAACCGAGGAAAACCCAAGTGGGGACGATTAAACTACCGAGCCAGATTCAGCTGGTAGAGACGAATATACAGTATATATTGTTTTGTGACAGAAAGATGTGTGGTGTGCTTGTTTAGTGTAGTGAAGTAGATAGCAGGAGGAGGTGTTTCTGAGAGCCAGCTGGATCACTCTGTGTTGGTGAGGCACAGACAGAAACAGTAAAGGAAGCCAAACAAATGAAACAGGAGTTCCAGCAACTCCTTATCATATACCTATAGGCCTCCCATGGGTATTGCCTTGTTCGACTGGTGCCTGCAATCTCCCCATCTGTTAACTGTCTTCTGTTTTAGAGATCGCCACCCGTAAACACCCCTTTCAGATACCAGGGGACCCATCTTCTTCAGCTTACTCAAAACTTGAAAACAGGATCATTGCTATATCTTCAATTGTTCTAACCACTACCCCCTCAAATCAGGAATGAAGAGGATATTTGTATGCATTTGTGTATTTATTCATTATTATTGTTTCTAGTTTTCTCCCCAGATCTCCATCAACTTTAAAAAACATCCAAAAGACCTCAGAGATAAATTTGTTCATTTTTCAGTTCATCCTAAATTGCAAGCTTGCTGTCGTTCGCCATGAAAAATTTGACATACTAATATTATTTTTATTAATCTCACCACCACACCCCCAATTAAATTAATTAGAGTATATATGATCCACCGGGATTCGAACCCGGGTTATCACACACATATTTTTGCCACCTTAACCATTACACCACCAGGACGGTTAAAGGTTTATGCACACGCCTACGACTTATTATCCATTCTCGAATACTGGATATTAATCTAATCATGTTCATATTCCCAACCGCACTATGGTAGCCTACTGTTTAAGTGAGATGAAAGAATATTCATGGGGCACAGATCATATAGACCGGCCTCTCGAAGAAATATCCCTAAACCTACTAATAATATTATTTTTATTAATCTCACCACCACACCCCCAATGAAATTAATTACAGTATATATGATCCACCGGGATTCGAACCCGGGTTATCACACACATATTTTTGCCACCTTAACCATTACACCACCATAAATGACACGAAAAGTCTTAAAACCGCCAATCTAATCGGGCGCATGTCTTAAAATCACAAAACTAATGCGGCTGAACATGAGAGAGAAGGGTGTCCTGAAGCTCCCCTTAACAATCTAATTGGAAAGCAAACAAAAGTCAAAAGACATTCAGCCTGGAGCCGATTACAATCATGCAGATAGCTTTGGTACGCCCTGCCCATACTCCAAGCTCTTCTACCTTCTTGCCCCATAAACTGGCGTCAGATAATCTATGTGATAAGATCAACAGTATGAGATCATTGTTTGGCTGGGTTGGCTGGCTGGCTGGCTCTGGGACACAGCAGGTCACGCCAAGATGACGTCACCCACCTCTGGCTTGACAAGCACAACACACAAAATCTATTAAAATGTACTGTACACCTCCGAACTCAGTATATGATTAATGTGGAGATATGAACAGGAGTAAAATTCAATGGGGAGATTATTTTGTGTACAAATTAGACCTACTGGTAAGCTATGTATTTACAAACGATACTATGTCACAAATAAGAACTAGTGTTGTCGTCAGAAATAAAAGCATATGTATATTGCTGATGAAACAACCAATTGAACAAGTGTGTGTTCATGAACAGACGGTGCCCTTATATGTTCGAAACTCTCACAGAGCTCAAGTTTGATACCCGAACAGCATGAGATGGATTAGTAGGAACTCTGAATATGAGGACATTCATGACTTCACTTCTGGTGTTGGTGATTTACTGAATAATTTAAACATGATAAAAGTTTAGTTACTTTAACTGAAATTGGCAGAAGAAAATAGCCGATCGAAACTTACCTGTACCCCCTTCTCCCTCATCTTTAGCCCCATTAGTTTTGAAATTTCAAGGCGTTTGTTCAACTAGATTGGCGATTTTAAGATCTTTCGGCCCATTTCTTTGTCAATGATAAGAACTTTCGTGGCATTTAGGCGTTGATTTGTTCCTGTCGAGTGATATCAATCCTGTGGCTAGGACATTTCTCTACCGAAAAAAATATATATGTATTTTTTGTTTTCTAAGTTTGATATAAGTCTTCGGATTGAACTAAAACGAACCCTTAAACATTGGGTTTGAGTGTCTTGTGGAGGTTACATTATCTGAAAAGTTAGGGTTGATAGTACATTATAATGCCTACAATGTAGATGTATACGTTTCCAAGGCAGCAGTGTAGGTGTTGAGGTATTTGAGTATATGTTTGGCCCAGTAAAATATTAATGTAAATATAATGTAATATTTCATCCCCATGCAAATATTCATTGGCAATCTTGTTGAAAACAACGAATTTTAGGGGAGCCCACCTCGCTTTTTTCTCTTTCTCTCCCTCTCTCTTTGGCTTATATCCATTCGGCCCCATTCAGCCTATTATTTTAAGACGTTTACCCCCATCCAGGTGTCAATATTTGCCTGGTGAGCGGTAGTGAGCCAGCATATATATATATATATAGATATTACCGGTATTGTTTTGTTTTTGACAGTAAGCTAACTTTGTAAACTTTTCGATAGAATTTGTTTTCCGGCGAAGCCGGATTTCTCCATACAATGCTGGCTCGCTATCGCTCGCCAGGAATAAATCGACACCTGGATGTGGATAAACGTCTTAAAACAGTTGGCTGAATGGGGCCGAATGGATACAAGCCAGGGAAAGAGAGAAAAAGAGAGAAGGATAATAAAAAAACCTGTGACCCCCCTTAATTGATGAGGATAATCCTTGGCAGACCTCATTGAATTCTGACAGCCCATGAGAAGTACAATTTAGTTTATTGCATACGAATGTTATATGCTGTGTGATTCTCTTTATTAGACGCAGATTTTCAACCCAGATTTTGGCAATCTATTCAATAATAGCAGAAAATATAATTATATCTATCTACCTATTGCCTGACGCCGTGATCCCCGAAGGGGTGGCCACGAACGAACCGCTCCCATGCACCTCTGTCCCCAGTCAGTCGACGCCCCTCCCCCCAACCAGAACCGCCTTCCAGAATAATGCCAATTACTTTTTCATTTTTGTTAATTGCAAAAAAATGTCAGCAAGGTTCGGCAAACGCCTCTATCTAACTGTATTGCATATTTCCACTCGATTAAATGACATGGCCAAAAGCTCTTGTCAGATTATCCTGACGCAGTGACGGAGTTGATCCTTATGCGAGTGTGACTGGTTTTAAACTAGATCACATTATACAGTTTTAGACGACCTGCATTGGAAGATGATGAGTTAAACTTGAGAAGGAGAATACAACAGATAAAATTAAGAACACATGTTGGTAGTTTTGTCACCAACAACTCCTATTCTTTTGCCATCAAATATGCCATATGTTGTGCCATCTTGTATTTATATTATATTTTTTCAATTCTTACAAAGACGAAGTAATGGGAGACGTTTATGCTGGGTGGGAACGAGGTCCAACTACGTGGAATTGGTGGTTTTTGTCTGAGGATTTGCGGTTTATGTTTGTTATTAATGTTGTTGCAATGTATTTTAATTGTGTTTGTTCTCAAATGAATAAGGCATTGAAGATCTCACAACATTGCCTTGCAAATAACCATAATATGTTAGAAAATATCCTTATATGATAAGACGACACCTATATGGAATACCGTTTCATCCTGTTCTTTGATCACTTGCATTATTAACATTTATCGAAAAATAGCTCACGACTGTATTATGATGTGAATATTGTTTTACTAAACAAAATAAAAAACACACACACTAAGGTTTATTGATGTACCTTTTAAAACAAGAAGCAACATCTTCAAACTGAGACAGCCAGTCTCGTTACACAAATATGTCCAGTAGACCTCCCTCATTGCAGGAAACTATGATCAAAGAGAAATAACATAAAACAAAAATTGGATCAAACCTCTGGAGTGGCATACGATTTTAACTCTTTGAAAATGAGAGGCCCTTCATTAAGAACATATTGGTCGGGCGGTAGCAAGAATAATAATAAACTCCGTCCGTACTGTTAAACTTAATGACACTAAAATATACAGTTACAAGGAGAAATTTGTTTCGAAACTGAACAAAATCATCTAATATTAGCCAGATAGAAACAAAAGATTCGTCACTGTACTGTAAGGCATACCAATATGATGCAAAGAGGGTGAGTGACAGGGAGAAGAAATGTCACATATTTTTTCCCAGATCCCCAGCTTTTTCTTAATGAAATAATTAAGCTTATGGTAAGTGTCAGACGGAAAATGGTATACAATATCGAGGTCATCACCTGATTATATGAGCAGAGTTCTGTCAATTAAGTACAACAGATTAGTTGTTAACAAAAAATAATACTAGCATTAGCCGATATTGATTTTATACTGTAGGATAAACTGCAAGGATTCATAAGAGGAACGACTCTAAAAGTATCGAAAGAGTTAAATGGGTTGGTGAATATGCACGCACATTTGCTTTGAGCACAAATCATGCTCGTGATGCGGGATTACGGCATAAATCTATCCACCTAGTCCTATTGTGTCCTCTCTCTCTCTCATGGCTCTTTGAGCAGTATGTATCGCCTTACTAGTGGTTGTCCCCTCACAGGGTGGGGGGCGCTGCTCAATAAACTCGCCCCTCGGGGCAAAATCAAAAATCAATCTCTCTCTCTCTCTCTCTCAAGAAGAAACACTCCTGGTATGCAGGATTACAGCATAAATCTGACCAGCTAATATGATCACGCCTCCACGGCCCTATACAAGGAAATTACGAGAGTAAGTTCCTGTATATACAGTATATGTGTGACTACATACGAGTCTCACAGTTTATTTCACCAACACGACACAAGTATAGTTATCTTCATGTGTACGTGCCAATATTTTCTAACATACGAATTATGTTTAAGTTATATCAATGGTCAAGCAAATTATCTACATTTTTACACACTCTATCTCGTGTTGAATCGTAGGTAATTTAACATTAACATGATGACTAGTATACAGCTGATTTCAAAAGTTCACAGGCAACCTAGACAAGAGAATAATTGTATGTACATTGAAATGGTAGCAGTTCTTTTAGATAGTATTCGGTTATTTCAAATAATTCTTTAACAATGTTCATTTGATTTTGCTCGTAGGATGGCCCGGTTAATGTGATTTTGAAGTATTCACGATTCATGCATCAATGTTATAAACAACTTTTGAATTTGGGTGAAATAAAAACAAATACCTATATACCGGAAACTTGATATTCTTTAGGACACAAATATTGCTCGGAAATGTTCAAAGCTGTCACACGAATATCTTATTACTTGATAAACGAATATTTGCCATTTGTAGGTTCGTTTAACCTATTCAAGTTTCTATTGGTGTCCTAGATCTGTTCCTAACATTCAGGTTTCGCATCAAACTATATAACAGATACTGTAAATAATGAGCAAATATAATCGTCTATAGACGAAGCTGCACGAAACCAACTCTTCTTCAGGTCACCCTGCTCTTATTTCACGCCCGGGACACCCAGCACACTTTATGGCCACGATTTACCTTCATATTTCACCCGCGGAGAAGAGACGTCTTTTAACAGCGTGATGATAAGACCGAGTTATCTCCCGGGCGGGGGCGGAAGGTCTTTGATGAAGGAATGCCGATGTGAGCTTTTCGGGGGATGTATTTTTGTTAATGTATTTTGGGATAAGCTGGTGCTGGTCCAGAAAGTAATGCGTGTTATTTACTTTTGTTTCTTTGCGTGTGTGTGTGTGTGTGTGGGAGTGTTTTTTTTTTTTTTTTTTTTTTTTTTTTAGGGTTAATTCGTTATTCTGATAGATAAACATTTAACCAAAATGCTGATGCACTTCAAGTAAATCTATACTTTAGTTTACTTTATTTGATATTGGTAATAAACTGATACCAAGAACGTTAACTGTTTAAAGTAAAATGCCACAGGAGGTTATGTAAACATTTCCTAAGTGTTTGTCTGGAAAATGCAGGATATAAACTGGTGATATCGTAGATAATGTTAGAATTTTGATTTGATTCGCTCACTTTAACTATTAACCTATTACTATTGCCATTCCCTGCAGTCTGAGACCTCTCTCGCTCTAGTCATTCCTTTTCTTTATCTTACGGTTTTCCTGTTCATCCTTTTCGTGCTCGTAATCCTGATGGCAACGTTAAATATTCTTATGAGTCGTTTTCATTTTTGCATCTTTCGTGTACTCCCATGGTCTCTCTCTCTCTCTCTCTCTCTCTCTCTCTCTCTCTCTCTCTCTCTCTCTCTCTCTCTCTCTCTCTCTCTCTCTCTCTCTCTCTCTAATATTGCCTAATTTTCTATTGTTGTATATATTCCTACTTTGCTTAAGTAATGCCTAATCCATGTTTATGTTGATCATTGGTTACGATTTGTACCTTAAAAATACTTATAGCTGTTCTCAAACATAAACTCCTAATTTCACCTGCTTCTGTATCATAATCCTTAAAGTTTTACTCTATCTTTAGTCATACTATAATTCGAGTACCGGCATTTCTCATGTTTGCAACTTTTTCTTTTGGACCATTTTTCATACTCCTCAACCCTTCTCGTCCCTCCTCATCTTAAATCACACGAGATCTTTTATAGTGAACATTCGATGATCAAACATTTGTCTAGCAACGTTTCTGGAGTATTATGCCTTGGTATCGGTAGATGAATTTAGGTAACCAAAATAATCTAAATGTTTACTTCATAAGCTGCCAGACCAGTGTTAAGGATAAATGTTTAGGTACAAAGCGCTCGTGTGATACCTGTTTTACAGTGTTATCAGTGAGCCCTGCCAGCTGCCCGCCATCGCCCCTCAGTAGCAGCCGACCATCAACATTCAGGCAGTGTATTCAGACATTATATCAACATTCAGACAACGAATAGCCAGGGAGTTACATGGTGCCAACAATAAGTCTGCTTGTGTCAGTCGGGTTCCGGACAGTCACACATCCATCACCCGTCCATTGATCCGGCTCTTATCATGAGCTGTTTGTATATATTGGCTTGGCTACTATGAGGTGGTCAGTCAGAGTGCGCGTTTGTTTCCTGTTATTAGAACCTTGGCAACTAGTACCGTACGTCTTGTCATTTGTATTCTTTGATTGGTGCAAGATTGTTATTATGTATTAATATGCAATATGATTCAATATTTCTATGTTGTCCATGCAAAACGAACTAAATGCATTATTCTCATTCACAATCATATCTTATGGTACTAAGATTCCCACTCAAGTTAATTTTAAACGTGTGCAAGTACATTTGTGAACCGAATGACCATGTTCGATTGTCTAAGGCAACCATAGCCAGTTGACTTTTTGTTGTATATCCATAAGCATTTGGTTGATAAAATAATGTGAAATTTATTTTGGATTGCAAATATTAGAAGTTTTATATGTTTTGTTTTATGTGTATGCAGGAGACAACAAGGCAGGTTGCCTGTAACGAGTGCCTCCCCCAAAGTCACAAGACTGACAGAGCCAAATTTAAGGGAGGTTGGGGTCAAACTGCCTGGAGTAGTACCTGGACACACGAAGTTTAAAGCAGTTTAAGTCATAGGAGTATGAACTTAATTCGGCTATACAAAGGCTATTCTTTTACAAAACCTCATATTCCTGTTTTCCAATAACTGCTTTGTTTTAAGATATTCACAGAAACTACTGGACAAATTTACATGTATGTACAGTAGAATAAATATACTGTTCATCTTCATAATGTTGATCATAATCCTAGAATGACCTGAGTATCATGGGGGACACAAGTAGCAAATAAAGCCTGCCACCTGACGATTGATTGATTGATTGATTGATTGAGAACTAGGCACCGAAACAACAAGGATATCTAGCTAGCTAAATAGATAGCTCGCTAGTTAGCTAGGTAGATAGATAGATAGATAGATAAATAGATATATAGATCAATAAATAGATAGTTGATTGACCACACCAAATAAATATATACAATAGTTAGTAATAAGGAATATGTCACCGGATAAGCCAACATAGAGGAGGAAAAACTAAAACCTCGAAACTTCATGACTAATACTAGCCATCAATGTTAAAGCAATGCAATTATTACAAGTTAAAGAGACCAATCACCTTCAACAATAAAAAACAGAACCGGCTGACTTTGTTTGACAACAACAACAACAAAACAACAAAAACGTGCCGAGCATGTAACCACCACGATTAATATTGTAATCATTTTGATCAGTCCTTATTGTTTGATAATATATCAAGACTTGTATCAGTACCAAAATATGTCTATACATCTATAATATAAAACATTGTCACACCTACACAGACCAAAACACACACACACACACACATACACACGCACGCACGCACACACACACACACACACGCACACACACACACACACACACACACACCGTAGTAATCATATCAAATAATATATTCTTGTTGCTTTCCACTTAAAATATTTGCATTAATTTTCAAAGAGGATATGTCATTAACATATCAGTATTAACCAAGCAAGCCTGAAGGATTGTTTGGCTGTTGTGAAGTGATCAGCTGGTGGCCAATATCTCGCCCACCCCCTCAGACACACTTCATCTTTAATTTTGAATCAGTCAGCAGCCAATCCTGCAGCAGGTCTGCATTGATTGTGTGGCAGTGAATTTTATCCTTGAGGCTGATGGTATCGCTAAAGCCGGCTACCCAAGGCCCTCTGTCGGGGCTATTGGTTATATATGTTTATGTACTCTCTCTCTCTCTCTCTCTCTCTCTCTCTCTCTCTCTCTCTCTCTCTCTCTCTCTCTCTCTCTCTCTCTCTCTCTCTCTCTCTGTTTACAAATTGGAAGAGAGATTGGAAGGGAAGATATGTAAATGATGGCATGCAAACTCCTTTAGGCTATATTAAATATGAAATGTTTATACCTGAGCATACATGCAGTAGAGAGAGAGAGAGAGAGAGAGAGAGAGAGAGAGAGAGAGAGAGAGAGAGAGAGAGAGAGAGTTAGTAATAATAATAATAATAAACATGTTACTTATTTCTCACAAGCGCCAATTTCTCCGCAGAATTCAGTACATAAATATATGTAACTAATAACCAGCCAGAAGGCCTTGGGTAACCAGCTTCAGCGATATGAATGCAGACCTGCTGGAGGGTATTCCCAAAATTTAACCAAAAGGATGATCAGTTGGTTAATAGAATGGGTAATGTAAGTGCAATAATGAAGTACTAACACAATGGTGAAATAGACAGAAATATATAAAAAGGCAAGTAGACAGTTAAATGTCCTCCACATTTTCAAATAATAGTAGTCTATCCTATCAAAGTAGCCTAGGCCCCAGCACACTGAGGAGGTGGTAATTACACAAGCGGCCTGTCACTCCTTTGTTTATCTCAGCTTGATAGAAAAATAATCCGGGCATGATATATAGCGTCTACAACCACCAGGACCAGTAGGGAGCCGCTGTGATGGTCATCCATCTTAGCTGCTGCTACTGCCACTGCCACTGACGCTACCACTATAACTTTAACTTCACAGCTAGATGCATCAATATATAATTATAACTGATTTATTGAATGTGAAGGGTTTTCTATAATATGCATTGCTTGACTCTGGATTTGCAGTTGCCTTTAATATTGCCCATAAATTGAACTGTCCTTATATCAAATGCAAGCGAAGCCATGTTACTCTGCATTATATTTCAAAACTGGTTTGTGTGACGACTTCGAAATATTCTGAAGTGAGTCATGAATTATCAAGTGAACTGTACATGTACTGCTGCTATATGGTTTTATAGTATTTGCTTTAAAAAAAACAATAATAGTAAAACAAAACAAAACTAAATTAAGTAAGCTTTACTCTCTGAAATAGTGACCTGTGCTATTTTGTGAGATTTGATAATCACATCCTCCTTTGCATTGTAAATCAAAAGGTTGCGTTATAAATAACCGATTACATGGTAGACATGATAGAGTACATTGTAAACAAGAAGGAGTACACTAAGTTAGCAGTTAAATGAAAGGGGTATCAAGCATGATTCAGGGAAAACAAATCAAAACCAAGTGCTACAAAGTGCCACAACGGCAAATCAGCTGCTTATAATAATGCGTTATGCCTTTTATTATGCCAGTGATGTCCGGAAACACTGGACTCACACTGCAAAGTTGTGTGCCAGATAAAATTTTACCTGACATGCATTTCACCACTGTAAGTAATATTTCTATTGTCTCTGCTGTTTGCGATCTGCATACTAATCAGATCGGTTGTCATAGACGGTTTACTTTCGTCAGCTTACTTATTTGACAAAACTATGTTATTTCCGTGAGGCTAGTATAGATCATATTTGATTAGGCTTCCGAAATATAGGGCAGGTTAATTTGGCTTCACTTGGTAAGGTGAGTATGGTTAAAGTAGGACTAGGCTGTACTGTAATTTTGGGTTAGTTAACATAGAAAATCATGAGGCAGCACCAAACAATATCACTAACCTCCAAGACAGAGATAACAATGCTGGGGAAGAACAACAAATGATGTCTGACTTTCATGAGGCCTATTTACAGAGACTATAATATAGTACTTGGATTTTATGAGCACAATATTTGCATTCGATTATGGGCCAAAGTATAATATATTTGTGTATTGACTGGATACATTTAGAACATTGATACATACATAAATACATACATGCATAGATACATACAAACATACGTTATATATATATATATATATATATATATATATATATATATATATATATATATATATATACCACATCTAAAGCCTTGCACCGGGGCAGAATCACACAGAGATGTAAATGGAGTTGGTGGAACTAGACAGGGTGGAACCAGTCTTTCCTAAACGAGAAGAAGGAAGGAAAATAAACTTTGTATCAAAACATGTGACAATTGAAAACATAATATAATACTGTATGTGAGAATATGACTTAGGGAGTGGTGGGACAGAAAGACATCTGAGGAAAATATAAAGATGTTGCGTGAGTTTCTATATATAAAGATGCGTAATATGTATATTTGTTTTGCCCTTCTTGCCTACAAACCCTTGGGACTATGGAGATGTGAAGTGGCATCGGTGTTTATTTTATTTTATTTTATTTTGCATTTGTTTACCGACATTAAACTTTCAAAATTATAAAATTTGTTTTTGAAAATTATGTCATCACACTGGTTTCATTTCAGTTGTACTGCGACCATCGGTGTGTTATCTCCATTGAGTTGATAAAAATAGTTATCCCTCGGATTCTGGATATGATCGGTACTACTGTTTAACCTGCAATGGGTGCGGGTGCCGCGGCTAGTTAAGAATTTATTCATATAACCGAAGAAACACTTTAAATCAATCACGTAAATATATCTTACTTTAAGAAAATATAAGATGAAGTGAAAAGTAGCAACATTTTACATTTTATTGGATTTCATATAAAGAGCACGAACAATTTATAAGTTTGTCATTGAAAACAAGCATGAAGCAAATGTATTACTACAAAACGTAACATCAATATTTGTTAACGAGGTATTGTACTGTAATTGTCAGGCTGAAGGTTAGGAATTTCTCGAAATTTAGACAAATATGTTAATTGTAAGAATAGAACCAGTTATCATTACTTGCGCTCCTTTCCTTCTATCCCGAAATATTACTTTTAATCCGGTACCGTACAATGAAACCCAGAATGTTACTTTTAATCCGGTACCGTAGAATGAAACCCAGAATGTTACTTTTAATCCGGTACCGTAGAATGAAACCCAGAATGTTACTTTTAATCCGGTACCGTACAATGAAACCCAGAATGTTACTTTTAATCCGGTACCGTACAATGAAACCCAGAATGTTACTTTTAATCCGGTACCGTACAATGAAACCCAGAATGTTACTTTTAATCCGGTACCGTACAATGAAACCCAGAATTTTACTTTTAATCCGGTACCGTACAATGAAACCCAGAATGTTACTTTTAATCCGGTACCGTACAATGAAACCTAGAATTTTACTTTTAATCCGGTACCGTAGAATGAAACGTAGCAAATACTATAGTAAGAAAACGAAAGCAGAACATTGTCAGTATAATGCACTCAGTATATAGCACTTGTACACCTTAATCAAATACATATATACACAGTGCTGATTAACCAAGTTGAAGAATAAAATATACGAGCAACATTCAGATAAAATAGCTGACATATGAAAATCATAGTCACTTCTGGGCCCTTTATAGGCTGCCCTCGGCCACCTTCCTTACAGACAACCTGCAACTGAACCAGGGACATTATTTTACTGTTAGTCTTTCCTTCTATATGACTTCATCCCAGACGTAAATTTACCTTTAGTCAGACGCGAACACAATTCACATTACTATTTCGAAGGTTACCTGTTATTATGAGTATTTCATAATATACATCTTAATTCTCACATATTTCTCTGAGCCTAGTTTATCTCTAACACATCTTGGCGGTTACTCTCGCTTTACAATAGGGAACAACTTCATTTCAACAGCCATCCCGACTTTTACTTCACCAAACAAAACTACAAGCAAATTTGATTACCGACGCTAGCATTCAAGCGACGTATATTTCTCAGTCAAGTCACATTTTCAGTTGCTTAGGCGTGCCTGGAAATGATACTGGAAATATAATGAAATCTGAAAGAAGAAACGGATGACTTTTGCAATATTTGAAACTTTGCAAGTATACTTCTAAATATACTTAATTGGTGGGTGCCTTTGGTCATAAACGAATTATTTCATCACGTATGTTATTTAATGTAAAGCACATCACAGCCATAGTAAATCTCAGCACATTAGAAATGCAGACTGACAACCATATTAGTAACTAAAGAGACTAGGAGAAAACTTTAAAATAGGAGATAGACATTGACAAAAGCGTGATTATGGTGGCAAACTATTAACTAAAAATATTCGGTGACCGGTCAACTCAACCAGTAGGCCATTTCAACCAGTAGCTCTCAACCAGTACCATATCAACCAATACGGTTAGGTTAGGTTAGGTTTGGTAAGGTAAGTACTATATTTTGGCACTGGTTTGGTTGGTCTGGGTTAATTTGGCACTGGTTGAGAGCTACTGGTTGAAATGGTCTACTGGTTGAGATGACATGGAACCAAAATATTCTATTAAAACAATATGCACTCCATTAACTTAATCGACCCTTTACAGTCTTGGTCCATATTTATTCAATGCATGTTTAAGTTTTGACATATCCTCACAACATTTATTTAAGGCTATTTACTTCTCAACCTATTAAGTTCATTTATAAACATACTCAACAGTGGTTTGTAATTTTGGTATTCCTTTCGGTAAAGTAACATCCTTTCATTTGTTATTCTGGTTAATATCAGACTATGTTATCCAGCTCAAAAATGACAGATGCAAATAAAACGAGCAGCAACAATACCAATTTACCGTTTGGCTTTCACCGGCTCATTGTCCGCTGAAGAAAATCGTCTAGCGTAAGCCATAAAACATAAATGTAACTAGAAGGGCACTTTGGAAAGAGCATGCGTTCACCTACGATGGTGAAGGTATGCGCCCTACCGATCGCTTCTTTAACTGAATTACTTCTTCCTTGGCGCATATCCTATCTGCCCACCAAATTTCGTGATCATCGGTTTATAACTGTATGAATTATCTTGTTACCAGACAGACAAACAAAGACACGGAGGCAAAAACATGCCCTCCGTCAACTTCGTTGGCGGAGGAAATATAGCATTATCTAGTCTAGTGATTAGTGGTGACAATAGACAAAAACATGCGGTGGATTTATCGTCACATTCATCTTACAGCTATCATTTGACAAGGAATGGTTTGCTATCACAGTTCCTGATTTCAATTAACTTTCTCCTGAGATGTCTTTATACTCACTTGAATACACTTGTCATGAGTTTTAGAAAGGTGATGTTCTCTAACCCATATATAGGTTTTAGAGCTTGTTATTCAATGTATGTCAATTTGTTCAGCTGCTGTTAATGCCATGAAATATTTGTTTTCCGCATCTTAGTTTGACGTTTATAGCAAGAAGTTGTAATTTTATTGTTTCTGTAGCTTAGAATGGACGAGTTTATTCAGCTCATGAATTACCTGCAAGAATAACAGATGCTTGTTGAGTAACCATAATATGAACCTGGAACAAGTACTGTGCATAAGTAAGGTTTAACAATAGTTTGGAGGTGAGTTTATAAGGTTACCCTCTTTAATAAGCTTAGAATGAATTGGATGTAAAAATCATTTACCTTCATAAATACTATGCAATGACCTGTAATATAGGTAAGTTCAAACATCTCTCTACAACATTAAATTTGTCCCCGGTTCATGTGTTCGGACATGTACTATCAATCACTACAACCACCTCTGCCTTTCCGTTATTTTCACACATAGAAAACATAAATAGTGATAAGTTAAATATTCACAAATTGCAAAGGTTTGGCCCAGAATAAAACATTGGTGGGCACTAAGTGATGGAAGACTGGGGCAAGGAGTTTATGGTGACGCTAAAAGATGTTTGCGTGCCACCGTGCGTTGTGTGGGAATAATAAGACGGTTGCCGAAATATATGACGATAAACTAAGAGAAACATTGTATAAATATACCGTACATATAATGTTTGCTTTCGTTAAGTTAATGCAAGATGTGTACATGTATTGTGCAAGATGCTCGGGTTCAGTTTCATTATTCTCCATTGCACAGTAAATTAAACGCGCACATAATCTTGTTTCGTACCATCTCCACAAATTAATATCATATTTAATTTGTAGCTATAGAAAGATGATGCTAGTGTGTGTATGTTGTACGGAGTGTCTTAATAATATATAATGGTAAAGGTATGCAATAAAGGAGGACATGGAGAGTAAAGTACAAACAAGATCTGAAGGCCTGGCAGATGGTGCGATGGTTCTTGCCTGGAAGTATAAGAAAACAGCAAGAACGATACTGGGAAGCTAAGCATCAGTCTCCATCATCTATTTCGGAACATTCGACTTTATTACACAGTTAGCATTGTCTTCTATATTATGTTGTATGTATATATATATATATATATATATTTTCTTTAATACATACGAGGTTGAAAGAAATGGCAATTTCTGCGTTGGAAATTTTATTATTCAAAGTTTCCAGGTCTCTGATGAGTTTTCGCTGGGTGGCAGGAAGTAGATGAAGGAGATGAGCAAAATTCATGGTGGTACAGGGTTACATAAATGTACATGATGATACAGGATATACGACGCGTTTCACTGGACAACCAGCATTATCAAGTAAGGAAGGAATGAAATAAAAGGTAAACAGGAAGGGTATATATAGAGGGTGGAGGATCAGAGGAGGAGGAAAACAGGGGGCAAAAGTCTGCTATTGGTGGAAGCGTAAACTAGGAGAGAGAAGGGGTTAACCGCTCCACGCATGCGCACTGGATGCGGGATGGTGGTCAGTAGGGGGGGTCGAAGCTGATTGGCTGCGTGTCGAGGGGCGTGGCCTAAGTTGTGTGGCGCCTGCAGAAGACGAAGCTGAAGGAGGTAGCGCGGGGGGCTGCGTCAAGGGCACCGGGGGGCGAGGAGGGGTGTTAGGTCCTTAGGGTGTTAGGTCCAAGAAGACCTCCTCAACAAAGGCCTCAACTGCCACTACAGCTCCAAACCTGGCCCCCACCGGAAACGCCTAGAAACGGAAATCCTCCTGGACGACATCCTACGACTCAAGAAGGATGGCAAGGTCACCACTACTCCCGCCCTACAACCTACTCTCCTCGCTGAAGCCGCCAAAACCAGAGGAACTCACCATAGCAAAATACTCAACAAACAACACTTCCAAGCTGCCAAACTATTAAGAGACAACCCCAACATCATCATCCGTCGTGCGGATAAAGCTTCCTGCCTCGTGATCCATGACAAGGAGGAATATCTTAGAAAAATGGACGTCATCTTAAGTGACAACACTAAATTTAAAAAGATCACCCGCAACCCAACCGACGAAATCAAACGTATTGCCAACACCACCATCACCGCCATCAACGCCAAACAAGGAGGGATCCACCTTAAAAAACTCGTCGGAGAATACACCCCTGGTTATGCGTACGGAACCATCAAAACACACAAACCTGGGAACCCCCTCCGCCCCATCATCTCCCAGATCCCCACTGCCACCTACCAGATCGCCAAGGCCCTGAACAACCTCCTCACCCCCTACGTGCCCAGCCAATTCAACCTTAACTCAGCCCACGATTTCTTGGAAATTTTACGAGACGCCCCCCGTAACAACAACCACACTATCGCCTCTCTCGACGTAGAAAGCCTGTTCACCAACGTGCCAGTGGATAGGACCATTGACATGATTCTACGTCGAATTTATCATTGCCCTGATACACCTACACTGGACATCCCGGAGAAGGCCCTGAAAACACTACTGGAGCTATGTACCAAGGAGGCCCCCTTCCTTTGCCCCCGGGGCAACATGTACAAGCAGATAGACGGTGTGGCGATGGGCAGCCCCCTAGGAGTTCTTTTTGCGAACTTTTTCATGGGTACCATCGAGGAAGAGCTCCTAGCTGCCCAACGACCAGCCGTCTACTGTAGATACGTGGATGACATCTTCGTGCAAATCAAGGACCTCCACGAACTACAGGAACTCCAGCGTCGCTTCATGACCTCCTCCGGACTTAACTTCACCTTTGAAAAATCTAACAATGGACAACTCCCCTTCCTCGACATCCTCGTAGCTCTGAACGACCATGGGTTCAAAACCACCGTCTACATTAAACCTACTAACACAGGACAATGCCTCAACGGCGATAGTGAATGCCCCCGCCGTTATCTTCTATCCTCCATCTCCGCCTATGTTAGGAGAGCCCTCACGCACTGCTCTACCTGGGCCGACACCCACCAGGAACTAGAAAGACTATCCCAAGTTTTAGTAAATAACGGATACTCCAACTCCGACATCTCCAGCACCATCAACCACCATCTTGAAAAATGGTACACTCAAAGCCCTCCCAACATTGACCCCCCCAATGAAATTAAGATCTTCTACCGCAATTACATGTCCTCTGAACACAAAAATGACGAGGCCGTCTTAAAAGAAATAATCTCCAAGCATGTCCACCCAACCAACCCGGAAAACAAAATCAAATTAATAATTTATTACAAATCCCCCAAGACCTCCAACCTCGTTCTCCGCAACAAACCAGCCTCCACCAAGATAAAGAGCCCGATGACCGACGATCACGTCATTTACCAACATACCTGTAATTATGAGGACTGTGGACCTCATTCCTATATTGGTATGACGCAGACTCGTCTTTCACGTCGGTTAACTCTTCACCTTCAGGCTGGAGCCATCAAAGACCACTATCTCACCCCTAACCACCCTCACCTCACACGCAACGAGTTAGAGAAACACACCACCATACTCGATAAAGAAAGTGACCCAAGGAGATTACCTATACTCGAAGCTTTATATATCCAAGCCTTACATCCCAACATCAACAACCAAACTCTGGACCTTCAGATCCTTCCTTCTGCCAAAAGGCACTACCCTACAGGACCTAACACCCCTCCTCGCCCCCCGGTGCCCTTGACGCAGCCCCCCGCGCTACCTCCTTCAGCTTCGTCTTCTGCAGGCCGCACACAACTTAGGCCACGCCCCTCGACACGCAGCCAATCAGCTTCGACCCCACCTACTGACCACCATCCCGCATCCAGTGCGCATGCGTGGAGCGGTTAACCCTTCTCTCTCCTAGTTTACGCTTCCACCAATAGCAGACTTTTGCCCCCTGTTTTCCTCCTCCTCTGATCCTCCACCCTCTATATATACCCTTCCTGTTTACCTTTTATTTCATTCCTTCCTTACTTGATAATGCTGGTTGTCCAGTGAAACGCGTCGTATATCCTGTATCATCATGTACATTTATGTAACCCTGTACCATGAATTTTGCTCATCTCCTTCATCTACTTCCTGCCACCCAGCGAAAACTCATCAGAGACCTGGAAACTTTGAATAATAAAATTTCCAACGCAGAAATTGCCATTTCTTTCAACCTCGTATGTATTAAAGAAAATTTATTACCTGGCTTTACTAACATATATATATATATATATATATATATATATAAAATTTAAAATATGGATAGACACACAGCCAGGGAAAGAAACCGAAAGAAAGATAGATGTATAACACAAATATGTGTAATCTATTAATAGTGCGGAATCATGTGTGAACTAAAAGTTTAATGCCGTATACATTTTTAAGGGGCAGTTAATGTTAACCAAGTTGCTATGTGTAATGATAGAGGTATGTGTTAGCACTGAACTTCTTAAGCTATGCCACCTGTGAAAAATACATTGTGAAAGTTCCTAATTGCCGCACAGTTGATACAGGTATTGTTTAGATCATCTTAAATCGCAGCAATATCAAACAAATATCTAAATGTTAACATGAACAATAATCATTCAGGAAATAAGTGTAATTTCGCTTTAGTAGGGTGGACTATTATAATACCAGTGTATTACAATCACTTGGTAGAGATACTACCATTTAAAGAATGTAACGCACCACGTAGGCTACCAAGATTATATGTTGCCTTTTATGTATCAATATCATGCATTTTGAAGAAGTTAGGTTGTGTTACTATAGTAATATTAATATGAGGTGTAGTTGCAACAAATTAATGTTAAGGTTTAGTTATTTCGTTCATTGCTATGTTCATCAAGTACAATATCGTATTTCAATACAATTTACAGCATAAACACAGGAACACGCAAGTATTGAAATGAAGACGTATTTAACATTTTCGAAGCTCAAAAATCACAAGATCCTTCATCATATATAATTATATCATGCACAACGAAGCTAACATTAGTTGGTCTATAAAACATAAATATCTTAAGGAATATGAAACACATATCCATTATGTATTCTTCGATGTATATTACAAGCTTCATCTTAGCCTCGTCCCTTGCACACACTTCAAAATATATTCAAGTTAATATTGTTGCCTCCAACAACAGTGATTTTAATTAAAGTTGCAGGTTTTACAATGAACAACATGCGTGTAATATTGCTGAAAAGGTTGTGTTTTGTACTGGCAAAATGGCTACGACCAACGGATGTTCCTTTAAAAGCAAGTCTACAGTTAAGTGTGTGTGATTAACTTTGATCCTTAGCCTTGTGACGAAATTAGGTCTCAAAATGGCAATGATTTGGTAATGCTTGTAATTTTGCTGTAAAAGCTAATTATTAAAATTGAACTTTAAAATAATGATAACAATTTGAAATTATTGCAATGGGTAGGTTGAAGTAACACTAATAGCAGGGGAGATACTACTAGGGAGGTTTTATATATGTCTGCAGAGTCATCTTTTCTATATAAAGTCCGAAAAAGTAATTATTCTAGGAGGTATGATACATGGCTAACCCCGGGTTTTACCTTTCAGTGGTTATGCAAATGCTTATCATGACATAATTCGCGATTTTTATTCGCGGTATATAGATAATCATAACGGTTATATATATAACTCCATAATGGAGGATGAAAAAGCATATACGCTAAAAATCAATGCATGACATGAAAACAGATAATGATAATAATATCACATACTTTGACATATTGCAGCCTGAAGTATGGTATGGTTTATAACACAAATTTAGACCATATGAAGGTTATTATACCCCGAGGAAATGTTAAGCACAAACATTGTCTTAAACCAGCTTCACAACAAGTACATTATATATACAGTATGTAATCTTGCATCAGGCACCAGATAACTATCAGGCCCGGAGGCTACTGGGGAGTAATATATATAGTGTATATACAGGAGAGTCTTTACGGGGGGATAGTTCACTTTTTGGGAAATTTTTGCATGTATTCATTATTTTTCTAGTTTCCTCCCTAGACCTCCATCAAATTTAAACAAAATAAAAAATCCATTAGATCCCCCTTCTAGATTAATTTGTACAATTTTCGGTAGACAAATGTCCCGCCTGTTCTTCCAACATTACAGGCTCACTATCGTTCGCCAGGGAACAATTGACACCTAAATAGCACGAAAGGTCTAAATATTGACGAAGAAATTGGGCGAAAGGTTTTAAAATCAACTAACTAATGGGGCAAGCATCTTAACATCTGAAAACTAATGGGGCTAAACATGGGGGAGAAAGTGGTCCAGAAAATCGGCCCATCCCCCCTTAATGGCAACGTTAGTCAAGCAGCCTATGATAAATTCGTCAATGTAAATGTTGCCACCTTTAATCATGCACAGACGCGATCTAATATTAATTCTGATATATTTTGAAGCCTCGAACAAATTTAAAGAAACCCCCGAAATACAAACAATCAGGTAAATAGTAAATAATAAGATTCTGTTCAATCCAAGACAACTTTGAAAATGTATGCATCACCATTAATGATCGCGACCGTACCTTCAGCTAAGTAGCCAATATCGGATCAAAATATTCCAATAATGTTACCAGGGAATGAGTGAGCGTTTGAATTTAAGTATAACCTGCCTTACTAACAAGCGTGTAATTCGGTATCATACATAAAATACCAATCATCGCTTGAGGCTACTGAAGGATAAGTCACTTGTATCTGTTATCTGGTCATCACATCACAGAGATAATACAGGTTGGTGGTATCTGACCGTCTCTCTGTCCCTCCTGCCATTGTACTAACATGATGTGTTGGTTGGGTTATTATGGCCACTTTGTTTCTTCATTACGCAGCTAGTGCTTGCTACTGTTACACAATGGAAAGACTCACAATGCCATTAAAAGACGTGAAGATGAAGAATAAAATGTTGTTCGTATGGTAATTTGTATTACTACTACTACTACTATTATTATTATTATTATTATTAATAGTAGTAGTAGTGGTGGTAGTAGTAGTAGTAGTAGTAGCAGTAGTATATTAATAAGTTTAAAATAATAATGTGTTGTCTTTAGTTTGCAGTCCTCAAGACTAAAGATGAGCCAAAAACGGAAAACTTTATTATCAAAATACTCAGTTGGCGATGTAAATTTGCTGACGGAAGGTTCGTTAGCGAAATAAGGCAGGATGTTCACTTGCATTGGCCAACCTTAATACACAAAAATATAACTTTTATTCAACATATTATTCAACAGAGTAAACGTAGACAAAGGAACATATCGAAACATTGTCCATGTATATCTACTCTTTGCCAATTGCGGAAGGTAGCGTATTGACATTGTAATCAATATCACAGGTATGCACGTTCTAACCCCTCGCTCTTCTTAATAGTCGATTGAAGAAGTTTCCCAGAGATCCTTTTACACCATGTATTGACTCTCTGTTAGGTTAATGACGACAAGGGTGTAATGGGACTGTCCCTCCATGTCTGTACGTCCTAGCTGGGGAAAACAAAATCTATCCTGGGAGAACCGGCTTTAGATCTAACAGTGCAATACCTTGTAATATAATACTGGTTTGTTCTTGAGTACGGAGATTCGCTCATGAAAAATACAAATTAAATTATATACTAGTATACCTCCTATATAGCGCCCAGTCAGACCTAAAAGTCCTTAAGCATGAAGGGTCGGCAAAAGTTGTACCCAAACACAGTTGCGGACTGAAACACAGTCAACTATAAATATATATTAAAGTTTAATTACTGAACCCTGGGGAATCCAACTATCTAATTGAATGACACGTTTGCGAAGGTTCGAGAAACAATCCAACGCTTGGCGAACTGTGTCGTCAGAGGTATTATTTACTCCTCTGGTCAAGGATTTATTGGTGCGACTGCACATGCCCTCTGTTTAGTTTATAGTTACTAAATTAATTGTGTGTTAAATTATTTGGTGTAATAATTACTTAATAGTTACACGAGGTGTGGGTTATTTGACGTAGAAGTAAATTGACTTTCCGATAAAATTGATGGATCACATTCAATTTATGAAACTTTTGGGCATAATCTACGGCCATTACCCATCAGGTTTGGGTAAACCTCCCTTAAATCGAATTAAGGTTTAAATTTGAAAGTGTAGTATGTCTGTCTTGAGTCGGCAACCGCCAGCTATGAGGTATGTGCCTGATTATATATATACATACATTCACGAAGCCGACGAATTTTTCGCTCCTACTTCATCCTACAGAGAAGTTACTTCGACCTTCTCATGTCGCTCACATATCATAATTCCCAAAAGCCTTTAACCAAAAATATACTTCATCGATAATAAAATTAACTTCATTATGCTCATTATACATTCACTGTATTATGGCCACATGTATATTTACCTACAAGGCATTTCGAAAATAAGTCATATGTATGTTTACTGAGTAGGCCCATTTAGCCCCAATTTACTTCATCCCACGAGTCACTTCATTGCTCGAAGTTATTCATTGACCTCTGATTCCTGCGTGTATTACCAAGAGGGCTTACCGCAGATATGAACAGTGTGATGTGGGTTTGTGAATATTAGTGTATGTTTTTGATGTATCAGTGTCAAACTAAAACTTTCAGGAGGACCGAAAAATTAGATATACGAAATTGTTGATAACATTTTATAGTTAACACAACAAGCATAATATATTTCTCACTGACTTTAACATATGACCATGTTAAATATGGTTCGTAATATATGCTTAGGATATATTAGTGTTAAATTACAACTTTGGGAAGGACGGACAAATATGAAATACAAAATTGCTGACACATTATTAAAGTTAACATAACGTGCATAAATATATATGTATCATATTTACGAACAATACATTTGGCCAAGTTAGTTATGGCTGTGAGGATGTCTGGTTGTAAGGGGCAAGTATATTTCTCTGACCTCCCACGTCACATGTTACTCAGACGACCCCACAAGTTGAGCCTCTCCGAGAATGTAAAATCGCGGTAATTAGGTCTGCAAAAGCCACGGGCACTCTGATTCGCACATAGATAGACTGACAAGACGAACGTATTTTTGTATACAACCTAGACGAGGAAGTTTGTAGATATGGCAACACTGATATACGTTGGTTCGACTCTCTAGAGACAACTATTATTACCCAGGTATTATCTGTATGTGTATGGACTTTATACATGTATAACAAACTTTGGTGTCTTAGATTAGGGTAGGCTATATATGCCTACTATTATTAATGTCGGTGATGCCATAGCTATACATTAACTGCCTTATTATGGTTCTATAACGACACTTTTGGTTTAGGGAAAGAAAGGGAGCGAGAGAGAGAGACAAAATGAGACAAACAAAAACAGGCAAACAAAAATATAATATAAGTAAATGGAGGGATAGACAGACTAATGAAGAAGTAAGAAGGAGGTGAGGTGTGGAGGTAGATGTGCTGGAAAGTGTGAAAAGGAACAACTTGGAGATGCTTCGGCCATATGGAACGTATGGAAAGCGAGAGAATGACTAAGAGGGTGTACGAGAACGAGGTGGAGGGACAGAGAGGGAGAGGTAGCCCGAAGGAGAGGTGGAAGGATGGAGTGAGGAAGTATATGAACGAAGGCGATGCTGGTTGGGGGGAGGGGCGTCGACTGACTGGGGACAGAGGTGCATGGAGGCGGTTCGTTCGTGGCCACCCCTTCGGGGATCACGGCGTCGGGCAATAGATAGATAGATAGACAATAAAATTAGTGCAGTAAAGATAATGCAGATTCCAAAGAATGTGGAGCCATCAGCAGGCCCCGATGATTGCGTTGAGAAACTTGAACACACGAAATCGTATGAAACAACAACGAACTAGCTTTTGCAAGAATATAACCTGATATTTCCATTGCTCCATTTTTACAGTATTGTATCCTATCCATGTTGGTTTGCTTATAATGAGAGGTTGTCGGTGTATAGTGTATTTTAATCTGACATAGAATCAGGGGCGAATTTGCATTGTTTTTAAATGTCACCTTTACAAACATTTCGTTTTCAATATTATTTTTCTGATAACGTATTAGGGCAATGTTGCATTGGTATGCTTATCGACAATGAAAAGCTGATGGAAGACTACATTTGGTAGTTGACATTAGGACTGATTATATAAGTTGCCTAATCCTGTCAGTAAAATATTGCCAGAAATACTGTTTGTGTATCACCGTTTTAACTTATACAGGATAAGATCCTCTACGTAACTGAATTACGTCACCGAATTGAAAGGCCCTACTATCTAACTAAGATGTGTGAGTTGGGAGTAGAAGCACAAAAAAGTTATCGAAAACCAATGAAGGGAGACAAGACGATGGTGTGTTTATGTAGCCGCTCGATATCTGTCCGGTTTATGTGGACTATGGGCGGAAAATTGGAGAGTGACAAAAATGTGTATGTGGCCTATCAGTGACGGGGACCAACCTTACATGACAATGAAGTCGTTTCTCCAGATATCTAGACCAGTTACCGGCAACTATGAACAATAAAACGGAAAAACATGAATATGGAATCATACGGACACCTTTAAGGAAGAACACCTGATGTTCATTTAAAAAAAAGAAGCTGTCTATATTAGCCTATGCGCATGCACATTATAGAAACACGCACCAATTAAGCAGCAATATACTAAACAATATACATTAACAATATTTGTAAATATAGATGATGAGTTTTACTACAAAACAAGGGGACAGATCACCTTTCATGGGTGATATTTTTGTATATGTATTATATGAAATACGAATAACCCGTGCTCTACTGATAACATAATTGACAGTGTCTATTATTTGTATGAATCGATAAAATGTAAAAAATTTACATAAAGAACTCCCAACCCACACATAATAAAAATCATGAAAAAACTATATATGTATATGTATTTTGTCTACCAGATCTCTGGAATGTATGAATTGATAAACATTAACATGTGTACTGTTCAAACATGTGAGGTTATTTAACGTTAATTATATTTGGATGACACATCACCAAGGCATATCTTCCTTGCCCATCTCTGCATGCCCCCGCTATGCTGCAGGGAGTCCTGATATGAACATTAGAGTAAGTATATACTGTTATTACCACATTTTTACAAACTGAGTAAGTGGCAGTTTACTTAACAATTCCTAATTACTTTCGAATTTATCAGAGTACAAAACTCTGGATTAGCGTAATTATATAATGAACCGCACTGATCTTGTCTACTTCCCTAGTCTTAGGTTTCAAAGTAGCCAGTCATGTTAGGAACATAAGATCACCGATATTGTACTAGTACTACTCCGAACAACATTTACTGGCAGGGTATCATTAGCAAACTAACACAGATAACTACTGGCAATTTGAAGCAATAGAAACATTACTTCATTATCAAATGTGTTGTATTTATTTATTTATGTATTTTTTGTCATTCTTAATTGTTTGGTTTTGCTGTTTATATCCTACTAATCACTTCTCTTCTTCTTCTTCTCTTCTTCTTTTCTATCCTTTCCTTCAACTTTCCTTTTCTATCGGATAGGCCATTTCTACTAGAATTAAGTCCTGACCACCTCATTTGGATCGTAAGGTCTGTGTGGCCAGTGTATCTATGTAAATAAATGTAAATCGTCAGACGCGCCTTAATTTTAAAGATATTGAGTACCTCCGGGTACATATACACGTTTGTAATGCACTGGTTGAATTAGTTTTCCTTTGACAGCAAAACCTTGTTAAGGTCTACAGACAATATCACCCGCACAAAAAAATATACAAAAACATTCTGTACATCAAAGGATGTACGTCTGCGCTCGCGTTCATAGAGTAAATGTGTTTACTCAATATGTGTAACCTGATTATACCTCATTCGCCATTTCACTTGGTTCTACCCAGATGAATCAACAGAATCCTGATAAATATAGAACCGTATTTTCAATATAATGTATTAAAGATTTATCAACTTCGTATTAAGCAGAATATTTAATAGGGGGACTCTATGCTACCTACCATAACTTTGATCTCTGCATCACATCAAGTTATCTGATTAATGTTCACCATACTGTCTTGATAAACCTCTGAGCATATATATTATTTGGGTATTATTTTACATTCTGACGATTTTTATTATGATTGTGTTTATAATATAAATAAATATATAAAATAAAATAAATTTATTTAAATATGTGTACCGGTATATATATATATATATATACTGTATATATATACTTTATTTATTCTATTGTTCACATCAGATAATCCCGCCCCTCCTCCCTCCCATACATAAACACACTGGAAACAAAAAAATAGTATACAATAAAATACATTTTATTAATATGATATATCAAACATATGCCTAAATAATCTTCTTTCCTGTTCCTCTAAACCTTCCATCAGGGTAGACCTACTGTATAAGGCACGAGGGGTAATCTACACCTTGGATGAATTTATTATCTCTGCACCACATCTCGGTATCTTCGTAATCTCCGTATCTCTCTGGGGGATCTGTAAGTCATCCCATAATTATAGTGCCAGGCTAATTTTCATCGTAAGCATCTGGCTGTGGCATTATACTAATACCTTTAAATTAGTGCATTAGTTCCTCATTATGTATTCCCTTCGGTGCTGTGGTTAATCTTCTTCCATAGTCAGGGGATTAAATGGACTTTACATGATGCTATTTGTCTATAGCATGGTTACCACTAGACGGTTTTGCTAAGCTCAGAAATTGTACCTGGTAAGATTTAATGTCTCAAGCCCAGAACGTAACAGAGCAGAACAAAGTAGAATCTCTTCTCGTCCTGCTGGTCCTCTACTTAGCCGGGTTAATGAAAAGTGTTTTCTAATGTTGGATTAGAAGGACTGTTTTTTTATCAGGACCTTATTTGATGTAGGGCATGCCGGACGTCGTATAGCCTATGCTCTCAAAGATTGCGGCTCGATTACAATTTGTTAGTTGATCATGTTGTTTAGTTGAGAGATCAAATACTACCTGTATATACAAAATTCGTGGATATAGCAGTCAATAGGTCTTTCAATATTACAGAGGTGTTGATGATGATGTATATTTAGTTGGAGGGTCGAGGGTACAGATTATTACTTTCTGATCCTACCACTATAATACTGAGTTGGTTTCTGACAAGTAATAGCTTTGTCTTAAAACTGCTGCCAGGTGTTACTATTTTTGGCACCATGTTAATTTGTAGATTGTGAGTATGTGTGTTTCGGCATGTGCGAAATAAAAGAACCTGGTATGGTAACTATTGTATGGCCTAGGCCTTGGGTAATATCGTTCAGTTACTTAAGAGTGTTTTGCTCAGGAATTCACTGATGACAATGAAAACAGGAATGGTAATAGTTAAAGTGAGGGTTGATAAGAATACTGGAAATAGTTCAGATAAAGACTGCATATAATGAAAGTGAAAAAGAGTAAACACAATAGAAGTGAGGATAAATCGTGCTGGTGGTCATGACACTATACTGTGTGTGGCTCGGCTAAAGTGACTTCAACCTGTGACCCCCACCATTAAGGACAAGTCACAAGTTACTCTTCGAAATTAAACTATTCTAATCATCTAAATTAATGTTGGGGATTATGTATAGGTCATTTCCCAAAACATGTAATAACTATAGTTTTAATT
Source organism: Paralithodes platypus (assembly GCA_032716605.1). NCBI lineage: Eukaryota > Metazoa > Arthropoda > Malacostraca > Decapoda > Lithodidae > Paralithodes > Paralithodes platypus. The sequence continues at coordinate 106,201,653 of CM064487.1, forward strand.
TACATTAAACTCGACCGCATGGCAACAGTCTAATTTTGAAATTTAATTTCTTTAATACAAATAACTTAAACAGTATATACGTAAAGCAGCAAGCATACTATTATGCTTCAATACATATCCAAATTTTACCCTATGAAAATGTATTTCCTAACATAAGCTGAACCTTTCAACTTAACTAAACTTTGTACCTAACAAACTAAAAGCTTTAGCTTTACTGTATTAATCTTACCTGCTTCAATGTTATCATCCACAAGCTAGTTTAGGTTATGGAAAGTCATTATACAATTTCCTAAGTATTGAAATGCTACCTTAGATAGAGGGAAGTTTAGAATATATTGAACCTCTATTACCGGTATCTACATTTTATGCCTCCGTGTCCAAAAATGTGCTTGCTAGTGTAAAGGTTATCGTGTTCCTGTCTTCCAGGGTCCAGAGAATATTCTCTGGACCCTGCTGTCTTCTATAGGACCCCCAGAGCTGAGCTGGCGACAGGGTCAACACTTCACGACGGAAACTGACGGGCATTGTCGAAATGGAAGGCACTCGGTAAACTGTGGTCTATCTACAAGGAGGATCCAGCCAATACCACGACACTAGCTGCTATACTGAATACATCTAGTGGTGAAACATCATATATTTCAAACTAAGCTCTCCTAAGCCAGAAGATAAAAAGGAACACATTCAAGCCTCTGACTATCTCAAGGTCTATACTAATGTGAATACCACCGAGATCTGAGTACCATCGTCACTGAATTATCGCTCTATTTGGAATTGGGTAACTCACTGGACTAAACATCGGGTAGTAAAGCTTCCATTATCCACACAAGGGTACTCCGGTAATAGTGATTTTCTGCCTTGAATGAACTACAGTGCATTATCTGTTGTTATTTTGTGTTCAATGAACTCTAGTTATATAACAAAACAAATATTTGTGCACATATGCATTAAGATTGTGTGCTTCGTTATTCGAGAGGGATAATGCAATGAGACATTGTGTTGCATAAACAAATTAGAAGTATGAAAAGGTAGATCTCTAAGTTTTGTCCAGTCAAAATTTTCCTTTAACATCCAACCATAATGTTGAATAGTATATACTGTATACTCGTTGCTCATTAAATATAATTAAGCCAATGAGCACAATTCTGTTTGCTGATGTGTTGTCATTTTGAACCTTGTCGACTGTTATACAAAACTAAATGTAGGACTACAACTTGTAAAGGATATCGTACTATAGATTAAAACTATTTCATTACCTCAATATGAAAATTAAATGCAGTCACTATTGGACACAATAGCTGAAACGAGTACATGTGGACACTCTCACATAATTACTACTGTTTGTTCAATATTGAAAACAAAATCGTTTGATTCTTTATTAGCGAAGTTAAAGAAAAGAACAGATATTTTAAAGTAAACATCGCAATGAGTAAGTTCATTAGAACATCGCCTTGAAATGAACCGCTAGCTCATTGAAATCAAACTATAACTTCTGTAACTCTATGTTATTTTCTTTTGATCTCTTGCTCAACCCTACAAGTTTTTATCATGATGGCAGAGCCGCATCTCTTCTCTGTCGAATATAAACAATACGCAATGAATTAGTCTTGCTTATCAGCCCGGGATTATTTATCAACCATAAGTATCTCACATGTGAAAACATCAACTCCAGAAAAGACTAGCCCACCTTTGCACCATTTGCCGTTTGGTGTTAATATATTCCTCTGGCCTTATCATCAGCGTGTGTTGTGTATGGGCACCGAGGTACTTTGTATGGGAGGGTCTCTGGTTCCTTCTACGGTCACTCGGGCAAATCTTGCATCAAGATAGTAGAGACACAAATTGGTACATTTCAGCAAGACAACAGACCCAGTTCAGTTCAACCCCCTGTTTCCTTCATTCTAAACTATTACAACTAGCTATGCTCTATGTATACCAGCCCAGTATGGGGGCCCTAACCCGATCTATACTAAATAGACTTCTAATCTAACTTTTTTTAAATTTCAAAATAACGTATCTCACCCTACGGCTACTAACCAAATACGGGGGGGGGGGGGTGCAGCTTAGCCTATTTATCCTCCGCAACATCGTCACTTTATAATGTGTTTAGTTATACATATTGACGCTTATATTATATTATTATAATATTATATTATATTATTATTATATGATATTATTTCTAACTGACCGAGAGAAGATGATGGCAGATGTCCAGCACCTGTTTACTGTAGGGCCTCCTATCGTGACCCGCGGAGAACCGTCGGGCAATGAATCAATTTACATGCAAAAACCTTTTCGGCTCCTCAGCTCAGGATGTTTATGGAGATGGTAAATGACCTGTGAGTGATGCTGATAACACCATTGCTCAGATAAGATGGATACAGTTGCCATGTCACTGATAATATCAAGATACAAATTGGCCAATGGAGACCAATATGATTAATGACCAGCAATAACCAGCAGCCGAAGAAGGAAAAAGGGATGAACGGTCTGTTTTGCAAGACACTGGAGGCTGATACCTTATTTCGTTTTATCTGATCATGACTTATATGGTATCTCGCTAACGTTAAGTGACTTCATTTAACTTCGTGGTTATCTTGAACATTCTCTTTGTTGCGTTATTAAAAACAATTGATTAAGGACAATGGGGACATAGGAAATCGCCATAACTGTCTACTATAAGTCCGCAGTTGTCCCGTGCCATGCAGCTATCGCCAAAACTAAACAGAGTCAAGTATCCCTGACCCCGCAGAACCTAAGTTAGGTTTGAGTAATGACAACAATTAAATGTATATATCAGACATGCCATACCTCTACCATTTGGCTTAATGTATCAGTGTGATCAAATGCAATGTTTTCTTTCTGGCTACAGGTAATTTATAATTGTTATAGGCCTAATGATATTACCAAACTTAATGAATCATGATCAATGTAATCAATATCCCACCGACTCAGTATTAACTGTGACTCATGCTTGAGGGAAATCATCCACAGATCGACACATTTTGACACTACAAAGATAACTTATCTAAATTATAATAGTATACTACTTCTGTTAATCTAATTTGTCACTAGTGTATACGGTCAATATACAGGAGGCGCTACAATATAGGTAGCAAAATGATAATGGTAGTTTTGGGTTCCTATCATCATATGCTTCATTTCTATATACTTTTTATCCCCGGGAAAAAAAAAAAAAAATCTTGGGATTTTTCATTTATTTTCAAAAAAAAAAAAATCCAAGAAAAAAAAAAAAAACCCCAACATTTTTTTTGTTTTTACCGTTTATACATACGGGTTTAACATACATACGGGTTTAAAGACCGCAACCGTCCACAGTGAATGTGGCTTCCATGGGACAATCACAGTGCTGCACACAGTGCACAGCAATCATAACACGGTGGCTACAGTCTTTACTGCAGCACAGTACAACAAAGTCTTACCACAACAACGCCCCATCATGTTATCACTGTGGCTGATGTTGGTATAGCACTAATAGTGTCTCAGTAAAACTCAACAAAGTCCCCCTGAAGCACTTGCACCTGGCGAAAATCGCACCACACCAGCCTTAGCCGTGCTACAATAAGGCAGTAACAACAAATCACAGTAACTGCTACAGAGGCTGACTGCACCACCGAAGTGGCGGGCGGTGGGGTCGCTGCATCCCTACGCCAGAGAAAAAGGCCGACTTGTGCCAGTGGACTGTGAGAGTAAGACACTAGGGATCCTTGGGGCACAACATTATGGCCCCACTGCCTTCACCACTCTCAGGAAGAAAGATATAAATAAGAATGATGAACAAGGTTATGTCAGAACTAGCTATGGGAAGTAGAGGACACCAACCCTCACTCTGATAGATCCAGCCCACCACCATAAGATAAGTTTGTGGTTTGCTCATAAAAAGTGTATGTTATATATTATATATAATGACCTGTATACAATTATTGTATTCATACCAATAAAGTGGGTGGAGAGAGAGAGAGAGAGAGAGAGAGAGAGAGAGAGAGAGAGAGAGAGAGAGAGAGACGTTTCAGCTATTGGAAGAGGGAATCTGCTGGTCATTACACAATTAGTTTCAGGTTCCGGAACATTATTGTATGACAAGTAGAAGTAAATAAGCTTAGCATTCGTCACTGCATGTTATAAAACGTCATCAACACAAAAATTACTGTTAGGGAATGCTCACCCCTCCCATTGTGTCCTACCTTTTCAAAACTACGACAAGCTCCCCCTCCCTTCCCATCAAGCTGCGCCATCTATGGGACAAAATCTTCGATTGATTCAGGGAGGGGAGTGTGAGATCATAATATATTCAGTGCGAACAAACTACATAACGAATTTACCCAAACCCTACGACTAGGTGGCCCACGCGGAATTGCAGCCGAGTGTACACTCAAGGACACAAATTATTATCCTTTCTGAATCCTGAGAGGGTTTCCTAGCACGTGTATGATTATTTAGCACATGATTCTCAGTATTAGTTATAGTACTATGCACGATACCATTACCAATGTTATAAAACTAATCCCGAAAATAGCTGATTGGAAAAAATATATAAGGGACACTCACCAAACAAAGTGATCTAAGAAGTTGCATTCAATCAGACAAGTAATGCTTCCATCCTCGTGTCACATCACAATACATCGTGGTTTTTGTTTTCATTTGACAGCACCAAACAACACACGCGAGCGGCTCTCACAGTCCAAGCTAACTAACTAGAACATTCCAGGGCTGTCTTGATGGCACAATTCATCAATCTACACATTCTCTATCATGATAAAATTATATAAGAGAAAATGTATTATTTGGGGAACTAAATAGAATATATTTATCTACTGTTTCGTTGCACACTGTTTCATATCCATGGCTTCATTCACAACATTGCTTACACAGCATTTGCTATTGTTTATATGATTTTGTTGTATAACTAGAACCATTAGATAGCCAAACGTAATTAATATATATATAAGATAAGTGTGAATCATAAGTATTTGAGGTCATATTATGAAAGAATCTCATGTTGCTGCTTCGTGGTCATGTCCGAGACAGACGAAACTTACCACATCACTAACCCGCATTTAGGGTAAGCTACATATCGTACTGCTATAAAACTCGTCGCCACCATATTTTCCTCTCGTTAATTAGTAATTTATTGACAAACCATTAAAGCATTAAATTGTATATTTTGTTTTGCATGTAAGAAGATAATACGTGTATTATACTGTCGCTTGGTTAGTATACATTGACAGCCTGTCTACATTCATAAATTAACATGCCGAACTATACCTGATGTATAGCTGTTTGCGTTTTAGGGGAATATCCAAATATACTATTTCGACTTAGGTGGAAGGATGGATTGAGAGGTACGTGTTATGAGAGAAAGCGGTGTTGGTTGGGAGGAGGGGTGTCGGCTGACATGGGACAGAGGTGCTTGGGGGGCGATTCATTCGTGGCCACTTCTTAAGGGATCATGTTGTCTGGCAATAGACAGACAGATACATAGAGTTTAATCTTTTGGCATTTTAATAAACAAAAATGTATACCATTTCAGTTGGCATAAGATGAACAAATCAAACTATCTACAGTAAATCAATAATTGATTCCCAATAATAATTCTAACTATAGGTACAATAGGAATCAAGCCCGAAGCAGTATTATTAGAAGTACAGTGTTATGGCCTCTCAACCATAACTCCTTCCAAATTAAATATAAGTATGCTTTTATTTTCTCTCTCACCAATTTCTACCTGATTCCACGAGTAGAATTTAAAGTAAATCTGGCCAATGTTCATGTCTACTATTTTCAATTTAATCGGAACACTCTTGCCTTTTGTTTCCTTTCACAAACAATTTACAGAGGTACACACGATGCATTACAATAATTAAACGTTATACACACTGCATGAGGCACTTAGGTTAATTAAGCAGAGCGAAGGTCGTGTTAAGCCTGTTAGGGGTGATTAAACAAGGTATGAGTAGGAGCGTAAGGTGAGAGCTAAATTAAAAGACTAAGTAGGACAGGTAAGGGGAAGGCATGTGAGGCTTGATAGGTTAGGGCTGTTGGTCGGAAAGGCAGGTGAGAGCAGCTATACCGTGTTCTATATAAGTAGACCAACATTCCTGGACATTAATCTCTACAACTCACACACGACTAGAGTAATCGCGCATATATTTCTACCATTTGGTAAGGATCAGAAAGGGAATAGGTGTGAGAAAAGTCCATTTGCTCTAACACTTTTTGAGTTATAGAGATTGTGGCTCACGATTTCTGGCCTACCTATATATATATTTTGTTTTGTTTCACCAACCAACTTCACTTCTATACTCAATTAATGAAATCAACAAATACATGTGGCACTCCAAGGACTCGAACCTAGGATACTCACACCGAAATTCCGCGTAATTATGCATTACGCTATCACAGGGTATAGGCTTAATCTGAAAAAGTAGTAGTATAGAAAAGTAGCGTGAGGGGTGTATCAAGGGACCAAATACGGCAGGTGTCGGTGAGGGCGCGTCTCTCATCGTGACCGCCAGGGACCAAGTAGGCACGACGTCGATACCATTACTACTAACCCACGGAGGTTTGTGGGGCTTTGGGACTCGTGAGATTGGTCTACTATGGCGCTATTTGTGAGACTGCCACACTTAAAAAGGCACTTGATATGCCACCAATGTTTAAGATTTCCGTAATATTGCTAGTTAAGTTCATGTCAACTATGTTTTCTTAAAAAAGACATTCCTGCTTTTTTCCTCTCCATCCAGTCAGCTGTTAATACGAAGTTGGATTCAGAATACAGCAAAGTGTTATCGCAACGTATATAGGTTCCATAAAGCTTATAAGTTTGAATATGTACATGTCAACACAGATATTGTGTAATATTATACACTGAGGGTCCTAACACAGCCTTTCAAGGATATTTGTGTTGTACAGTTGGCGAAAATGTGAAGTGTTTCCTTTTACGGGTGGGTGGGTGCCCGTTTAATTTCCAGAGGTCCCCCCTTAGTTTGATATAATCGCCTACCAAGAACTATAATACATATGTCCCTATTGTACTGTACTACAGGGTTCAACGTAGAGCAAGCCAGTACCAGTTCAGAGGGACCCCCATTATACAGTCTGCATAGCCATTGAAAATGTATGTTCTCGCTCACAATCGTTTTCCCTTTAATCAATGGCAAAGTACCCACATCTAACTAAGCTTTATGGACTGGTCTTTTATCAATACCTTAATTTGGTACCCAAATATAAATTATTAGCTTTTAATCAACATGTGCTGTTCCAAACGTTGAACCGATTTGTCAACTGCTTCACCCACTCCGCTGGCTCCTGAACAACCAACCAATACTTCAGAGGCGCAAGATGAACGAGATATGCTGCAGACGACCGTCAATTACCTGTTAATTGACTGGCTCCTGTCAAATCAATAATAACTATCTCACTTAGTTCGTGACTGATAGCGATAGCATTATTCCTTAAGGATACTACACTACATGATAAGGGCTAAATAACAGACTAAGATTGCACCTTACGAAAATAAAATCATAGCTCTTGAACTGTGAATTACACCCAAACAACCAGCTGGCCCCTTATCATGAACCCATTCCTCCCGGGGCTCGTGACCACCCTCGCGGACCAGGCCTACAATTACGCACTCGTCCGGCGCCCCTGAAAAACCGTAGGATCGTAGATCCTCCTGACAAAGTGGACGTCATTGAACAAGGACGTGCCTCCGGGATGCATGCACCAACAATAATTAGTGTCGCTAATGAAAGTACGATAATAAATTGGTTAACTAGAAATTAAGCAAACCATAAATATATATTTTTGTTTTCATTATTTTTAATTTCTATAAATATCACACATTGTGTGAAAAATATATGTAACGCAATTAATTATGCAACAATAGTCAGTTCTCACAAACAGTAATTAACTAATACTAAACATACCTTTGAACAGTAAAACATAAACAAGTACAGTCTTGTACTTGATGCTGGTCTTGAATGTGAGCTATTTGCAGACTCATTTAATCTCACTCAACTAGTCAACCAACCCACCCGTGTACCAGATAATCCTAATCATAATTCCCACCTACTGGACTTATTTTTAACAACCAATTCAGAAAATTATGATATTACAGTGAGGTCCCCGCTTGGATCTTCTGATCACTGTCTGATACAGGCCACCTGTCTATCACCTACCACACCTTCCCACTCTGAACCTGTTTTGGTGACTAAATGGAATTACGATAGGGCAGACTGGGAGGGTCTTCAAGGTTTCTTTATTGATATTCCCTGGACCTCTTTCTTTTCTAATGATGCACACTCCACCTTGAGCCACATACAAGATTTTGTAAAAATTGGAATGGAAACTTTTATTCCTCATCAAAAGTACAGTAAAAGATCTAATTCACCTAAATGGTTTGACCATAATTATGCTAGAGTAACTGAACAAAAAGTAATAGCCTACAATGCATACACAAAATAAAAAACACACGAAGCCTTTAATTACTTTAGAAACATCAGAAATCATTCCAAAACTGTATTAAACCTAACTAAATCAAACTTTCTCCACAAGCAGGCAAATAAACTTCTAAATAATCCAAATGATAACAAAATATTTTGGTCTACTCTTAACTCATTCAAATCCAACTTCACTACTGCTTCATCCATTCCACCATTACAATCTCCGACTGGCAATCTTGTAAGTGACCCACGAGGTAAAGCTAACCTTCTTGCGGATATTTTCTCCACCAACCAACTCAACCTTAGATGAACTAAATCAAGATGTCCCTGTACTTAATTTTAATTCGCCTGAAATTCCCTTACTTAAGATCCACACCAGACATGTCAAAACTATTTTGCAGAATCTCTCGGTAGATAAGGCTCCTGGTCCAGATGAAATTCCTCCAATAGTACTTAAGAATTGCTCCTTGGTGCTCGCTCCTGTATTGGCAAATTTTTTCGGTCTGTGTACTCATACCTCATGCTTCCCAGCACCCTGGAAAGAAGCAAACATTCATCCAGTTCCTAAAAAAGGTGCCTCTTCAGATCCATCAAACTACAGACCAATAGCTATAACTTCCACTCTTGGTAAAGTCATTGAAATTATATTAAATAATCACATAATTAAGCATCTTGAGAATAATAATTTAATCAGTGATAGACAATATGGTTTTAGACGATGTCGATCAACTGCAGACATTCTTTGCCTTCTTACGCATCAAATCAACCAAGCTACAGACCAACATGGTGAAACACATACAATAGCACTGGATATATCAAAGGCATTTGATAGAGTCTGGCATCAATCCTTGTTGTCGAAGATGTCACACTACGGCCTTGCATCATTCGTTCCACTAATTTCTTCTTATCTTCATAACAGAAAAATACGTGTAATGGTAGATGGCCTTTATTCTCAATTTCACTCAATAAATGTTGGTGTTCCCCAGGGATCAGTTTTGGCCCCAATTCTGTTCCTCATTCATATCAATGATCTCATATCTACCACTCATAATCCAATACATTCCTTCGCAGATGACTCAACACTCCACAGTTCCTTCACATTTACCAATTATTTCACCCAACCCGATCTTATAAATTCAAAAATAAACACTGCAATTTCTCTGAACCAGGAGCTTTCTAGAATTAATGGATGGGGACAAAAGAATCTAGTTTCCTTTAATGCACAGAAAACCAAGTACATTCAATTTTCTAACCGACAGAATCTCACTGACTCCCCATATATTTTTTAATGATGTAAATATTCCTACTTCCCCTAGTATTGACATTCTCGGTGTAACATTAACTACTAACTTGAGCTGGACACATTATGTTAGAAGCATTGCTAAGAATGCCTCTAAAAACTGGGACTCCAGTACAGAGTTCGAGAATTCTTCACTGACGAGCAGTTGGCCGTAATATATAAAAGTCATGTGCGTTCTCAGATGGATTACTGTTCACCTCTGTGGGGTGGAAGTGGAGTGGTTGCATTGAGGCAGTTGGACAAAATTCAAAATAAAGATATTAGATTAATCAATAACCCTGCAATCACACAGGACCTTCCTACATTATCCATACGAAGAAACGTTGCATCCCTTGCATTATTCTACAGATATTTTCACAGCAATTGTTCCGAGGAACTTGCTTCAATTGTGCCGCCTCTCCACATCTTTCCCCGTAGAACTAGGGCAGCTGAGAGCCCCCATGAATTTACACTTTCTCCTCCACAATGCAGAACTTCTGCTTATCAGAATTCATTTATCCCCAGAGCTACTACTCTTTGGAATTCACTTCCCTCGAAGTGCTTTCCACAAACTTACAATCTACAAATGTTTAAATCCAGTTGTTACAAACATGTTATGAATGGAGGATGCCTTTAGGCACATGGACCTTTTTGTTTTATCTGTGTTTTTCCTTCCTCCGTTCATTGTCTCTTAAAAAAAGAAAGAAAAAAAAAAAAAAAAGTATACCAATATTTTCTACCAAAATTATTAATCGTGATTTAAGGTTAGTTAAATTACCATATCAAACAAAGCAGAGTGAGTTCCATTGAACGTAGATATATAATGTTGATGAGGATTATATCAAAACTAATATTGCCATTTCACAGCAGCATAGCCAATTATCAAGATCTTAACCATACGAGTAGCCAACACTGACACTGGGTTATTACTGCAAGGAGACGTGTCCAATTACCTCTGACCCTACCAGCAATAGTCGATCTGCAAGATACTCAATGTCTATACATTATGGAAGGTATTTGTTTGGTGGTGCATGTGTGTGGCTCCCAGCGACTACTTGTGACCGCCTGATGACGGTAATAAAGAGTGTAGATACTTGTAATATTACGGGTGGGGAGGTCGTGGTGATTGTGGGAGATGGTAGATGAGAGCCTTGGGCCATTCTCTACTACCGTGTATACCGACCGGGATGCCGACCGTATGATGACCGTAATTAAGAGTGTAGATGCCGGTAATAATAAGGATAGGGAGGTCGTGGTGATTGTGGGGTGGGGTGGATGAGAGACTTGGGTCATTCTCTACTACCCTGTATAATGACCGTGATGCCGACCGCCGTATGATGACCGTAGTTAAGAGTGTAGATGCCGGTAATAATAAGGTTAAGAAGGTCGTGGTGATGGTGGGTTAGGTTGGATGAGAGCCTTTGGGTCATTCTCTACTACCCTGTATGGTAGTGGTTCAGACGGAGCACGGTAGCCTGATACCACTCACAGGCTAGGCTATTATACTGATCGCTCCCCTAAACTCAACAATCCCCAACACATTTGTTAAGCAATCATATTATAGATGCTGTGCTTCTTCTTCTTTCAGAGGGAAATATTTAGTCCTAATTGGAGTAAGGGAATTTTAGTTCTGCCTATTAAATAATGAATATATTAATTTTAAGAAGGGTCTGTTTGAATCAAAAGGTAATAATAGCGAGTGCCTCTTCGATTCCTGAGGTCCTTCTCATGTAGATAAAATAATTGACAATATTGTCAGATTAAGAAGGCAAAAAAAAAAATACACTGAAGGGGTTGAATAAAGTAAAGATATAAGTGAGTTAGGCTAAGCTGACTATCATCAAGTTTGTCATAATGTACAAATACCTAAATATCGGTTATTATTATAAAATAAAACTTGCAAAGCAAACAAACCAAAATAGGGAAGACATAAGATAAAGACATAATAACTTATCAAAATCGCTATGTGGAAATATCCCTTTAGTAAATATTTAATAACAAAAACGGGAGGTCGAGGTATGATGAGCCTGGGGTCCGTGGGTCCCGGGACACACCGGTTGCAACAGAGATCAGGGAGAGGGTCAGCTACTGCATCAGCCTCATTATTACAGTAATCATCATCATGGGTACACTTATATTTATCAGGTACGAGAACATCACGATCATTATCTGAAATATTACGTCCTGAAGGTATTAATAGCAGGTTATAGGATTGGCGCCTCTGGTCTGAGCCATAGTAGTAATTTGATGCATACCTTGCAACAATTATATATAATACGGTATTTAGTTCATTTTTTCCTATTAACAAAATGAGAAGGGTTTGAATTCATCACAGCCATTTTGTTAATTGTGTATTTGTGTATTTTTGTCTTGATAAAAACTCATGTTCTCCAAAGTAACATAACTAGAACTATTGTATTGAATTATAATTATATACTATTATGTTCCTTCCAACAACCAACCATACTCCTAAAATCGATTAATGAAATTTACAAACACATGTGGCAGTCCGTGGACTCGAACCCAGGATGCTCACACCGAAAATCAACACCTTATACATCGCACCACGAAGACAGTTAACGGTTGGTGGACACTGCCTACGATTTATTATGCAACTTCGAATCCTGCATATCAATCTAAGCATGTACACACATCCCAACTGCAACTCACGTAGGCTATGCATATGTGAATGGAAAGAGCAATTAATGGGGCCTTAACCACTTAGGGAAGTCCTCTCGATAAATTACTCCTGAACCAATATCAATTATTATGTTCCTTCCAACAACCAACCATACTCCTAAAATCGATTAATGAAATTTACAAACACATGTGGCAGTCCGTGGACTCGAACCCAGGATGCTCACACCGAAAATCAACACCCTATACATCGCACCACGAAGACAGTTAAAAGTTGGTGGACATTAAGAAACATTGGCTTGATTTTAAGTCATTTGAATTTTTTGTTTTTATTCAAATGAAAGCTCTTGATATCTATCATTATGACTATCACAAAAAGTCTCAGTTGCCGGAAGCTTTTGCTCTGGTCAATAGCGAAAATGAAATCGGCTAACGCTGAGCTGAGGGCGTTCGGTCCCTTTACAGTACAACATTGCATGGCGGAATATTTGTTTGGCAAAATTTGTACTGAATGCAACACTATAGAATGATACCTATTCGATTCACTGAAAATTTTAATTTAACCTACACTCGTACCATATACTTTCTGTAAAATGTGTACCTATATATTTGTAACTTCATTATGGATTTGCTTACCCAATCACTCTCTTAACCTACCATGTTATTATACTTACATGCATACTTATGGAAATGCATACGGACACATATACAGTATACAGAGTAAACAGCACAACCACTTCAGTATGTGCGTGTATGTAGCTGCCTCATTCTTAATACACCCAAGACACTGTTCTATATATTCCAATAATGCCTCGCCTGAACGAACCCAAACAATACACAACCAGGCACCTTTACACGGCAACCCAACATAAATTCACACAACCCGCCCGGCAGACAAGGCTATATGACTCAAAGGGGCACGGAAGCTATGCAGGACAAAATATCTCCAGAGGGCATGCAAGTTCATGCAGGTTCATTGCAAGTAAGTTAGGTAAGCAAATATTTAAAAGTTTAACCAATTATATTTATTATTTTTTGACATGGAATAAATTCATATTATCATCAACCCGCCAATTAACATTGATTATTTTCTTTCTTGCCATTGTTAGAGAATATTGTATTCATATACAACGTTTGGTTTAAGTCGAAGTGTTAAAATCGCATTATCCCTTTGTGATACGTTAGTGATTTACATTATGATACTAATACTGCATCACGATATTTGTTTAGCCAAGGAAAGACCTCCTAGTCAAAAGTTTATTACTGCAAGATTTAACATCACGATTCATTATTATAATGACGTACTCAAAGCATGCACTTGTCAAGCATATAGTTTTCAATTTGTTTAATATATAATAGGGTATGGACCATAATGACCATCCTATATCTTGCCACGACCCTGCTATGTTATCTGAAATCCCTTCTGGTTTTACCTGTTAATATTGGATGGTTTCGTTGAACAGTTATCACATGCCTCGAACACAATGCTCACTTCCGTAAGCACACCTATCAAATAGGGAAAGGCAATTCAACGGGGTAAGATCAGTTATCATGGAGACTAATAATGAGTCGAAGAAAATCCCAACACGACTAGGCAAAGATAATTAAAATATATTTAAGCTAGTATGAGCATGTTTGAATTTACTTGTATCATCCATACAAGGTCCATAGTTCCTGCAAATCTGAATACAAGTACTATACATTTCTTATGCAAACAATCAGCAGAATATATAACTAATATACATAAATGTCCACTGTATACACATAATATACACTATTCCTCTCCTGAAGCTTCGGGAATATTGCCTACAGAGGACCTCAAGTAAAATCAGGCTTTAATAAATGCACTATCCTCCCCACCGGCGTTGTACAGTACAGTGTTGTCCAATTACCCGTAGCACCACCAGGTCTCCTTACCTGTCATACAGTATACACAGACTGCATAACTGAACACAGGTTGCATTCTTGTCAAAATATTTTGCTATATAGTGTGTGTCAAGAATTTTCCATTCAACATTATAGATAGCAACCATATGAATCATACACGAGTCAATATTGTTGTTATTATCTGAGATACTCAAAATTTAGATACAATACGCTGAAAAAAAAAACATTTACTCTGAACCAAAATGAACCTCTAAATGTCGCTATTAGTGTCGCTCGCCCGCTGCGTTATAGACCTGGCATCGTTCTTAATTCTCCCTTGGAGGCAGTCCAGGAGCCAAAGAAAAAGTCATAGGTATTATGTTGGTCACGAAGAAGCTAGGATGCAAGTGTTGGGCTAATGAGGATATGGCCGTCTAATGGGGCCATATAAACTCACTGCTTGCTGGGCTATGGCCGACCTCAGATAAGGTGAATGGGCCATGGACAGTTATACTAAATGATAGCATCCAAGCTTCCTATCTTCAAATGTGTTTTTCTACTGTTATCATAAAATTAATATCTCCAAGTATATTATATAATGTATGATGTATCATTGTATTTGTGTTATTCGTGTGTGCCTCAACGTTTAATTTGAAAGATAGTTTAAGTTGATAATTCGGAGACAAAGTACAAGTTCTGAGCGTGGCTGTTGATTTGAGATTGCTATGTGAATTGTGTGATAAGGTATCTGAACGTTGATTGCAATCGAGTATTATGCGCACACACACACACACACACACACACACATACACACACTCGCACTCACACGCACGCACACAGAATCACACACACGAACATCGAGTGCTGGTTAGTTATATTTAACAATGTACTTCCATGGTGGTGGGGGTCAGATGAGACTAGACCTTTACACAGAGCTGTAGTACAACAAATATTGCAGTACTTGATAGGGATGTATTCAATACGACACAGGGAGTAAAATCAATGTATAGTATGCTGGTTATCCCCTTCAGCACGAGGACGCCTTTTACCTTTGATCCTGACCAAAGTTTGACGATCTTGTGCAGTTTAAGAAGGAACTATGCTATTCAGAGGGTTTATTGAGATCGTATTAACCCTTTTGCGTCCTAGATGTAGACTATAAATATAATAAAATCGTCTTATGGTAGCCAAAATGTGATAACACTTACGCCATCGTGCTGAAGGGGTCGGGAGATTACGAATGAAGCGAATCTACCTATTAGAGTGGTACTTGAAGAACGGGTATTGCTGGTTGGTATGATATATGTCGTCCCAGGTTATTACGTCAACTGATATATAAAACTATTTTTCAAGGAATTGAATCATAGTGCAAAAACACTTGGCTGATTCTCACATTGGCGTCTTAGCTAACAAAAGGACGAAACATCGGAAATATATAAATATTGGCAAACACAATCATCGGTATGATGCCAGACGATTGTATGAACGCTAGTAGAGATATTTCCAACTCTAATGGTGGAACGCAAAATTAATGTTATGATAAATGATGGCATCTAATAGAAGAGAAGAAGGTTGGTGATGGTGGTGGGGTCAGTAAGTTAACCAAGGGTGGTGGGGGGTTGTCAAGTTACTCCATCCTGCTGGTATCACGACACAACCAGGCAGGACGCTATTTGTAGTAGAACTTCCTCCGGGGACTTGACCTCCTATGCCTATCCTAGGGCCTCCTACGCTGGCATTCAATTATATTTGCCTAGTATATTTTTTTTTTTTTTTTTTTTAAGGTAAATTATGATTATTATAGATTATGTTTGCGTATACCTGTTAAATAACACGATGGTATGTACTCAGAGGGCCGTAACGTAACTATATCAAAGCATCGTATTTCCACCTAATGGTTGAATCATAACGTTTCCAGCAACTCGAATTTGACCGTTTCATAAATAACTAAATTTATAAGAATTATATTACAGAGAATAATCTACCTCCACTCTAAATATTTATACCAGTACAATTATCGTCTCGAAATAACGCTAAAAAGCAATTCCCAATCAAAAGTTGCCATTTAGAGAGCAAAGTGTTAATTCGTCTTGGGTAAGAATTTCTCGCCCCTTTGTCAATTTATTTCATGTTTCTTTATGTTTCTTTATTTGTTAACAGAAGGGTTTTAATACAAATACGTGAATTACTGTACATCGGTTCGTGCATTGTTATTGACAACTGTACTCCCTAATGTAAATGCTGAAACCCCCCCCCCCCCCCACACACACACACACAATATCGGAGGCTGGTAGGTCGTGGCCAAACTGGTTCACGGTGCAGGTGTCAAAGATCAGGTCCGGGAATTTACTTAATTACGTTCCAGACATAATAATGGTTTGGCCAGCGGTAGAAGTCGAGAGAGAAAGAGCACTTCAGTGTGATTGGAGAGACAACATACTGGCGTGACTTAAATACCATTCCAAGACTCTTGCACTCTAAATACAGTATTGCATCTATCCAAGGGAATTGTTAGATATCTATAAATAAGAAACTTTGTTTGTTTGTGTTTTGCAAGAAGGAGACACAAACAAATCTGCCTTTAGCAAGTGTCCGCTCAGGGTTGAAAGAATGATATAAAACCTAAGTCAAGGTATGTACATTAAAGGTACTTTAGGTGTTGTGGAAAGAGGTGTGGTGTGGCTGTTAAGAGTAGTGAAATTAATAGGAGGAGGAAGTGTTTGCGAGAGTAAGCTGAATTACTAGTCTACCTTGTAATTAAAGTCTCGTAATTACAGTTCATTTGCTCTAGCCCTTTTTGAGATACAGACTTTAGGGTTCACGATTCCTGGCCTACCTATAATTAATTAACTATAGGTGTTAATAAGTGAATAACCACCCCACAAAATTAACTGGCCCCAAAGTAGTTGAAAGCTTCTGCCATACTAGCAATTACATTAGGTCACTCTAACCATTCCACCAGCGAGCTTCCAAAACAAGTAGACCAGTCTACCTTGGTTGTAAAGTAAACCAGAATGTTTACCCTCAAACACCATACGCATTTCCTGCCCAATTAGAGTTACAGGTCACACCGAAACACTACCATTTCCACTGACGTAATGGTTCCCGATTCCTTGCCATTCCCAGACCGGATGTGCCTGAGGGTCCTGAGTGGTGTTATACAGGAACCTTACCATTTACGTCCACAGGGGGCGCAGGCAAGTTCAAGGGAACCGGAAGGGAAGTGTGGGCGTGGGAGAATATTGCACTGATCCCAATTCAATTGTATTTACTGGATGAATAGAATATACATTTTAAAGTGTCCGACATGTTGTATATCTTGCTTTCAAAACCTTCACATTGTCTCGCGGCGTCTATGAAAACATAATTATCCGACTAACCTAACCTATAAAAGACTTGCCTATGACCCGCACACCCTTTCCCCTGGTAGCCACAAAATGCAACATATGGCTAACAAGAACTGCTGGTTTGATCCCATCATACGGAGGTGTTTGTCGCGTCATGCACAGTTAATTGTACTGTACATCGGCAATAATAGTCAGTTTGCACTTCCACGATTTTTAATGTTGATGTTGACTGTACTGTAACATTTTGTGAAGTTATCTTCATCATAAACATATTTTACCTATAAAAAAAACATTATAACTTGTGAATTTTCTCCACATCCGTATACTGTGGTCATAATATGAATAATTTGCCTTTTTGCGAACCAACGCACGAATTGCACCCTTTATAAGATACTTAAAAGCCTTTGTGAGCATCAGGGGTGTTTAGAAATATTTGGTTACTTCAACCTCCGCAGTTGTCTTTGAGTGAGCTGTGCGTAGAAAACTAATTTTGGAGAGGTAATCATGAGATTCAGATAATTATATTTCTGAATACTAAACGGCAAGCCCCGGTGCATGAAAGGGTTATAATTTGAGTCGTTGTTATGAGTATATTATTAGATCCTAAATTCTTCCGAAAGCAGCATGTATATTTGTAAATATTTATGAATGTGTATTGTTGTATGTATGTGTGTGGCTTCCGTGGACCCCTACCTTCTACTTAGCTCCTGGGGTCTGGAAAGTCCACCAGGTAAGAATATATACTGTATATTGCATTTGTGCATTTACTTACTTAGCTTTGTTTATCTAGCTATCTATTAAATTATTGGTCTCAGTTCCTTTTCATCTTAATTTGTATCCAATGACTAATATAATATTGCTATACTCAATTAGAATGTTTTCAATTATCATGCAATATTGAATTTGAATATGTTATATGGCATGTTCTTTATTATCATTTAGCGTATGAGTTACACTCTACCACCAATGAGAAAATTTTAGTGAATGATACTGGTGGATTGGTAAATTTGCAAACACACACACACATACACACACACACACACTCACAATATCACAGATGCACACATACAGTATACATATACACAGTTATATAATGAGTCTTAAGTGAAGGACAATCTACTGTATATTCTGACCATGACTATTACCCTAGACTGTGCTTCCACCTGCCGCCCCAGTGTTCCCGACCCTTCCCACGGTACCGGAAGTGACAGGAAGGGCTGCGGAACCCACGATCATCACCGCCAACCCTCACACGGTCACCGGACAACTAAACCAATAGCAACATGAACACATAATAAACTGAATATCCCACGAACACTTATATCGTCATAATTTGATGATCAACGTTTATCAATGTACTGTAATTTTTAGCAAAATTTCTGAGATTTCCTTTGCTGCTATATAAATCGACTCTTATAGATTAATATAGGTGACTGAAATACTTGAAAAATACACCTCATAAGCTGCCGGAATATTACGAATATTTAATGAAGAACAGAGGCTTAAATTGGATGTACAGTACCTCACGGTTAGAACTGGGGCGAGACACAGTGGGTGAAACAAAAGATACTAGTAGTAGTGACAGTGGTATTGCTTAGGATCTTTGTTTACGTTGTGGACTGTAGTCTATTTATTATATGTAGGCCAAATCTCTTGAATACTAACCTATATGACTCGATTAGAGTAATCGAGCTAATAGTTCTACTATTTGGGAAGTGTCAGCCAGGGAAAAGGCGTCGTAATTACAGTCCATTTGTTCTAGCCCTTTTTGAGATACAGACTTTAGGGTTCACGATTCCTGGCCTACTATAATTAATTAAATATAGGTGTTAATAAGTGAATAGCCACCCCACAAAATTAACTGGCCCCAAAGTAATTGCAAGCTTCTGCCATACTACAGATTAAACTAGGCTGGGCAAATGTACAGCTCACTCTAACCACTGTTCCAGCGACCGTCCAAAACAAGTAGACCAGTTCTACCAGTAGCACTCAACCAATCCTAGGTCAATCAATACTGTTAGGAAACTGTATACTGGACTTAGTTGGGCAAAGTTGATACATTGATTTTGGTGTAATTTACCATGGTTGATTTGGTTTTGCTTTGAAACTTATAATAATTATATGGTCTAGTCTAGTGGTCGAGATGTCCAGGAACTGCCTCAGACACCACCGTCAGGGTCAGGGTCGGATCTATTATTGATGTATAATTGCGGACAACATTGTAAAACTAATTTAAATCCCTGGCTTACGAAATGTTTCAACAAATGTCTATACACTGTGCTAATATTATAGGAAGGCCAGCAATCGTGACCCCTAACTTCTGTAACTCAGAAAACTACTAGAGTAATCGAGCGAATTTTCATACCATTTGGAAAGAGTCAGCCAGAGAAGAGATGTGAACATTTGCAACCCATTTCGCTGTAGCAATTTTTTAGTTACATGTGATAGAGGTCACGATTATTGGTCTATATAAAATTAATGGACAATATAGTGTCTAGTGCTTGCTACAATAATCTTAATACTACATATTTATTACTGTGTGCTATTCTTAATGGTCCATTGCATGCGAGACATTACTTTCCTACCCTAAAACGTCCGGTGATATTCTCCAAAATATATTATCATACCAAATATGTTTACATTATTAGATGGGTTTTATTTGTACACTGCTGATTGAATTTAATTTCAAAAATTTCAAAGTATGCAGATGATCCACATAGAGGGTATTCTTGTCTATTTCACACAACTAACAATTCGTGTTATCAAAAAGTCTTACATCGT
Source organism: Paralithodes platypus (assembly GCA_032716605.1). Classification (NCBI taxonomy): domain Eukaryota; kingdom Metazoa; phylum Arthropoda; class Malacostraca; order Decapoda; family Lithodidae; genus Paralithodes; species Paralithodes platypus. The sequence continues at coordinate 106,222,025 of CM064487.1, forward strand.
GCAGCTGTGAGTGCTCTCGAGTGGTGATGATTGCAGGATAATGAAGATCGGAAGTGGGTGGTCGCTAACCCATGACTCGGGCCAAAGGTGCACCACGGTATTGTACCTCACAGGGGAAAATGGCTCCTAACTTGTGCTTCCTATTTTTATTTGTTGTTCTTATTAGTCTTCCATTTCTTTGATGAGGGATTTCACTGCCGAATAACAAACTGTACATATGGAAGATATTGGTATAGTTCTAATATAGCATGAACGAATCATATTATGTGTGTTTGCATAATATATATATATATATATATATATATATATATATATGTGTGTGTGTGTGTGTGTTGTTATCGTAATCCATTGGTATTATGAACCATAGTTAGAATGTTAGAATAATGGCTGGCTGGTGTAATGTCTGGTGTTGAGGTGGATGTGTATTATGACCAAGGTGTGTACAGTCGGGGGAAAATTATGATTAGTATGTGCAATAAAGAAATAAAAGACCAATTAATCTAAATACATTAGTGTAAGATTCTACTGTGGTTATAATTTAATGTATTAGCAAAGAGGGTAGGTTCTATCAACTTTGGACCACCTTGATAAGACTGTCGGATAAGGAATTGTAAAAGCTAAGATAGGCTCTGTGATATTCTGCAACATCTTACTAGGTATCAATGGCGTTTGGCATATCTAATCACGTTAACTCATACTGTTTATTACCTGTTATTAAGATGCAAACATTTACACATGTTTGTTGTGTTTCTTACGTCCGTACACACAAGCATAATCGGTGGATGGACAACTAACAGGAATTTTGGCTTTGACTGTAAGTTTCTTGAGGTTCCTGATCGACCCTGACCAAGGGCAGCAGACCACTGAGGGTTATTAGGGTTATTTAAAATCAGCGCCCCCTTGCTCCCTCGGCCGGGGTGGTGTGTAATGAACCACATCCACGTACAATATGGACTCCAGCTTGTGGTTTCAACCTCAACACCAGGGGTTGGCTTTCCACACTTATGTAAAGTTTTCTTATGTCTTCCTATCATGATAAAAACACACGCACCACCGCACATAATCAATTGCACATACACATTTGCACACGCATCCCAGTACAAAATCACACCTGATGGTACTTATTTACCAGTCAAATATAGTTAGATGACATTATTCGTAGTAAGATGCCATGGGTATATTCAAGCTTCAATGAAAAGATTGATTACTCAAATAACTGTTATATATTTAATTACCTTCAAACTTCTTGTTGATAATTGAAATAACTACTCGTAATATAACTACTATATCAGTGATATAGTATTTATATTCCAAAGTAATATTGTAGTCTTCATAATTATTATAATTTATACCATCACGTAATTTTAGATGTAATAAAATATTGGCTACTTGTACTTCAAAAGTCGCTACGAACACGTATGTTTATTATTAAATGTGTATAGTATTATAAAGAACACATATTCTAAATCTTGGCAGAGTGTGATTTACCTACATACATAAGTCTAATGACCCTTGTATTCTACTGTCCATTTTACTACTTTTGTTCAGCATACTGACTAGGATGTGGTGGGAGGGAAAGTGTGAACGTAGGTACCAGCTTTGATTACTGCCTCGAAAGGAACACAGCTGAATACAATTTTTCTTATCTGCAATAAACCCCGAGTTGATTTATGGTTGTGAAGATGGAATGAATACTTGGATCGTTCTACCTACTTTGTCAATACATCACTGTTAACTGATATGAACATCTTAAGACGTGAGTTACTGCTCTTTATGGATTGATGGTCAACATCTTTTTAGTGCGGTTGGGAATATGAACATGATTAGATTAATATCCAGTATTCGAGAATGGATAATAAGTCGTAGGCGTGTGCATAAACCTTTAACCGTCCTGGTGGTGTAATGGTTAAGGTGGCAAAAATATGTGTGTGATAACCCGGGTTCGAATCCCGGTGGATCATATATACTTTAATTAATTTCATTGGGGGTGTGGTGGTGAGATTAATAAAAATAATATATACAAAGCTAAGTTAATCTGTATTCAGAACCAGTGAAACACTAATCATCCAAGGAACAAGAGTTATGTTGCTTAACATATTATTGTAAAACTTATAACTATATCAATAGAAAAATTTGACCAGTCGATAGAATAGAAAGTATAACTAATGGGATCAAATTAGTACCTTATCAGGGGAAAATGTTACCCAATGATAATGAACTAGTGACCTACAGCTGTGCATTACGGACACATTATTAGAATGCATTACACAAAAATATGTTTTATTTATGCCATACAATCATCCAAGCTTAAAAATATATAGTATTCATACGTGAATACCGCCAAATGTCAAGCACTATGGTAAGCATTGCATATCAATAACTTTTGTATAATAATATTACTTGTTTCGGTGAACATGTCAACAACACCAATTTCTCCATATGAACATATGGATACAATTGCTTCAATGTAAGCATATATCCATTGAGTGAAACATAAACAGACATAATTACACCTATATAGCATGTTACTGGACATTCAAGGTATTTAACACCTGCCATACTCTTTACGATGTGTTCATGTTTTGAAAGTGCTCAATATCTTTCAGATTCCCGGTACTCTATCAATTGAAGCAGTCACAGCGTAGTCAGGACCTTTGATCAACGGCATTGTAGTATCATGTCTCACTTACTCCCACTTAACGAGCCAAGTTCGTTTTCCCAGAAAAAGCTTCGGAGTTAGACCGTAGAGATAGCATGTCCCAACTAACACTACCCTGTATCATGGCTAGCCATCTCTATGGAAGACTGGTCTCCTTTCTACTGTACACTAATATGGGGTCCAGTGATCCGTCTGAGGCTCGGGCAGATAACACTCCCAGGACTACCTAGTTGGTCATTCCCTAGGCACTGTGACTCTCGGACTATGTAGGCTACTCTTACTTATCTGTCTAAGGACTTGAAGCTGCGAGGACTGCATCATTATTTCTAAAAAGCGAACAGATTTACACGTTCCCATCAAATGTAATATAAGCTTGCGTAGATAATGGTATACTAACACAGATGTACATTCATGAAAGAACAACAGATTTTAGGAGTAAACACCATAAATGCCTGTTGTGTGTTGCTTTTGCTGTTATCCCAACAGGTATATATGGGCGTCAACACCGAGCATAGTCAGTACGAGAATAAACTTTAGGGCACCCTGGCTAGATCAGATGGCTCCCTCCCTGCTATGATACCGGGCTGAGCATGCCTGGTTCATATTCAAGGGCTATTTGTTGTCATTACCACTGCCACGGTGGTAATGACCAGTGTGAGGGCAGGTGAAGCTCAGGCGATAATGGGAATGGTAATGTTCGGTAAAAGATTGATGGCAGATGAACGATCTTTAACGGCCGCTGTTGCTCCTTTATGGTTATTGCCCAAGCCGGAGATATTTTAGACTACGACCAGACATTGTTGGAAGGTGTGAATTTCAATATAAGCTTAGTAAATTGTTTTACGGTATTAAGTACACATTATTGTACTAAAATCATAGCTAATAAAAGCTAGCCATAGACCTCACCATCGGCTTGTTTGCTTTACATATTGTAAACATAGAGTTGAAGCCCAGATTATAGGTTTGACTCCTGTAAGGAGATAAAGAAAACCTAATATTTAGTAGTGGCCCCGTAATCATTGACGAACATGCCTATTACATAAGGCATCCTCTTCAAACACTAATCCGCCGTAGTTTGAATCTACCGCGCAGAGCATTTAAAAACTGAGGAGCCTTCATCATGAGCGCACGCGACCTCACTCATGGCTTCAGTCATTATGAATTGGGTTCTCACTACGAAAAAACTTCGTAAAAAATAAAAACAAAAAGAAAATAAGAATAACTATCCAATAAGCTTTCCATCATATCGTGGATGTACTTGTGTGGATTTCTGACCAGACGCTGATTCAGGCGTCATTCCTCCTTCACTGACATATCAAGTAAACCAAAATCCTTAATACATCAACGAATGGGAAGGGGACGGTCGGGAGGGCCCCAGTCGTCAATGATTACGGGGCCACTACTAAATATTAGGTTTTCTTTATCTCCTTACAGGAGTCAAACCTATAATTTATTAGTGGCCCCTCCATCATTGACGAACATGCCTGATATCTAAGACTGGAGGGGGACATTCGTAATCATATCATAACTCTAGAAAAGCAGATAATAAAAACAACCACATAGTATTCTTACTTTTGAAAAATGTATTTAATACGGCGTAGGCCGGAAATATACAAGAAAAAGGGGTTCAGGCAGGTGCGTGCTTCAAAGAAGCCTGCCCGACAAAAATGGGTAACCCTGAAGATTCTGAACACAGATCTGTAGTTACAAAAGGCACCCCACTCAACGAGTGGTGACAAAAATAATAAGTTATAAGTTTATATGTGCACATCATAAACCCCAAAATACATGTGGAGATCAATTGCCAATGAACTCCATTGAACTAATATTACATTGCTTTCGCAGCTAAAACTACTATAACAACACTGTTGTTTTGTACTAAACCTTGTACTAGCACAATTTCTCGCAGAGAAATTTTCATATCACATTTTAACCTTAAATTGTATCACAGCTCTCATACTCCGGCGGGGTCTAGGGTGTCCTATGTCAACTGACTGCACCCCCCCCCCCCCCTTCCGTGAAAGTAAACATAAGTGACTGCAGGGCCACCTAACCCTCTGCCTTAAAGCTATACATGGTAAGGAAGGTTTGTCTAGAGCAACTGACAAGTATCTAGAGAGAAACGTATGATTAGACGCCCACAACTGTGTGGACGCAATATCTTCAACTGAAAAGTTTTTCAGGAAACATAAAGAGGCCGCCCACTTGCGTAAATCGTGGGCCCTACCCACAACGCCGGGATTACTCTCTTTAATGATTTCTACCAGAAGAGAGGCTAATCGCCGTTTAAGTAAGCGTTTACCCGTACTCGCTACCCATAAAGCACCTTGGGGGTTTTGAGGAGCTATTCTCAAATATTTGGTTAGAGCTTGCACTGGACATAAATTATGATGCACCTTTCCCCTTTTTAACGCCGGCATCGTGAACTCAGAAAACATGTGTGCACTATGCTCATTCTTGGCTACAAACGCCGGGGAGGGTGCAATGGAAATTGAATCATTAAGTCTACCAAACCTAAGACAATTAGGTGTGTTGCTCATCGCCGCCAGCTCAGACACTCTGTTTCCGGTGGCCAAAGCCAAAAGGAAAACTGCCTTCTTTAAGATTAAAGCAAAGTCTGCAGTATTTTGATACAGACGAGAATGAAGTAAAGACAAAGCTTTGTCCAGAGACCAAGTAGGCATGAGCTGACGGGGAGGTGGGCGGAGTTTAAAACACGCTCTCATAAATCCTGTTTCCTCCGCCACCGGTATGGATAGACCTGTAAGGTCGAAAAAGGGCACTCTAATCGCAGTTAAGTGATTCTTCAAAGTTACCACAGATAAACGTTTCTGCTCAAACAGATAGTTCAAGTAATTAAAAACCAATGCCACTGAGGGTACAGTTTGTTCCGTTCTAACAATCCAAGAAGTAAAAGCTTTCCAATGAGATTGATATTGTCGCTTAGTAGACTGAGTATATTGATTGAGCAATTTATTGGTCACATCCCTACCGTATGGTGCTAGCCACTTGGCCTCCTGAATGTCCATAATGCAAAAGTCAGCGAGGTCGCTAGGTTGCCAATCGTGTCTAAGTGGAAGTACCCGACCGGGAGCGATACCGGGTCCGGGCACCACATTATTAATTGCTGGTACCACACCTGCACCGGCCACAGGGGCGCGATTAGCGAGACTAAGCCTCGATAAACTCGTAGTTTGTTCACTACGTGGCACATTAGTGACGCATCTGGCGGCGGAAACAGATAGATGGAGCTCCATCTGTTCCAGTCTGTCACTAGGGCGTCTGGCCCCCCTGCCGGCGTTATCGCCCGGCGGGTGAGGTATAGAGGGAGCTTGTGAGTCTCGTCGGACGCAAAAAGATCCACTTGTGGATGGGAGAGCTCCGCAATCATTAGGTCGAAAATGGGTTGCTTGAGCTCCCATTCTACTGTCGTGCTCTGTCTCCGGGACAGAGCGTCTGCCCAGACGTTCGCTACGCCTGGGAGATAAGATGCGTGAAGATAAATATCTAGACTGCTGGCTAGAACAAAAATCTCTTCCGACACGAGTAGCAACTTCCTTGACCTCGTTGACCCTTGTTTCTGAATACAGTGAACTGCATTCAGATTGTCCATTCTGAAGGCCACCGACTTGCCCCGTAACGCCGGGCCGTGAGCCTGAAGGAAATACAAGGGGACTAGTAACTCTTTGACATTTATGTGAGAGATTTCTAAGTGGGACCAAAGTCCCTGACCCTGGTGCCCCTGATTTGACTGAAATCCCCACCCTATGGTGCCTGACGCATCCGTGTCTACCCATACCGTTGGAGGAGGAGAGGTCCATGACATGATTGAGTGCAATGTTTCCCTCTTCGCCCAGACCGCTAGTAAGGTGTGGATTAATTTTGGTATGGGCCATAATTTTCCCGCCGGTATGAGTGGGAAATATTTGTTGCCTTCCAATATTAATCGTTTTACTTTCAACCGGCCCAACTTGACAGTTAGCTGAATCCAGTTGAGAGAGCCGACCAGAGACTCCCAGACTCTTCGTGTCGTAGTCAGACTGTGAAGAAACCTGAACAGTTTCCTGCGAAACCTGTTGCGATTGTCCACACTCTGACTCAGAGTGAGAGCGGCGGTGTCCCAGACCAGCCCTATCCACTGAATTACTCTTGAGGGAACAAGGTTTGACTTTACCAGATTTACCTTGAAGCCTAGAGTTTTGACATGATTTAAAATGATATTGACATGTTTTATGCATAATTGTTGTGTCTCTGCCACCACCAGCCAGTCGTCTAGATAACACAACACTCTGATTCCCTGTTTTAACAACGGCATCAGGGCTTGCCGGACTAGTTTCGTGAATAGTCGAGGTGCTAGGTTCAAACCGAACGGCATCCTCTGAAAAACAAAATTTTGGTGCCTGATCCTCAAGGCCAGAAACCTTTGAAATCTTTTGTTGACCGACATGTGCCAATAGGCATCTGTCAGGCCTAGGGAACACATCCAGCCTCCCGGCGGAAGTGTTAGCCTGATTTGATGAACTGTTAACATTCTGAAAGACTCGTTGTAAATGTGAAGATTCAGATAAGACAGGTCTACGACCGGCCTCATCTGAACACTGTCCCGTTTGGGAACCAAAAACAGTTTTGACGTGAATACAGGGTAATCTGGAGGGACCGGGATGATGACATTCTTGGCAATCATCTCCTGGACCAGCGACTCCACCTCTAATGAAACACAATTTGCCGTTGTCGGCTGACGTAAGCGAGGTCGCCGGAGCCACTGCCAAGTGATGCCTTTGCGTGCCACCATCCGTGCCCAGGTTTTTAACGGCCATGCTTGGTGACACGTTCGGAACGACCCAGTTAGCAGACAAGGGTTCGCCGGCTGTACTTCCCTCGGTTCCTCCGGCTTTAAGATAGGCACTGGGAGTGAGAGAGACTTTAGTTTTTTGATGGTGGGTTTGGTGGTGTTGGACGCTTCGCCGGCTGGCTGGTGTGGGCCGAAGACTGGCCCTGCCCCGGCTTATACTGGCCGCGTCCTCTCTGTCCTGAAAACCCTCTCTGTCTATGCCTGTACTGACCCAGGGGGGATTGGGAGGACTTAGGCGGAAGAAACGGCTTAGAACCCCCTGGCTGAGCTTTAGTAGGAGGCTTAGGTTTGGGGAAGTTAAATGCAGGTTTCTTAGCCTGTGCGGGACTGTGCTTCACGGCCTGTGCCATGTTAAACACTGTTCGCCATACATCAGGGGACATTAAAGAAGGAGTAAGTACTGGGGACATTACCACCTGGTTAGCAATGCGATCAGGCAGCTTGCGAACTAATGACATCCTAAGATCCTGTCGTGCTCGCACCGCCTCAAGTAAGGCTGTGCGTATGTCACCTAAGGATTGAATCGACGACTGAAGAATCAGACGCCGGGATAACTCAACTGATCTTCGAGCATCCGCGTCTGCGATTGCCTGAGTAGACCTGAGTAAAGACTTAGCCACCTGCTGAGAAACTATGTACTGTGAAAACAGGCGGAAAGCTTTTCCCCTTAGCCTAAATTCTCTGTCTAGGTGAGTAGGGGTAGAGGTAGTGAATGGGTCCTTTAGTTCACAAAGATTAATCTTAGGGGCAGCTAGAAAAGAAAATAAAGCTGACGGAACTCCGCCGGCAGAACCTACCGGCATGGAGAACCATGAATGTGTATCGTGAGGGATCTGGTGGGAAGATTTAGAAGTGAAAGTGGTTGCAAAGTTTTGAGCCTCTACCTCCCAATCCACCCAAGGTCCTGGTCCCAACTGTCCCACCTTCAACACTGGATTAGCTGTCTCGTCTGTGACGGTCTGTAAATCTAGTTCAGGAGTAAGAGCCGACAGAGCCTTAATATCATTAAACCCATCCAGCTTAGACCAGTCTGAAAAAAGTTTTGAAGCTGAGGCAGGGGGTAAAGCAGGCTTAGATGCATACACAAAATAATCCTGATGATAATAACTAGGTATAGCCTTGATATTTACGTCCAAAACATTACCCAAGGCATCCAATGCCCTTAATTTCTTTGACTTATTTCCCTGGATAAACCACTCACGTGGTACCGGGAGTTCCCCTGACAAGGTAGGCTGGGCAAGCTCTGGCTTAGAGGGGTTCAAAAGAACCCATGACTCGTCTGGCCCATAAAGCAGGGGCATAGCTACCTTTCTAAGAGGCGCTTTGTCTAGAGGGGGTGGATTAACATCCGTGATGACCCTGACATTTGACGTAGTGAATGCCGCCGTAGCTGGCTTAGAGCTCCCTGCCGGTGACAGAGTAGGAGGGTTAGGAATCTTAGATAAATCGATTGACGTTATCAGAGGCCGTACCGCAGAACTTGTCAAGGGAGCCCCCAAGTCCATTGTGGGGTTTTCTCGTTGTTGACTAAAGAATTTAGATAGAGCATGAGTAAGTAACCCATCAATTTCTTGTGCTGTAACAAACTGGTTAGATGCAGAACTTTCAGGTGAATCAGTATTATCATGGGCGGCGTCCAGGCCTGAGCCTGACCCTTGTCCATCCCTATCTGAAATTATTGACACTTCATCTTGTTCCTCCCGATCCTCCTGAGAAGACCCCGCCGAGGCAGGGGCACCTTGTTTCCAAGATAAGTCAGGGATAGAGGATGGGGTCGCCGCGTCCCTGTGGACATCGGCTACTGTGTGACTCGTATGAGTCGGACGTGGATGGTCAGACCCTGGTTGAGCAAACCGCCAAACACCGAGGCTCTGGCCTACGCTCTCTTGAGAGTCTGAAACATTCTCAATTATTGAATTTCCTGAACTTTCCGTTTCTAGGGTTAAAATATCAATAGGTAAATCTTGTTTAGGGACAGGCGCTTCACTATACTCTGAGGCTGTAACAGAAACATTTTCAGGTGTAGAGGTACGACGAGATGCACTAGACTTAGGAGAATGTCGAGAGGACTTCCTATGGGAATCCTTTTTGGAGGATTTGTGGCTACGGTGTGACCGCGAACTAGACCTAGATTTGGAAGAATCACCACCATGACCACTGGTGGAAGCTTCAGTCTTACTCTTCTTACTCGCCGGGGAAGAGGCACGACTTGAAGACTGCTGTCTGAGAGGTGACCTTGACCTCGATCTCGCCTGCGACGAGGAGGTGGCTGCCGGGGGAGTAGGCTCTCTCGGGCGTTTAGACGTATCCACAGACGATACAGAACCCTGGCTAGTCTCTGTCGGCTTAAAACCCGTTACTCTAGAGGTACGTTTAGGGGGAGGGTGCTCTGACAGCAACTTATCCCAAAGTGGGACGTTGTCACATTGAAGTGACTTATGTGCGACAATGGTAGTGTAGGCCGACATTTGTTGTCTGACCTCTCTCAACGCTACCGCCGCGGTCTTGTCATTGTCACACAGGACTTTATTGGCTAATTGGGAGCAAAAGGAACAATTAAGTGTAACCCAGAGACCCCTTGAACGGTCTAGACATTTAACACACCTTATGCAAAGGGTATGCGCAAAAATCGGGATACCCGCGCAAGTAGGGGTAATGCACAGGGCAAAAACTGGGGCCACAGTAGCCATGACAGAGACTGGTGTGAGGAAACTACCGCCGGGTCTGTATTGGTCCGCCGGAGCTCAGCTCTGGAAAAATAAAGAAAAATTTCCAGGAATTAATGCTCATAAGGTTAACCCAAGTGTTCGCATACAAGTGTTAATAACCCGCCGGGTAACGGGATGCAAAGACACAGCTAACACATCTCGCTACGCGGCGGGGTGTAAAGAGGCTAAACAAATCTTTTTAGCTAAAGAACATGAAGAATACCCTCTGATATAATGGTCCAGTATGGCACTTATAGTCTGTAGGAGGTGGTGACTGTCTCAAGATTCAATTTTGTAACAAAGCCCCCCTTATAAAGACGCCGGCCCTTGAAATATTTTAGTAGAATAGCCCAGGGCAGGAATATACGAGATCTGATTTTTTAACGAATTGTCCCAAAAGATCGTCGTAAAAATAGAAGGCGGCGATACTGAATGTATCACCAAATTAAGGTTAATCGAAATTGAATTTGTTATAAATTCCTTAGTTCCTCCACTTAGGAGCACCCGCCGGGTGTGGGAATCGATTTGGTTAAACCTCACTGAACCTTCAATTGCCGTAAGAGTAAAGGCAGCGATACACAGAGTATCACTAAAATGGATTGGTTAACTATATGAGACCTAAGTCGTTTATCCCACCCTGCTCAGGTGCACCCGCCGGGTGAGAAGTCTAAAAGTTAACCCCACAAGTTCCTGACCCCACTTCTTTGTAAAAGATCGCCGGGGAGGAACGCCTAAACAACAGCTAGGTTTTCCATGTGGTTGTCGTAAACCAGGTAGAAAAAACCTATAAAAACGAATGTTCGCAAGAACGTCGTTTTTTATATATATATATATATATATATAAGGATGTGTACAGCCATCCAGCCGGGAATTAAAGGAGGCCTGAAACCAGGCACCCACAGAGACGCAGTCCTGGAGAGCCACAGACACCTCCCCATGCCGGGGAACCAGCCAGAGTTAAAAACCACGTGTGGCCCAACACTGCTCATCGGTCAGGATTTTTCATGGTGAAACCGAGAAAAAACCCGCCGGAAGGCAAGCCCCACCCTGAACAGACACCATCTGAACAATACGACACGAGGAGAGTCACGCACGACTAACCAAGGTCACAACATAATCCGTGGAATTAGCCATTACACAACTAAACCAGGAAACAATTATAGTCCGAGGAATTAGCCAATACACAACTAAAACCCGGATACACATGACACAGTAGGGCATATTTATAAAATAAATAATAACACTAGACATGTGGCAAAGCTACGAGCGGCTGGCTAGGCCTAGGTAGACGGCATGAAAATAGTTGAAATATAAACACACATTGGAATATCACAACAGGAACCACCGCCAACACACCACCGTAGCGATAACTTCCCACCCCGGGAAGCCTGACACGGACCCAGAAAAAACTTCACTAAGTGAAGAAAAATACGCTGGGAACGTCAGACAAAACACAGCTTACCTCATCAGAAGGATAAAAGGCAGCAATAATTAACGCGTAATGAAAGCCGCCTGCATCACAAACTAACACAACTGTGAAAAGTTCACGTGTCCACAACAGGACCACGAGGGTACATCCGAAATAGATGCCCCATACACACGACCCAAAATACACTGCACTGCGGGCAACCAGCCCAGGACACTCCTGCTACGCCTATCCTAACCTTACTCGATACATCCTAGAGTAAACAAATGAGAAAAAACTCACTAGGGACGCAACGAATGCGGAACCAGCGGAGCCTGGAAGGTACGTCCGGGCAGGCTGAGCGCAGAGCAGAGAAGGAGGAATGACGCCTGAATCAGCGTCTGGTCAGAAATCCACACAAGTACATCCACGATATGATGGAAAGCTTATTGGATAGTTATTCTTATTTTCTTTTTGTTTTTATTTTTTACGAAGTTTTTTCGTAGTGAGAACCCAATTCATAATGACTGAAGCCATGAGTGAGGTCGCGTGCGCTCATGATGAAGGCTCCTCAGTTTTTAAATGCTCTGCGCGGTAGATTCAAACTACGGCGGATTAGTGTTTGAAGAGGATGCCTTATGTAATAGGCATGTTCGTCAATGATGGAGGGGCCACTAATAAATAATGGTATATCATTATCAAACAACAGAATATGTTAGAACTTTTATTAAAAAATCAACATAACGCTTACAGAAACATCATCCATTACCTATACTTTATTCTAGCTCTCATCAAACAACAAGCGCTTCTTTAGTGGAGACTGTAAAGCTAGTATTGACTGCGATAACAGTTTAATGTTACAATACGTCTAACCACCAGTCTAAATATAGCCCAATTCTAGTTGAGTCAGTCCTATAAGGAAGCCACTTTCTATGTTGGTGTTGTCAATGACGTGTCGTGCTTGGTGTTAATTATATCGAAGAACCCTGCATGTGATGACAGTGGAATGTGGTGGTGAGGAAGGGGTGTGATGATATTGTCTGATGGGTTATTTTACTGGGGAGAACTGTTTATGAGAGAGAGAGAGAGAGAGAGAGAGAGAGAGAGAGAGAGAGAGAGAGAGAGAGAGTCACAAAGAATGATTATTATATCAAACACCTTCCGGTTCTTTCCGGGGGGATACCAAAGGGGGGAAATAAAGAGACTGAATCGCACTACACTCACTACATTGGGTGCAAAATGCTATTTGTTCTCTTCTTGACATTTTCTTTTGAACAGCTATTTAGGCCTACAGCTTTTTTAACGAAGAGTGTTCCAGGTAGAATATATTTTATTTCTGTAAAAAAAATCCACTTATACTAGTGTTAAACCATTAACTCTAATGTCGTGCAATTGGGAACGAATGCAAAACACAAATGCATTGTATTTTGAAATGTTGTTATTCACTATTGATGATATTAAAGCTATATAACCATAACAGTAGTGCTTGAATTATCAGAAACTCTACTGAAATTCTTGAACTGCATAAGCTTGCGAAATGTACAAGCAAATCATTGTTTGTACCTTGGTTTAAGTATCTACAGAAAATGCTTATACATATATTGCGTGTGACATAATAGGACTTTATTTAATTTAAACAAAATAATAATGAAAATAATATATATATATATATATATATATTCATGAATGGAACATATGTACCAAATAATTAATGACTTTGATTAGCTATATCGGCGATAGGGATCGATGCGAAAAACAATTAATAGTATCGATTTAACTATTTATTTATTTTGATAATAGAAGGAACAACATAAGTATGTATAATTTTATATATTGTCACATGCACAACTAATGGAATCGATATCAATGCTAGCAGTAATTTTTGGTTGAGAAAAGAAAAACTTCTATATGACATTTTGTATTTTTTGTCTTTCAAAGTCAATATTTGAGACTAAATGTTGAGATTTACCAATGAATAATACTCTTTATCCTTACCTCTGAAGGCATTTGCCAAAAACTAAACTCAAATATTAGCCTGTTGTACTGTTTCCTAAATATTTTTGTCTCTCGGAAAAGTGCATTCTAAACAAATGGTACATATACATGGCTGCCTCTCCCGTCTGTAATATAGTAGAGTGTCACCAAGATTCATTATTCTGTACAGCTAGGGAAGAATTTGCTTGCAGTCTTCCAGGGCTATCTAACCTTCTTTCGATTTGGAAACCCTTGAAATATGATCAATACATACATTGGCGTTACTTTACCCTAAGCAATGCAACTACAGCATATGTCAAATTCCCTAATGTGATACAATGCTCTATTTCGTTGCATATTGTGTTGGTACATGGACTGCAAAGACAATATTTTATTCCCTGGGTGTTTATCCCTCCCTAAATATTCTGTGTCCTATATTGCAAATTGTGCAATACGGTCGTGTAGCAAGTCATGCCCAGGCACAACGACGCCATAAGGCAATATATTATGTGAGGAGAGGGGACCACGTTTACATGAAAGTTTATCGCAAGCACATCTGTACATGAACAGGTGATTAATTCAACTGTCACGCGGGTTATCTTATATACACACTCGAAAATAAGTTCCAACTGCTCTTTTACTATTCAGGTTTAACTCTTAGTTGCATGGAGGTCGTGTTGATATACAACGAAAGCTGCCTAAACTGACACTAATGCCCCCACCAACCATTTACCCTGGTGGTGGTGGTGGTGGTGGTGATGGTGGTGGCAGGGTGTCAAACGAAAGCCAAATCCATTATTCTTAGTCTATATTATTGTATATGTAAAGATAAAATTATGGTTTATATTTGAAATTATGTCTTAGGAAGTAATGAATTGGCCAAGACAATGCTATGTCTCGTTAATTTGCTTGCATTGCTTCTCATATTCATTACATTCTTCAAACAAAATTACTCCGGTTTGACACCCTGGGTGATGGTGGTGGTGTTGGTGGTGGTGGTAGTGGTGGTGATAGTGGTGGTGGTGGTGGTGGATCGACCATATAGTTCTGGTGGACCCTTGGACTCCCCTCATTATGTATCCGGGTGACGCCCTGCCATAGATATACCGTCCCCATCATCAACCACGACATATAACAGGACATCTCTTCACCAGACACTACTAACCTGCGTCTGTACTGTCACCTTAAGGGGAGACTGCCCGTTTGTTTGGTCTATTAATTCGTGTATTCATATATTTTTTGTTTCCTCCCTAGACCTCCATCAAGCTTAGAAAAACACCCCCTAGACCCCTTTCAAGCTAAATTTGTACATATTTCAGTAGAAAAATGTCCCGGCCGAAGACCGGTTCCTCTTAAAATTGCAGGCTCGCTATCGCTCACCAGGAAATAATCGACACCTAAATGGCACGAAAGGTCTTAACATTGACAACGAAATGGGGCGAAAGGTGTTACAATCGCCAAACTAACGGGCCAAACGTCTTATAATCTCAAAACTAGTGGGGCAAAACATTAGGCAGAAGGAGGTCCAGAAAAACGGTCTGCCTCCCTTTAACACAAGAGGACATCCACCGCCTCACCCTTCATATGGTTGTGGTCCCGGTCCAACTTCCACTTTGTTGTGCTGTCTGTTCAATATACAGTACTGTCAACAGTGCAGTATTGTTATGCCAATTGGTTCAACGAGAGAGCTTAGGAGGGCAAGGTTTATTACGTAAATTATCTGATGTATACAAATACAACATTGCCAGTCTGTCAGTCAGTAACACACCTCACTCAAGCTTTTAAGAATACCCCCAAGACCCCCCTTCGAGATAAATTTTTAAATTTTTCAGTAGAAAAGTAACCCGGCCTATGGCCGGTTCCTCGTAAATTACGGGCTCGCCAGGAAAAATGTGACACCAAAGTGGCACAAAAAGTCTTAACATTAACAAATAAATGGTGCAAAAGGTGCCAAACTAAGGAGTCCCCGCAAAAAATAAAAAATAATAAAAATAATAACAATAATAATAATAATAATAATAATAAATAATTATAATAACAATAAAAACAAAAAAATCCCCTTACACCCTCGATTTTCCCAGTCCAGGATCAAGTCAGAGTAGTACCCATTTTATCGGCGGTCTTGACATATTTGTTTTTGTTTTGTTTTGTCATTACTACAAACCTGGAGCAATAACTTGTAATTGTATATTAACTCCATCTTGTATCATTTTCTATGTTATCGCTTGGATTTTAGTTGCATAAATATACCAGTCCAAGTTCCAATACCCTCCAGATCCCATGTGCATTACGTTGACTTGATGATAACGTTGATAACCTGACACATTCCCTAGTAGGGTAGCTGGACCCATCGGGGATTAGCCGCAGCTCTGTATTGTGGTGTGACGCTCGGGTACAGTCGGCCTAATAAGTGATGTCTCGGAACCAAGTATATTTTGTTCTATAATTGGTATCAGCAATATTTAAACAGGATTTCTTAATTTCGAGTTAGATACACAAACATTGTCCACCCTATTCAATATCTGACATACATAGAGCGAGTCAAACGTAATACCAGCTGAGACATAACTTATTAGTGGTACCGTACCTCCTACTGGTCCCAGAAGAAACACTTTTAAAGGGATAACAGTTGGCGGCCTATCGCTCCCTTTAGACCCCTACACTTTTTGTTATGGGAGACCGGAGCAGTTATAGGCAGGTATGGTTACAAGTTTATATATTTGTTTTATTTCTTCTATTTTATCTTCAGGTATGTTGTGTACTCTATAATCAAATTTATAATTACAAAATAATACCTTCTTATTTAACATAACTGTGTCATATTATTGATGTGTGAGTAATAGTTTGCATAAATTCGTGTATTAGCAACGATAAACACAACGCACTTGAGTTACCGTAAAGAAGTTGCCGTACATCTTTCTGCTCACGGGTCTGGAACGGATTTTTTTTGTTATCCAAATGCGGCTCAGTCCTCTGTCAGATTATGGACAGCGGTGGGACCATATGTGGCCTATACAATTACCTGCCGTCACGATAATGTTGAAAACAACGTTAGCTAAGGACACCAAACGACAGCACTGGGACCTGCGAGGACTCTTTTTATATTGCTGAATGACTCTTTGACCTAAGGGTAATAGTTTTTTATTGGTCGATTTATAAATGTATTTATTTATTAATTTGTTTTGTTTGTAGTTTCCTCCCTATACCTCCAGTGAACTTAAAAGCACACGTCGCTGGTACTCAAAGGGTTAATCATTGATGCATTATACGCTCTATGTACAGAACTAGTTAAACATATATAATTATAATCAATAGTTCTCGCTTTTTATAGCACTTCAAAATAAACTCAATAGCATGATACAGTCGTGGACACATATTCTTACCATATATACTATGTTTTTAGTTATGCAATTATAATGTGTATAATCCATTTATGGATAAACTTTCTTATGCACAAAATACAAATTATCAATTTGTAAATCATGCAAAAGAAAGGTTAGTCTTAAGCCGGAGTCACACGAGCCCTTTTTCGAGCAATATTTACGAGCAAGTATGGTCTGGAAGCTTAAAAAATTACACTTTATCAGAGTTCAACCGCCTAACATAATTTACCTTCAGTCTATTTGTTTTTCTTTTCTATGTGATTGAGGAAGGCAAAAGGCAGAACTGCTTATAGCGAGTGCCTCCCCCATAGTTGAAAGAAGGACAGGGCCAAAATCAAGAGACGTTCGAGCCACAATGCCTGGACACACGGAGTTTGAAGCAATTTAAGTCATAGGAAGAGGGAAAGACTGATTATGGGAGAGAGTTCCAGAGCTCAGCTGTTGAGTAGAAGAAAGACTGAGAGTAACGTTTCACTCTCGGGTTGGAGAGTTGCACAGAGTAGGGGTGGGATTGAGTTGCAAGACGGGTACCACGTGCCCTACGTAAAGGAGGTGGTAAAAACTGGGAAAACTCTGAGGAACACTGATTATTATAGTAGCGATAGAATAGCGAGAGAGATGCAACATTGCGGCGGAGAGAGAGAGATTGCAGAGAGTTGGTGAGTTGACGGGAGTTAATGATATGAAAGGCCTTCCTTTCAATTTTTCTAGGAGAGCGGTGTGAGAGGAACCTCCCCACACATGTAAACAATACTCAATACAAGGACGCACTATGCCCCTGTACAGAGCAAGAAGCTGTGCAGGGGAAAAGAACCCCCTAAGGCGGTTGAGCACACCCAGCTTCTGGGAGGCTGCCTTAGCAAGGCTGGTAATATGGTCCTTCTAACTGAGAGCAGAAGAAAAAGAGACACCAAGAATATTGAGAGAAGATGAAGAATTGATTTTTGTATTGTTGAAGAATAAGGGATAGTCCGCTGGGAGTTCCTTACGGGTAGATAGATGGAGAAATTGGGTTTTGGAAGCATTAAAGGTAACAAGGTTTTCTCTGCTCCAATTGGAGATAGTATTTAGATCAGAATTTAAGAGTTCTATGGCTTCATTACGTTTGTCGTTGAGGGATTGCTGGCTGGGGCGTTCTGAAAAACTAATGGAGTAGTGTAAGGTTGAGTCGTCTGCGTATGAATGGATGAGAATTGAGGTACAGTTGAGGAGATCATTTATACAAATTAGAAAGAGAATAGATTGAAGAGAGTGATTGATAGAGTGAAGAGTGTAGATTGAGTGTAAGTAATACGTTCTTCAAAAAAAGGCGTATACACAAGTACACCTGGCATAGACTTGTGAGGGGAGAGATTGTAGAGAGGGCATTGATGGATTATGTGCTTGTGACAAGGGAAAGATTGTGTAGACTGCTGGATGTGAATGTGATGAGAGGTGAGGCGGAGGGTATGTCAGATCATTACCTGGTGGAGGGAAAGCTAAGAGTTAAGAGTTACAGGAGAATAAGAGACAAGCGTGAAGTAAGAGAGGTAATAAAAGTTAGTGAGTTAGAGAAGAGTGAAAAAGAGAGGGAGTACAAGGAAAGACTAAATGAAAAGTGGATGAAAGTGAGAGAGATGGAAGAGAGAGAAGTAAAGGTTGAATGGCAACAGTTTAAGGAAGGAGTGAAAGCAAGTGCAGAGTTAGTATGCGGCAAAAGGAAAGTAGGAGGCAGAGGTATCAGGAAGGGAAGCGAGTGGTGGAATGATACGGTGAGAAAGGCAGTTGAGGAGAAGAGACAGTGTTTTGAGAGGGTTTTACAGGATGGTAGTGTTGAGGTATGGGAGAGGTACAAGGAGAAAAGGAGAGAGGCAAAACAGAAAATTAGAGAAGCGAAAAAAGATGCAAACGAAAGGTGGGGCCAAAGGCTGAGTGAGAATTTTGAAGAACGAAAGAAGATGTTCTGGAAGGAGGTAAATAAAGTAAGGAAAGGAGGACAAAAGAGGGAAGAGTCAGTGAAAGATGAAAATGGAGAATTACTAGTGGAACCAGTTGAAGTGAGGAAAAGATATGCCGAGTATTTTGAATCTTTGTTAAATACAAGAGATGGAAGAGAAGCAGTGATTGAAGCAGAGGTGGATGGAGATAGGTTTCTCAGGCCACCCAGGTGGCAGGGAATGAATGAAAGGATTGAGGAAAATGAGGTGAAAGAAGCAGTGAAACAAATGAGAGCGGGAAAAGCAGAAGGTTTGGATGGTATTGCTGTGGAGTGTATAAAGAAGGGTGGAGATGTGATAATAGATTGGTTGGTGAGACTTTTCAATGTGTGCTTTGTTGTGTCAATGGTACCAATAGACTGGAAGAGTGCATGTATTGTGCCGTTGTACAAGGGGAAGGGAGATTGGCAGGAGTGTTCATGTTATAGAGGTATTAGTTTATTGTCAGTGGTTGGAAAGCAGTATGGCAGGGTGTTGATAGAGAGGATAATAAAGTGTACGGAAGTTGCAATAGGAGAAGAACAGTGCGGTTTTAGGAGGGGAAGAGGGTGCGTGGATCAGATGTTTGCAGTAAGACAGTTATGCGAGAAGTATTTAGAGAAGCATAAGGAGATATTTTGGGCTTTTATGGACTTGGAAAAAGCGTATGATCGTGTGGACCGTGAAGCAATGTGGAAGGTGTTAAGGATTTATAAAAATGAGGAAATTTGTTAGAAGCAGTTAAGAGTTTTTATGAAGGGAGCAGAGCATGTGTGAGAGTAGGAAATGGTGAGTTGAGTGAATGGTTTGAGGTAAAGGTAGGTTTGCGACAGGGTTGTGTAATGTCACCATGGCTGTTTAATATGTTTATGGATGATGTGGTGAGGGAGGTGAAAAGGAGAACTATGGGAAGAGGATTGGGTTTAGTAGGAAAGAATGGTAGAGATTGGGAGTTGAATCAGTTGCTGTTCGCTGATGACACAGCATTGGTGGCGGATTCTGATGAGAAACTGCAGCGGGTAGTCAAAGAGTTTGGTGTGGTTTGTGGAAGGAGGAAACTGAAGGTGAACGTCAATAAAAGTAAAGTAATGGTGTGTAATAGGGGAGAGCATAGGGTGAATCTAGATGTGAGGCTGGATGGGGAAATATTGGAACAAGTAGAGTGTTTTAAATATCTAGGAGGAACGATAAGCAGGAGTGGAGGTATGGAAGTGGAGGTAAAACAGAGAGTGTGTGAAGGAAGGAAGGTTTTCGGAGCAATGGGAAGTATGTGGAAGACGAGAAATCTCGGAGTGAAAGTAAAAAGTGCACTGTATCAAGGAATTGTTGTGCCAACAGTGATGTATGGGGCTGAGACATGGGCTCTGAAGAAAAAGGAGAAAAGAGGGCTGGATGTGATGGAGATGAGCTGCTTGAGGAGTATGTGTGGAGTTACTCGTAGAGACAGATTGAGGAATGAAGAGATACGTAGGAGAGTGGGGCAGCAGGAACATTTGTCAGCCAGAGTGGACAGAAGGGTGCTGAGCTGGTATGGTCATGTTGAACGAATGGGAGATGAAAGGCTTACAAAGAGAATATGTGAGTCAGGTACAAGGGGAGATAGAAGGGCAGGAAGACCCCCATTGAGATGGAGAGACTGTGTAAGAAAGGCTTTGGATGATAGAGGATTGACTATAGATCAGGCAGGGGAAGTGGTGGTGGACAGGAGTGAATGGAGAATGCTTGTGAATAGTTGAGTGAACACGTGGTCATTTGGAGTAAGGGGTCGGGCGCAAGTTCGACTAGATAATAGTCCATCAGGCGCCTGGCCCGGGGGGACGATTAATATGAAGGGTGTGCCTGGAAGTGTGGTGGGAGGGCTTGTGGCTTTGGCTCCGCTGCATGTCTGCCTGCCGAGATCGGAACCTCTCCGGGTGGTCAGGGGCCGGGGGAGTGCTGGAGCGACCTTGGTAACACTGGTCTCTGGGTCTTCTCCTGGGTGACCTGGATGTGTGTGAGTTTGTGTTTTTTATCTGTGTTTATTTTTTGTTTTATGTTGTTTTTGTGTTTTCCCTGTTCTTGCTCTGTCTTGAGTCGGCTACCCCCAAAATGGGGATTGGGCCTGAGCATATAGATAGATAGAATAGAAAGAGAATAGGAGATAGGACAGAGCCCTGAGGAACACCGGAGTTTATAGGGTGAGGAAGTGAACAATGGCCGTCCACAACCGCGGCTATGGAACGGCCGGAAAGGAAATTAGAGACAAAGGCACAGATGGAGGGATAGAAACCGAAGGAGGGTAGTTTAGAAATTAAAGATTTGTGCCAGACTCTATCGAAGGCTTTCGATATATGTAGTGCAATAGAAAAAGTCTCACCGAAGTCCCGAAAGGAGGATGACCAAGAGTTAGTAAGATATGAAAGAAGATCACCAGTAGAGCGACCCTTAACGAAGCCATACTGGAGATCTCAGAGCAGATTATGAGAAGAGAAATGCTTAAGAAATTTGGAAGCAAGAATAGTTTCAAAAACTTTTAGTTGATACCAGTGCGAAAAACACCCAAAATAATACGAGAACAAATTTGCTCATGGAAAATTGACGGCAAAAGCGCTCGTGTGACAGCGGCTTTAAATATATTTTAGAAATTATAATTGCATAAGAAGATTCACAGCGTGGTTAACATAAAACTTCCACGAATGCACATATATTGGCTAATAAAAAAGAAAACAGACCGAATAGATTAAGTGAGGGAAGGGGAGGAGACGACAAAAAGGTAGTACAATAAAAGCCAACGTTTCTGCCCGTGAGAAAGTGTCAATAGACGTGTGACAATGGTAGAGACAGTAAGATATGGCAGGTGACTCTCAAGTGCTTACTTATTCTGCCCTGGTGCTGCTTGGGAGAGGACCTTTAGCACAGAGGGAAAAAGAAATATCTCCACATAGCACGATTTTGGGGGACTAAAATGCCGACCATAATACATGTCACGGGTCAGACCGTGACTGTGATTATATACTATAGGGTTAGCTATATTTCTCGAGCGCGGGAAAAATTGGGGAGGCGGGAACAGCTGTAGAGAAAGGGAGAGAAGAGGGGTGGAGGCACAGGCATAGGCCTGTGTACCGCTAGGCACCTCGCGTACATGTGTGCGTGTGTGCGTTCTTGCTTGTGAGCGTGGGTAGGCCGCCGTTACGCGTACATGTGTGTGTGCGTTCATGTTGTAGGCGTGGTCATAGGGAGTGTCCAGTCTTTTCATTGGCACCAAATTCAAAATGTGATGGGGGAGGGGAAAACCGAGGTTATAAAGGGGGCAGGAATGCCCAGGACAGGCCTTATTCTCCTCCTGCCCGACCCCAACGAGATAGTCCAATTTTGTTGTGCCCGCGATGAATGGGTCGGCAGGGCTGCGAGGGCACCTCGTGCCCTAATTCAACCATAATCAGGTGAGTCCAATTCAGTTAGACAAGTGTCAACGTTGATTGAGATATCCAGAGTGATGTGTGGTGGTGAGAGTGATGTGTGGTGGTGTGCTTGTGTGCGTTGGCCAGTCACCAGGACTGAGCCAGACCGTGCACATGGCCAAGGTTGTGACGCCGACCGAATTAGCTTATGCTATGGCCGAGAATGGCAGGTGTAAGCATGACCCCACAGAGGGCTTGCTAAAGGCTAGGGATGCCCAGGGCGACATAGTTCTCCTGCGGCGATATCCCACTGATTTAGCTATGCACGTGGCCAGGGGTGTGTGTGGATGTGTGCGGGTGTGGTGAGTGACGCCGTAACGCTTAACCCCACAGAGGGTGAGGTTACCGCTAGAGGATAGTCGGCTTGAAGGGCTTGTCGTACTGCCCGTTTTGAGACCCTTTGATTAGGCAACTCTCATTAGTCTAGCGAGTCACGTGTGTGTGGATGTGTGCGGATGTGTGAGTGACGCCGTAGCATCTTAACCCCACAGAGGGTGATGGTTAACGCTAGAGGAGTGTCGGCTTGAAGGACTTGTCGCACTGCCGTTTTGAGACCCTTTAATTAGGCAACTCTCATTAGTCTAGCGAGTCACGTAACTGAGGTGAGGAGGTGAGAGAGAGAGAGAGTGATGAGTGTGATTGACGGGTACTGTGAGTGTGGGAAAATCTCGTAGTACCTTATTCGATCATGCGGTCATTTGCTGGGCTAGACGATATCACAGTAGACTAAAGGGTTGGTTGATGTGAGATTTCGTGTGACAAGCAGTAATCAGTATAATGATTTGGGGTAATCTTAGGGGTAGTTATAATACTGGGTAATTGTATTTAGGTAAGTGGATTAGATAAGTGGGTTAGATTGAGTGGCTGAGTGTGTGAATGAAATTGTCTCTTTGATAAATGCAATTTCAGTGTCGCTATTCAATAAAACCATTTTAGTAGGAATGTTTGTTTCTTTAATTCTTACTAACTTTAAGAATATAATTATTATCAATATATACCTATCATTACAATACATCGTGTACTCTATTATCCCGCAAGCTGGGAACTGCAATTTTCTTTTCAAATATATTACTGCATCGAGTCAGTATAGATATAAATGTATAGCATGTTCTGGGACTTTTGTTGCCATAATTTCACAAGGGATATTTGTCTATTTTTGATCTAAAGTAACGACACTATCAATTATGGGTTTATTTCCTAGATAATGGGCAAGTGTTACAGTAACCTATTAGTCTTATGATCTATTACAATTGGCGATCTGGACAGGATTACTATTACAATTGGCACCGGGCATGATCTATTACAAGTGGCGACCGTGATACAGGACCAGTTTCTGATGTAGATGTACGGGATAATGAAGGATTGTATAATTGTGTTCATACAAAAGTAGCCCCACGCGGAGTATTTTTTTTCTTTCCCCTCGTGGTCAAGTCACATCTGGGAGCGTCGGTGAACCTCCTTGTGTAAACAAGTGAATTCCTTTTCCCATCGCTCGCGAGCCCCACATTGTTTCATAATATTTAGTTCTACGATTCGCTTTGAGAAGTAATTGTGTCCGATAATTTTTGTTTGCTTGTCTATAATTGATCTCTGTTGATTTTTTTTTTGTGATTGTCGCTGTGATTTTATGCCATGTGAATAGTTTCCTTTAAATTCGTTCATCATACGCAAGTGCTGTGATCGATCGTTTAAGGATAGAGGGAAGTGTTGTAATCCGGCCGAGTCGTTGTTGTTTCTCTTATTCCGGGATCATAAATCTAGACAGTTTCAGTTATATGGGTCAGTTGTGTGTCGGGCGAGATTTGTTTGTTTTCTTTGATTGTTCTATTCCTCTCTTAAAAATCTGTTGTTCCTTGTCAAGGACAAGAGGGAGAGGGAGGGACGAGCTTTGGATAGGACGAATTCTAAATAAGTGAGGGATTGCGTAGCAGCAAGGGTTGGGATAGAAAGGGAAGACCATAGGAAAAGTTAGAGGAGACAGAGAGAGAGCGTCAGAGGAGGCTCGATCCTGCTTAAACTTGGGAAAAGTGTGGGATGTGTGTGGTGGTGCCAGATGTCGCCAGGGGCGCGGCTTAGGCTCGCGGAGAGTCTGGGTGCTGTGGTGAATAGCAACAGTGCATATTGCTAGCCAGCATCAGGTGAAAACTCGGGATGGCCATCGTTGAATGAGGTCTGGGGCGTAAGTCGGGTTAAATAGTGGGGAGACTGATGATAGAGGGAGTCAACAATAAGTAGCGTGATATATAATACGGGAGGGGAGGGGATGGAATGTTGTTTGTTCGCTTTTATTCTGCCGCTTCCAAATTTAATACAGGTACTGAGTCAGCCAGGCGTTCGTCGGGAGATTGGAGAACCCACGGCAGGAATCCTGGCCCTCAAGAAACGACGCCCAAGGATCCCTCATCAAGTCAAAACAAATGTTTATACCCAGCAGTCCATAGAGTTGAGCCGATTTTTTTTTTACACTGTTACTTCACATACCTCATTTAAACCGTGTCTCACAACATCTCTTTTTACATGACATTAGCTGAGCTTAATTGTGTGTTCATTGTAAATGAGTGGGCAAAGCCACTAGTTTTCACTGTAAAAATAAGTGGGTTTAACCACAGGTTTATGTCGCTGGCCGTGAATGAGACCTCAGGAGTTTTCCCCTTTCAGTAGAAATGTTAACGTAAATGCAAAGGGGTTTTTCTACTCAAGGGCGATCATTTAATGCACCAGCGACAGGTTAGACTCACACTACAGTATGGAAGACACTATGAATGACACCTGAGTGATTTTAGCAGAGCAAAATCAATGTTAGTAGGGGGGAATGTCACGGGTCAGACCGTGACTGTGATTATATACTATAGGGTTAGCTATATTTCTCGAGCGCGGGAAAAATTGGGGAGGCGGGAACAGCTGTAGAGAAAGGGAGAGAAGAGGGGTGGAGGCACAGGCATAGGCCTGTGTACCGCTAGGCACCTCGCGTACATGTGTGCGTGTGTGCGTTCTTGCTTGTGAGCGTGGGTAGGCCGCCGTTACGCGTACATGTGTGTGTGCGTTCATGTTGTAGGCGTGGTCATAGGGAGTGTCCAGTCTTTTCATTGGCACCAAATTCAAAATGTGATGGGGGAGGGGAAAACCGAGGTTATAAAGGGGGCAGGAATGCCCAGGATAGGCCTTATTCTCCTCCTGCCCGACCCCAACGAGATAGTCCAATTTTGTTGTGCCCGCGATGAATGGGTCGGCAGGCTGCGAGGGCACCTCGTGCCCTAATTCAACCATAATCAGGTGAGTCCAATTCAGTTAGACAAGTGTCAACGTTGATTGAGATATCCAGAGTGATGTGTGGTGGTGAGAGTGATGTGTGGTGGTGTGCTTGTGTGCGTTGGCCAGTCACCAGGACTGAGCCAGACCGTGCACATGGCCAAGGTTGTGACGCCGACCGAATTAGCTTATGCTATGGCCGAGAATGGCAGGTGTAAGCATGACCCCACAGAGGGCTTGCTAAAGGCTAGGGATGCCCAGGGCGACATAGTTCTCCTGCGGCGATATCCCACTGATTTAGCTATGCACGTGGCCAGGGGTGTGTGTGGATGTGTGCGGGTGTGGTGAGTGACGCCGTAACGCTTAACCCCACAGAGGGTGAGGTTACCGCTAGAGGATAGTCGGCTTGAAGGGCTTGTCGTACTGCCCGTTTTGAGACCCTTTGATTAGGCAACTCTCATTAGTCTAGCGAGTCACGTGTGTGTGGATGTGTGCGGATGTGTGAGTGACGCCGTAGCATCTTAACCCCACAGAGGGTGATGGTTAACGCTAGAGGAGTGTCGGCTTGAAGGACTTGTCGCACTGCCGTTTTGAGACCCTTTAATTAGGCAACTCTCATTAGTCTAGCGAGTCACGTAACTGAGGTGAGGAGGTGAGAGAGAGAGAGAGTGATGAGTGTGATTGACGGGTACTGTGAGTGTGGGAAAATCTCGTAGTACCTTATTCGATCATGCGGTCATTTGCTGGGCTAGACGATATCACAGTAGACTAAAGGGTTGGTTGATGTGAGATTTCGTGTGACAAGCAGTAATCAGTATAATGATTTGGGGTAATCTTAGGGGTAGTTATAATACTGGGTAATTGTATTTAGGTAAGTGGATTAGATAAGTGGGTTAGATTGAGTGGCTGAGTGTGTGAATGAAATTGTCTCTTTGATAAATGCAATTTCAGTGTCGCTATTCAATAAAACCATTTTAGTAGGAATGTTTGTTTCTTTAATTCTTACTAACTTTAAGAATATAATTATTATCAATATATACCTATCATTACAATACATCGTGTACTCTATTATCCCGCAAGCTGGGAACTGCAATTTTCTTTTCAAATATATTACTGCATCGAGTCAGTATAGATATAAATGTATAGCATGTTCTGGGACTTTTGTTGCCATAATTTCACAAGGGATATTTGTCTATTTTTGATCTAAAGTAACGACACTATCAATTATGGGTTTATTTCCTAGATAATGGGCAAGTGTTACAGTAACCTATTAGTCTTATGATCTATTACAATTGGCGATCTGGACAGGATTACTATTACAATTGGCACCGGGCATGATCTATTACAATACATATGTTGATTTATATGTATTGTTCACATGCAAATTAGTGTTGTTGTTCATATCATCAGTATTCACAATGGATGGTGTACATTTAATTATATTGATATACAAATATTGGTAGGAAGGACAAATTAACACCTGTCTAGTCTTTGTTTACAGAAGGGTCTCTAACCTGCAGCCAGCACCTCCTTCAATCGACAGTCTCCGCCAGCACGCCAGCACCGACTATAAAGTTTATTGTCTTAGAATGTCAGAAGTGGAGTGAAAGATAAGAACGGAGAATGGGCTAGACATTAATGTTTAATCTTGGGAAAATATTGATATATATAATTATACTTGTTTTTTTTTTCAGTTTGAATTATTTTACGTTTCATGCGAAAATATGCATATGTACAGATTAATTTAATTTACAGTTCTGCTTCTCTTGATGGTGATTATGAAATATTAAAGGGAACCGGAAGGGATATACTTTAAATATGAGCAAAAACAATAATTAAATTTAAATAGCTTTGTTCCACAAACTGACGTTAAGAAATGGATAAAAAACATGTGTTTGAAACGCTGAAGATAATCAGTTGTTTGTACGGCAATTTGTACGTTTGTACGTACAATATACTAGATTTCTCATGTTGTTATTGTTGTTGTTGTTGTTGTTGTTGCTTTCACACTAGGTGAACTTTAGTATTTAGCATGTACATGGTGAACATTTCTCAACATTGTGAAAGCAAGGATTACACTTATCGGACATTGCATGACTTGTAACAATTATTGCAACATCTATATTTTTGTCTAGGGAAAGATTGGAGTACTATCACAAGTATCAAGGTCTAAGATATTCTCTGCTCCATCGTATCATTTGAGTTACTGCCCATCTGTTCAATTCCAAGTATATTTTGCATAGATCGCTCTTTTTCTGCTGGCCTTTGTATCACAGGGTAATCTGAAATAGCCGCCGTTGCGCTTCGGCAAACAGTTCTGTTTCGTTTACTTTGATAACAGTTCCTGTATAACTTCATTAAGGTTTATCAAGGAGTTTTTGTCGTGTGGGTTAGCTTCATGGTCCAGCAGCCTGTTTTGCATTTTAAGGGGAGATGGGCGTATTCATTTGTTCATTTATGTATCTATTAATTATTTATTTTAGCTTCCTCCCTAGACCTCCATCAAGCTTAAACAACACCCGCTCAAGACCCTCCTCCAAGATAAATTTGTAAATTTTTCGATAGAAAAATGTCCCGGCCGAAGGCCGCTTCCTCTTAAAATGCAGGCTCGCTTTCGCTCGCCAGGAAAAAAATCGACACTTAAATTACACAAAAGTCTTAATTTATTGACAAATAAATGGGGCGCAAAGGCTTAAAATCGTCAAACTAATGAACCAAACGTCTTAAAATCTGAAAAATAATAGAGCTAAACAAGAGGAAGAAGAGGGACCAGAAAAACGACCCATCTTCCCTTATCAGGCTTCACTCCCTCCCTCCCGTCATCCTACAGCGACCTCTGACATTCCTCGCCACCACCCGACCTTCCATCTCCACCTGGGTTGGGTCTGAGTCTGTTGGGCCTGTTGTCTCAGTTGAGTCTGAGTACGGTCACGCTAATAAGTCATGTTCCAGCTGTTAATACGATTGGCTTGGTCTGTGCTCTATTCATGTCTGTCAGATGTTGAATAGGGTGGGTAAGTGTAGGAACATGTTTGCATATTTCACTTGATATGAAGAAATGAAGCTTAGATATTGCTGATACCAATTATTGATCAACACTTTCTTGGTGCCGAGACATCACTTATTAGCGCAATTGTACATGATTTGATTGATATCCAGTATTCGATAAATGGATATAAAATCAAAGTCATGTACTTTAACTGTCTTGGTGGTATAATGGTTAGAGTGTTTAAGATCTGCATGTGGTAACCCAGGTTCGAATCCCGGGAGGATCACATGGTTTAATTAATTTCATTTGGGAGGTGTTTGGTGTTGGGAGGGAAATAACTAAATTTGATTATTCCTATATACGGGAATAGATCATGTGAACTAATAGTGAAACAAATGTGTCCACAATTAAAGAGGTAGACATAACAGGTGATGTTATTTTGGTAAGCGTGTTTCTCTTCAAGGTTTTAATGCTTTCAAATAGTTTTGTCTTTACACTGTGTCCCATATTCAGGCTTTATTCAATCTACATCCATGAATATTCATAGGAAAAATAGATTTACGTAATAAATGTTGACTCTTTATATACATAAACTCCATCCATCATACATTCCTTTGAAAACAGCCCCTGTACCTAGTTGCAAACTCTTCTTTGTATAGACAAATAATAGAACAGGAAAAGAAATGCTCCCTTTTCACTGCACATATTCCTTCTTCTTCAGACAACCTCCTTCACACACACACACATACACACACACACACACACACACACACATATTGATTTATGTTTTCACATAAACAAGTGTTTCCAACCTTTAAGCAGACAACATTGTAGAATGAGGTTACAATTTTCCTAATCATATTTATGTACATCATCTTTTTCTCATGTTCATCCACTAAATTGAAACATGTGCATTCTTAGCTCATTGAGCTGCCATTCTTTGCATAAACCGTTTATAATTGTTATAATTATTATTTATTGAACCCCCCCCCCCACCCCCCCCCCCCCCCCCACACACACACACACTTCCTAAAACTCACCCTCGCCACCTTTCACGTAAACACACTAATCCAACATGTCCATGAAATTGCTAAAATCAACATCACAGGATTAGTGCCGGGACCCGCGACTTACAAAGGAGACTAAATTAACCGCCTCGGTTCGTAACGCAACTTTGCTACATGATCGTTATCTATTCGATATGCCTCATATTGTAGTGCTTTGTTTTGATATCCTCTGACATTTAACCCCTTCTGTACCGGCGACGTCTTTTTAACTTTATTTCAGCTACATTTAGACGATTTTATGAAGCTTAGGAAAAATACATGATAGCTAAAAGGATTAATTGAGATAGTCTATAGTCTTTTAGTATGTAGGCTCCTTCCTAAGCTGAACAAAATCGTCTAGTAGTTGCCAGAATATAAAATGAAAAGCACATCACCAGTACAGAAGGGGTTAATGTTTCAAATGGATAGTTTTCACGCACAAGGAAAGGACTACAAAATATTACAACAGCGATCAGGCAACTAATACTTCACATGATCACTTTGCTTATCGCGGTAAGGTCTGCTTGGACGGACAACTATGTAAAGTTGGCTACTTAGGTTTATACACACGCCATGAGTTTATGTATGTAAGGAAATATATTAGTATGATTGAATTAGAAGTGTTTTGCATATGCAATCGTTAACTATTATGATAAATTAACGGTTATATATCAAAGTATCCTTGTAAGTCAATCACTCTATGTTTCCTTCCATACATAGAATCCTCGTGTAGAAACTAACTTATGTGAGCAAATGTACATTGGAAATCACTAATGTCAAAAACAGCCAAGATATGAACCCCTCCGATAGCCACTGTTTAAAGTACACACCAGCTTATAATACAAAGTGTAAGATAACGCTAATAAGTAATGTTTCAGCTGCCGTTATGTTTGGCTTTGTATGTGCTGTATTAATGTCTGCCAAATGTTGAATAGGGCGTATACTACATTCGAAATGAAGAAATACAGTTTAGATAATGTCGATACCAATTATTTATCAGAATATTCTTGGTGTCGAGACATCACTTATTTGGCCGATTGTACACCATGCTGATGATGTAGAGAAGGTGATAGAACTTTCCCTGAACAGGACTGTGGATGTGGAGCGGACGGAATGTCCCGGAGCGTGACGGAGCCCACCTTAGACTTCTGGGTGATTATCTTGGTCATCTCCCAGCAGCACCCGCGACCACTGGCACGGAACACCACACAGAACCGTTAGTAAGTAGGACAATCGTAAGTGTTATTCCAATTAGTACGGAAAATGTAAATGAATAAAACTGCCAACGGACATTTTGTTGAGTAAATGTAAAAGGTTCGTGTCAATATGTACTTGATTTATTGTAAATATTGGTATTAAATTGTACATTCCTATTTACTACTTTATGATAGGCTGTGGTATGCTATTTACTGCGTTCTAATTATTCCAATATATACGAATTATCTAGTCAACCGTCCTTCAAACAAAATTAATTTCAACCCTATTCAGGTATAGACTGGTAATCCAATGGACCCGGGTTCGAACCCCAATATGTCAATATGAAGATATTATTGGGATGGAATTTTTGGAATGGAATTTGTGCTGTACCTAGTTTCAGTGCATTACCACAGCACACCGAAATGCCAAAACAAAAATTCCCTCATTGTTCCCTGATTAAATAGCACTGTATGAATATTCCCATATTCAAAATATGATACAGGGGGGCAATGCCTAGTGAGTTAATTGCTCAATAAGTGGCGTTCTGAGAGTGAGGGTCCGAGCCTGGGGAGTGAGACTGTGAGGCGCAGAGGCGAAGCAGCTTCAGAGATGGAGTTGGGTTCGAGCCGTGAATAGGTGCTTCGCATGTCTCACTCCCTAAAGAAAGATAATCGTTGTTCCCCTCGGGAGTCTCCTCCTACTAAACGACTCTAAGCGACACGTTAATATCAGTCTGGCTATTATTAGACGATTTGATTAAGTTTGGAAAGGGTCGGTGAACGTTACAAGTTTAACTGTTATATAACTTACTCCTTTGAGTGATAGAAGGACCTCTTAGGCTACATAAAACGTCTTGTTTGAGCACATGTGGTAATGCCATGTTTCTGAAAAGGTTAAATGCGGTCAATTCAACATAGTCACGTCATTGTCTTTATGTAAACTTTCTTGCTAACAAGCCTATAACTCCAAGTCAGTATCTGTGGTGTAATGGTTTAGATGCTTATGTTCTGGGTGTGGTGTCCCGAGTTCGAATCCACGGAGGACCATTTCCTTTCATTAGTTTATTCAAGTGCATTGGAAATTTTAATTGATGATTAATGTTAAGAACGGGGTGTTACTTAATATAGACGTTTCATGACATTGAATAGGTTGATTATAGTCTTCTTAACATTTTTATTTCAGGAGGTTAGCACTAATCTAACTAAGCTATCTGGTGGGATGCACAACACCAGCGTCACCTTTCCTCAGATAAAAAAACAAAATCAGTGCACGTTATACTTGTATGATACAGGCTGTAATTGAGCATAAAGTCATCCACTAAAACGTCAGAGCAATACATTTCAGCATAATTATACAGTATATAATTTAAGGGGATTCTTTTATCTGGACACTCTTCTGCCTTATGCTTAGCCATATTATGTTTGAGAATTTATGACGTTCGCCATAATAGTTTGGCGATTTTAAGAGCTTTCGCCCAAGTCCTTTGTCAATATCAAGACCTTTCGTGCCATTCAAGTGTCGACATCTTTTATGGCAAGCGATAACGTGTCGGCAATTTAGGAGGACGTAGCCTTGGCCGGGAATTTTTTCTGCCAAATAATGTACACATTTATCTCGAAGGGGATAAAGGGGGTGGGGGTAGGGGTCTTTGGGTATTTTCAAGCTTGATGGAGGTCTAGGGGGTAAAGTTGATAACAATAAAATATTGATTACAAAACAAATGTATATAAAGAAATCCCCACAGAGGTCTTTCATAAGTTTGTTACCCAGAATATTAATAGAAAGCATTTACCAACAACTGTAGTAAGTCCTTGTATATCCTTTTAACCAGTTCTCTCCTCCTACTTTACTATGTCATGGACCCTCACAACCTGTCACCCCTCCCCCGAACCACTGTAACTCACAGCCGACATTGGGGAGCTTCTCGCTACCTCCTAAGATGTGACCATTTACTTATAGTATAGTATTTTATGAAACCGATCTTATTAAAACAATTATATATCTGAAAACGTTTTCGAAACAATCTGATTATATAATTTATCAACATGACCTTTAAATTCAATTGTTATAAATTATTATATCAGAACCAAAAAGGAGAGTTGGAAGAATACAGCATGGTGTTAGGTAAACCAAAATTAGTCGGATCGCCCCTGTAACTGTCCAGGGTTACCAAATCAAAACATCAATTATCGCTAGATTCGTCATCTACAGTCGGTAAAAGGTCTCTGGAGAGTAATTAAATAACGAACATAGCTGGAATAGTGCTACCCTACCTCCTTTACCTTACTCAATCCCTGTGCCCTTCTCACTTGGTCAGGTCATCATCAGCAGCAGCAGAGGAAGTTCAGCATCGGTGGCGTGGTAACACCAAATTTAGGGGTGGAATATATAGGGGCCAGAAATTATAATCACCATTGATGAAATGTGTTGAGGGGGTCAGAGGTTGGGGTGTGTCGGCTCCGCGGGGGAGGAAGATGAGAGAGAGAGAGTGTGTGTGTCACATGTACGAACCTACATACATTCAGTATACTGTACTGTGTAGTAAATTGTACACAAACACACCATCGCACAAATGCACAAACATACACATCACACACATATACTCAATAACAACTTAGACTCAAACAATCTAAAATATTCAACATAACGAATTAGAAAGCGAGATACATTGGAGATAAAATCCCTTGTCTATGCACACTCCCAACCCTTTCCTTAATGCTCTGATTCCCTCGCCTACCTCCGTCGGTCTCCATAGGGGTCACAGAGATTATGTCCACATCGAGATCCGGGAGATAATTACTGAATAGGACTGAGTAAAGCCAGTCAACCGAGCGGAAAGACTAAAGACCGTAGCTAAAATATGTGAAAGTGCTCGCCATTCAGTTACTTGTGTTATTGTTATAATTTATTCATTCTTAAAGCATTTGTAATTTTCGTTTACCGTCTAGTTAGCTCAAAGAATTACAAATATATATCCTGAAACTGAGGGAAGCAGATCTCCATAGGCTTCATGTCACAACCATTAATATACTGATATTATACAGGCCCTTACTTCATTGCCTGTCTTACGAACCGCTAATCTGAGTGGCAGAGGGACCCTCCCGTTCCTTTTCGTTGGCTTCTTGTGTAACAGTAAATTTAAAGGTTTTAGAACCAAGGGGATGATTGATGGCTTTTCTATGGTATAAAGCCTAATAATACCGACGGAGAACATCAACCAATTTATAAACGCTGGAATAATATTATTTCTACTATAATATGGCTTGATTGGCAGTAGCAACAGCAGCGGTCACTAATAATAGGTAGCGGTGTTTGTGGCGAAGGGAAAAGTGTAAATAATCAAGGGAGGCAACTATAGGTAGCGCCAGCGAACTTGACGATAATCTTGACCCCTTAACTTCTTATAACTCGAAATTAATGAAAGAATAGGGCTGACGTTTGTATCATTTGGGAAGAGTCCACCAGGAAATAGGTGTGGATATTTACAGCCAGTTTGCTCTAGGGCCTTAATTGAATTACAGAGAGGTCAGGGATCTAGATTATTGTCAAGTTCGTTAGCGCTACCTATAGCATATTGTACTGTATGTACGCGCAAGCGCCTCTAGGGAGAGTCTTCTTCAATAACAAGGTGCAACAGTCACTCACACTGGTGATGGGCTGGTCTATCAGAGTGAGAACTGAGCGATCTCTGCCATACCCATAGCTTACTCTGACTGTTCCTTTTACTTATATATTTTCTAGATCTCAAGTGACGGCGTCTCTTCCGTGGATTGACCTCCCAATCTACCAAGATTGGAAGCCAAAGCGTCACATTTTTCCTTTGCCACTCAACTTTCTCTTCATAATTGCTGAGGGGCACAGGGCCCTGGGTGGGGCTTTGGTTTCCCGGGCGTTTCCGCACCCTCCTCAGATCCCCGCCATGGAGTGGCTTCGGTCACTCCAGGCTTTATTGTGGTCGGCTGGGAGGGTTCTGTGGGGGCGCTCTGTTATGGCCTTGGCCTTGCTCGGGGCCTTGGGGCTGTTCGGCCAGGCAGCTTGGGGAACAACAACAACAACAACAACAGTCACTCACACACACACACACACACACACACACACACACACACACATAAACACACACACACACTTGATCAGACCCTACTCTACCTATATGAATGTAACTTAATCTCACATAAAGCTGCCTATTTTAACAGCGAGGCTAAGTTTGGTTAGGTTTGTACTAGATATTGTGATCACCCTGCTAAAATAAAACTCCCTGTCCAAACTTTGTGAATATATGCAGGCAGTGCGTGTGTGAGATGGGTAAGTATCACATGACCTCTCTTACTGCTGCTGCAAGATCACGATACTCACAAACCTGATACCCCGGGTCCAGGTAGGGAAGGAAGGTGGAAAGGTGGAAGAATGTCTTGCTATATTTACTAGTTGGAATCATTTTACCTGAAGTAACCGAGTTTACTAAGCTAATCTCTCTCTCTCTCTCTCTCTCTCTCTCTCTCTCTCTCTCTCTCTCTCTCTCTCTCTGTCTCTCTCTCTCTCTCTCTCTCTCTCTCTCTCTCTCTCTCTCTCTCCAGGAGGTGTCTGCGCCCCTGCGCTGATCGTCTGGTGTGTGCAGCTTGGTGGGGTTGGCGCCTCTGCATGCGACTGGGTCCGTGTGTCAGAGACGATCGTCTCTGACACATGGATATGGTTGCGGGCGGGGGTGCCGGCCCTGCCGGGCTGTGCGCGCCGGATGGTGGGCGTGGGGGTGCGGATGCTTCTTGGAGGGAGTGTGCGGTGTGTGATAATTGTATTCAGCTAACTATGACCTCAATAACCATTGATGTAATGGAAAATATGAACAGTCTCCTCATATGATTGCACTAGTTTTGTAGTGCTATTATTTACAGCCTGTCAATTAATAATTCAGTCAGTCAATTAATAATTCAGTCACGACAAGCTCCTTTTTTTTTTTTTTGAGCTACGTACTGTATATACAGCACGTGTGGCAATTAAATGAGGAAACTATAATAACCATATGAATAATGCCTACCTGATTTATAAACACAAATATGAATGTAACCAGACGACGATGCTGTTGTTTCAGTGGAATAATGGCTCTTTGTATCACTTTACCAGTGGTTGTCCCCTCACAGGATGGGGGGCGCTGCTCAATAAACTCGCCCCTCGGGGCAAAATCAAATATCTCTCTCTCTCTCTCTCCCTGTATATGTGTGCGTGTGTGTGTGAAGTTCATGTGAAATCAATAAGTTTAAGAAAATACGAAAAATATATTGGCAGGAAACCTGTACTATAGTGAGTGAGTTGTGAGTTGCAGTTTAATGGAACACAAATCATTTCGGGTTTGCCAAAATTATTATATAATATAATAACAGTAAAATTATAATTGATTATGAAATGCACACTATAATGAAGTTTCAATTAAATGTATGCATGTGTATGATCGTCGAAATACTAGTTTAAACATTATCGATAAAAGTACAATACTTTAGCATGAATTTTAGGAAAAGCTGGCAAACGTTCAATAACAGACTTCCGCAACTTCAGACAAAACACTTACAGGTAAATAGTTTGGGTGCCCTGACTAAGTAACCTATACAAGCTCTGATTGCGCGAACCGGTAATTATTATAAGTTACCGATTACCGCTGTCATTATATACACGACTCTGGCCCCCGACGACTAATAAGGAGGAGGACCAGGTGAGGCTCGCTATCTCTTCATTACTTACCTGACCTCACGACCCTTGACTATCCTTCCGCTTCTTTATGAGTGACCTGACCTGAGGGCTCAATTGGGAGGGAGAGGAGGGTGATGGTGTTAATGAGAATAACAAATCGGTTGAATTTTGTATCGCTTGATTAATTTGGTATTTTAACCACTATTGTATTTACATGATTAAGTTAATTAGCATAAATTATTATTGTACTTATTTGAATGGTAATTCTTAAGTAATCTCCTGCTGAATAACACATTAATAGAGCAATATTATAGATGTTTCCATTATTGAAACTCATGTAATACTGTAATAGCTGTGAGGATTTATTTACTTTATAAGACAACATGGGGAACAAAGTTATTTCAATAGTGGCCTAAGCAGAGGAATAATAAAAAAGGATGGATAGGGGT
Organism: Paralithodes platypus; assembly: GCA_032716605.1. Lineage (NCBI taxonomy): Eukaryota > Metazoa > Arthropoda > Malacostraca > Decapoda > Lithodidae > Paralithodes > Paralithodes platypus. The sequence continues at coordinate 106,259,010 of CM064487.1, forward strand.
AAGACTAAGTATTAGGGGTTGTATGAAATATTTCAGAAAGTATATTTCATCAGTGTTTACTGAAACAATACTAGCAGTAATCGCTCTGCAATTGAGTTTGATAGACGTAATAACAGTTGTTCATACCGTCACTCATTAGCCTCTTGGTTGTGTAAATCATCCATTGATCACCAAAATAATTAACAATAATAAGCATCCAATTTGCTTAGTTTCACTACAGTAGCTGCGAATATTTTTGAAATGCATGTTTCTCGATATCACTTTTATAATGTTTTTGTAGGATACCATCACATTTTAATAAGAATAAAACTAAGTAAAGGAGAGATCAGTCGAAGATGATTGAATAATGAATGAGTTATATGGTGAATTTGCAAAAGTAGAAAAGAGGTGGTTTAGGCAATTATATGCCAAAAGCTTTCTAAGAGTCATATGCACTGTACCATTAAAACTTAATTCGGCAAATATCAAATAAGGCGAAAAAGCACCATTATATTAATCCATACATAACTGTGAAGCTGAGCATGAAATGTTGGTCCAAAGTGGAACCCGACATTTGATGTATACAGTATATCCGGCATACTAAATTACATTATTACAAGTATCTCTAATAATAGGGTTACAGATCACAATTGTCTTATCCACAGCTTATCTATGATTCCCAAAATGAACAACAACCAAGTCGATAATTTATAGGCTTCCGTCTTCAACGCAAGCAAAAACTTAATTCACCTACGTTTTCTCTTAATTATCACAAATGTCTTTCACATATCACAGCCGAATACTAAATTATGGTAGTGATAGCAGGCTTACCCTTGCTTATGTGAGTAATAGTAATATTTCTCCTGAGGGAATCAATGTTAGGATGTAGTTCTTTCATGGTGCAAATAATAAGCTAAGATTGATTTATTAGCCATAACAGTCCTGGGAGTCTTGGCTTGCTGAAGGGATGATGAGAGCTGCTAAGAGGCCAAATTACCTCCCAGGAGATCTTGCTTGAGCTAAATGTTGTGCGAGTCTCAGTGGCAGCTGCTTTAATCAGTAGTTCCCGTCATGATTTATTGACCTTCATTATTCGAAAGCAACCCAAGGCTTGTTCCATATGATTTACCTGGACTCTAATAACACTTACTTATCCTATTCAGGTATACTGTATAGTAATGCAACAAAATCTAACAAAATACTGAATTGTCATGAGTTTTAGTTCAATGAGAAAATATGGATCGTTCACTTATAATAATTAATATATATGAAACATGATAAAAACGTTAAAGACATACTGTAAAAATATTATCAAATCAATGTATTATTTAATTATAATACAATGGTTTCGGTGCTTCTATGTAACAATATCATACTATAATTCGTGTGTGCATGAAATGCACAGATGTTTGATAACTTTAAAATATAATTGTACTCGAGAATTCCAGCATATGTATAAGTAATTGGGGTAGCCTTGCCCGATGTTCACTCATAAATCTTGTACTCTTAAGAGGCTGAAGTAAAAGCTAGTCACTGCGGAATGAGTCTGATAAATAGAGGTTTGGGCCATCCTTATCTCAGTCTTTCATCTACAACGGTTCATAATTACTGCTAAAAAGATAGATGGTACTAGCGTTATTGCTTTCAATGAAAGTCATACATTTTGTATTTCAATATTGCTTTTAAGTTTGTTTATTTGGATATTTGTGGTTAAATGCACATCTCAATTGACAATAATAGCGCAAATGCGACAATATGTATTTTGTAATGGCACTATGACCAGTACATAAGGAGTGGAGAAACTTCCACTTGCCTAGAATTAACAGATGTGAACAACTAAGATATTCATCAAGAAATCCATATTCAAATGTTAATAAACTAACAGGAATGTTCACGTAAACCCCATGTCCGATTCGTTTGATCGATGTCTAAACAAGAGACACTGACTTTCCATAATCTTGCTAGGTCCCAATAATGACATGTAAACTTCTTATCGCTTATACCTATTGATTTTAGGTAGTCTCGTTGAGTTAATGTTAGGTTTTAGATGTCGTCAATAAGCACCTGTGCCCTAATTTCAAGCCATTTTCAAAGATTAGCTCAAACTATACACAACTGAGAGCGTCTCCATTAGATAAGGATTATCATCGAATGTAACTAAATCTTCAAAATCATACCAAATGGTTGGATTAATAATGTAATTGATCGTAATGCGTAACAGAGCGAGTTAAAACAATATTGATCTTAAATAATGCATACTCCAAACACGCACACAGGAGTGACTAAAGGTGGGTGACCTGTTTAGTTGAGGCGCGTTGGTGGATTGAGGAGGTGCCTATGGCTTCATAACTGATGTGATAAAGGAGCTCTGGTAGGCAGTAAATACAGACCAAGTGTCCATTCTGTATCACCTTGCATGCCGTGATAACAGGAAAGGAGTTTTTACTCGATCACAGGTCATTGATATTGATAGGTGGGTATAACAATTTTATTAGTGTCGTAATGCCTGTGTAAGATATATATTTCCTGTTAAGACGATTAACCACTTCATTACCGGTGACGTCATTTGAACTTTATTGTAGATATATTTAGACGATTTTATGCAACTATTAAAGGATCTGTGGTAGTTAACACGGTTAATTGAGATAGTTGTTGCCTCTTTATTGCTACACGTCCGTCCTGAGGAGCTGAATAAAACCGTCTAATAGTTGGCGGAATATATTGAAAAAGACGTTATCGGTAGTGAAAGGGTTAAGGTTTGTGTATTCGGAAATAGTGGCGTGATACTCCTTCTTGGTATATACATATTTGGCAAACATATTGTTTATCTTACTTCTGGCGTCAATAAGACAAAACTTATTAACCAGATACAATTTTGGAATATAATATCATATAGATCATACAATGCAGATTTTATGTACACAAAACTATATAAATCTTGCCACAGAAGTATAATATATCTCCTCCTTTAAGCTTAAATTATATGTTTCTAATCCTCGTGTTCTTTTTGCATGATACTTAATTATCCTAATTAATTTCTACCTATTGCTAATGATAAAACTATCTTAAAGTACTCATACAATAGAATCCCTCTAGCAGATATTGCAGATGTATAGGAAACATGGGGAAAGGTGCACCATCTTTGATAGCCAAGGGCTTCTTTTTGTGTATGATAGGTAATTTAATATGAGAAAACAAAGTTAATTTAATGATAAATGAAAACAAATATGTACACTCAAACATAACCAAGTTAAATTAACTAGAAAGAAGAAGCTCTGTTATGTAATGACAATTTTATATTATCAATACACTTTTGAGTGATAACTTGGACAATGGTAAAGTCTTGGGCATCAGTGTAAGGCGTGTTTAGATGTGATAGATTAATGTTCATAAACCAAGTTCATGAATTCTATTAATGATTTGCAATTTATGGTGAGGTGAGGTGTGGCTGTCAGTGAGGGTGTAGTGTGAGGCTGTAAAATTATAAGATGACCAAACCTCTATCGTGTCTGTGATCGGCGGAGCATCATGAGCCTGTGATCTTGATTGGCATATGACTGATTTATTCTGGCCAGGGAATCCTTGTTCTTGTCCATGTACCTACCTTCCTCCATCCTCTCTCTCTACTTGTACCCTTCCTCCTCCTCCACTACTTCCCTCCGCCTATCCTTTCTACTTCTCACCCTTGGTTCGTCCTTCCTATGACCCTAGCTCTCGATTTCAACCTTTCCTCACTCCTTTCATCACCCTCGTCCCCCTCCCTGCGCCAATTCTTCGCTCCGGACCTTCTCCTCTCTGGCTGTACCTCCATACTAACCCCCCCCCCCCCCCCCCCCCCCCCATCCCTCCATCAAACAACCCCCTCTCCTTCTTCTTCGTCAGATAACTCATGTATATTTGAGGCCCTATATCAGTCAAGAAGTAATCTGTGGTGATGACCAAATTGTTCATCCATCTCCTCATAAAGTGAGGCTGATTGATGCTTGACAAGATTGCTCCTCCATGCCCATCATCTTATAAGGAAGTGGTCCAGATTGATATTCGGCGCCACATTTTCACCCCATTTTCAATATATACTCTACTGATGCAATATTCATAATAGTTCTTTATGGTCTAGATAACAAGACGTGCTCGTAAAATCCATCACTTCTCCAGGAGGAAATTCTAACGAGTGAGTGTAACAAAAAGGATCATCCACAAAAGGAGGCTGCTAACTATATCGGGCCTTTCAGACAACCAGCCATAGTTTTAAGCATGACTATTGTGAAGTTCTTTGGCTTTATGAACACAATTAGTAAATCTATTAGCTCATCTTTAAACATTATAATATAAGTGATACATTACATCTAAATAGTACAACAATTCCTTATATAAAGTTCAACATAGAAAAACACATATACAAAATATTTGAGATATTAATTAACACTGCTTATATAATTTGATTGCTATACAACTTCAGATGATAATATGTAAACTGTGTCTTGTTATTGTATACAATACCACTGATAACAACAGTCAGTGTTCCTGGTAGTATACTTAAAAGTTTACTTGACACGATTGGTGTTGTTGAAGTGTCCAGGGAATAGTTAACGTGATTGCATCAAATACATATTCAAATTATATAATTGCATTTAAACAAGACAGTTAATGAAATACTTTTTCTGGGAATATTCGTAATTGTTTCATGAAACTAAACTTTGTGTAAATATAACCGAATAATTGTTCCTGGCATGTATTTATATGGTGCTGGTATTATGAATATGGGATGGATTCTCTGACCTAGAGTGCCTAAGAGATACTGACCCAGCAACTCTTCGATCAGAGTGAGGAACGGTATGCAAAGTGGACAGTATCCGCGAGAGACCTGCTAAGTCATGCACCCCACACCTATTACGGAGACTGATGCTGCAGGTTAGTAAAACAAAATGGATGTATGGTCAGGCACCCTGAATAATACCTTGTGCCCCATTAAATTGTCATATACAATATGCTTGGAAAATCTCAGAGGACCAAAGTGCTTTCGGTAATATAGGGTGCATATAAGCACGTATTCCCAGAAGGGAGAGAGTTGCAAAGAATAAGTAGGATACGAAAGACATTGCGATATAATTCAGAGGAAACGAACTTCGTTTACTTACTTATGTTGAATAGACAAATGGACACAATTAACAAAGTAGATATAATTAATATGAAATTATTTACATTCGTGTTCTTACATATGTCAAACTTTCAAATATAATAAATTGTGTGTGTGTGCGTTTGGGTGCGCTATGTATTTATGCTCAGAGCTGTGTGTGTATGTGTGTGTGTGTGTTGAGGGAGGTGGTACAGGGGTAGCTTGGTCACTTGCGCTTCCTGTGTTGCAGGTACAGTAACTGATATTGTGTTGGCTGACTGGTTACAACACTGCCATCTGCTGTCCTGCATAAGGACAGTTAATATATATATATATAAAAAATAAAAATAAAAATAAAAGTCATGCAAATGTTTACTATGCAAGTATATATGCTCTTTCTAATATACTTCTGCATACATTACTAATATAACCAATTATATAATTAACTACGAACAAAAATACATGCATTAATCAATCGTAATGCGTGTAGTGACAAACAACAATCATAAACGCGTCCATGATTGGGTTCCCGGACATCTCAACCAGTAGAGCATTTCAACAAGTAGCTCTCAACCAGTGCCAAATCAACAAAGACGAACCAAACCAGTGCCAAAATATAGTACTAACCTAACCTAACCTAACCGTATTGGTTGACTTGGTACTGGTTGAGAGCTACTTGTTGAAATGGTCTACTGGTTGAGAATATATACATATATATATTATATATATATATATATATATATATATATATACAATTCTCGATTTTTTGTTTTTAAGACTACTATCAACTAGTCATTTATTCTGCCAACAACCTCTGTAACTCATAATTGACTAGAGTAATCGAGCTATTATTTGTATCATTTGGGAGGAATCAGCCAGGGAATAGGTGTGGAAATATACAGACCATTTTCTCTAGCACTTTTATAGTTACAGAGGTTTGGGGGATCAAAATTTCAGGCATAATTTAAGTTAAAAGAATATACATCCCATATTTATCTCAAAACATGGCCCGGATCCCGCAATTTTGGTTACTGAGCGTCCTATGGGTGAGTTACTGGCTGGGGGGCGGCTTGTTGGCGGACATGGAGGTGCGGAGGGCGAATAACTACAGGTCCCTCTTAAGCACAGCTACCTCCAGTCCAAACCACGCCTTTTTCGTCCTCCTCCAGACTCCCCTTCCCGATGTGAACCAGTGCCCCAGCCCCCACTGCCCAGACGTTTCCCTTGCCCCCTTCCTCACTGCTCTGGAACACCGGGCCCTGACGCGGTGTTTGCAGGAGCAGCTCCGCCTCACGCAAAACACTTTGGAGGATATGCTGATGGGGTACCTTGCCGTCGCTTGCGTCCTCCTGTTCTCATTATACCCCTTTAATTCACCCCAGCTGGCCTGGTGGAATGGCCACACAGATGCCCCGAGCGGAGGGAAAAATAAAGTCAAAATTCAAGTAAAAAAGTCAAAGAAGACAAAAAAGAAGAAGGGAAAGAAGAATAAAAAGAAGATATAGAAAAAGTCTTCAAATAGCTCAAGCAATTCCAATAAGGCCAAGAGGGATGGGCCTCCGTAGCTCGGAGGAGGAGCCCTCCCTGAAGCTGACCCCGACGTCCCTGGGGGCTCTATGCCACTGACCCCCCTGCCAACAGAAGGGGAAGCAGGGGGAGGTTTGAAAGGTTGTGTCATGTTCTTGTGCGCCCTGGCATGTTTGGCTTGTTGTGGGCTACCCATATATCTCCCTTTGTTGCTCTGAGGTGTCAAGGGTTCTCCTTCTTCCTTTGAACATTCTTTCCTCTATGTGACGCTTCTCTGAATTATATATTCGTGTTTCTTGTGAAATTTCAAAATATTATCTTTGTACGATCTCCCCTTTTTTGTGTTGTACTGTACCCCCTGAAATACCTCCCCTTCTTGCTGTGAGGTGTCAAAGGTTATCCTATTCTTAATTTTCCCCTATATATTATGGACTATCTCCCTTGTCAACTCTGCGTAGGCAGAGTTTGGCATCGCCCCCCCCCCCCCCCCCCGTATAGTGGGTACCACCGAAAAAAAATCTGTCGTCGTCGTCGTCCGTCTGTCCCAAAACTCCTAGACCGTTGGACAGATTTTCAATAAATTTCCCACGAACATTTGGGCGAATGCGAACGTCAGTCAAAACAGATTATTTGAAATTGTGCAATAGTTATGATTTTAGACCCAAACTATGGTTTTACCCCCCCTCCCCCCTGCAATGATGGCGTTCTGGGGGAGAAAACATCTCGCCCCGCATTTGTCAACTCTGCGTAAGCAGAGTTTGGATCGCCCCCCGTATAGTGGGTACCACACGAAAAAAAATTCTGTCGTCGGCGTTGTCGTTGTCGTTGTCCGTCTGTCTCGGAACTCCTCCTAGACCGTTGGACGGATTTTCACCAAATTTCACACAAACATTTGTTGCTTGAATGCGAACGTCAGTCAAAAAAGTTTTTTTAATTTATGAAATAGTTATGATTTTAGGACCAAAATATGATTTTTCCAAGCCCCCCCCCCCTTTCCTTTCACTTTCCTTTACTATCAGGTTTTCTATCTCTGCTATTGTTTTTTTTCAGCTGACGGTAAATTGCCATGTTTTCATCTTGATTACTTGACTATTACGATGATTTTGAAGCGAAATATGTTGATACTTATGAAAGCGTGGTGCATATTTGACGCAGACATAGTAGTAGTAGTTTCCAATTTAGCTACTTTCCCGCTAGAATTAGAGGTACTATATATCTAGCGACATTAACGCTAGCGATACTTCGGAGAATCTAACTATTTTGAGCGATATTCTGGAGATTCATCTAAGGATTATCGGCATTTAGTTAGTATATATCGGTCTGCTAGCGACATATAAGAACGGATCTACTGGTGTCGTGTTGCTTGGAGGGAGTAAAGGCGGTGTCACACGAACGATTTCTCCGTCATTATTTACGGGCAATTGTAGTTTGACAGCTTGAAAATATAAGTTCCGTATGAATTAAAACACCTAACAAATTCTACCTTCCATCTAGTTTCCGAATCCAATGCGAAGGAGCCTGAAAATAGTTCGAGAAACAACGTGATCATCGAAAATTGCCGGAAAAAGCGCGCGTGTGACACCACCCTTATGCTTTCAGGATTGGCATGAAGAAGCTGTTCTGCTGATTTTGTTTTCCCCAGATCATTCACACACACTTAGCTATCTAGCTTAGGCAGGATTATATTTGAACACCGATGGGCTTTCATCCAGGAAATAGTGCAAAACCGGTATTACACGAGCATTGGTTCGCTCAACAACTACCCTCAACACTAGTCAGGCAGTTTATGAGGTAAACATTTTAGACAATTCAGTAAACTTCTATAAATTTACCTACACATCCGTCTAAATTTGAGGTCCCTTCAGTGTTTTGGTTGACGAGGAAAGCAAACAGTTTTGATTACAAGCATTCCCAAAGTCGTACTTAATCCTTGGTTCATATTGTCACTGTTTTATATGTTTATTACTACAAATGTTTAAATATGGCTTCTTTTTATTTTACTTCAAAGAGAGAGAGAGAGAGAGAGAGAGAGAGAGAGATAGAGAGAGGGGGGGGGGGGGGCAAAACCATATTTTGGACCTAAAATCATAACTATTGCATAAATTCAATAAAATCTTTTTTGACTGACTTTTGCATTCACGCAACAAATGTTCGTGTGAAATTTGGTGAAAATCCGTCTACGGTCTAGGAGGAGTTCCGAGACAGACGGACGACGACAACGACGACGACGAAAGACAGACATTTTTTTCGTGTGGTACCCACTATACGGGCGGGGGGCGATACCAAACTCTGCTTACGCAGAGTTGATAATGTTATTATTTTGATAAATGTTAATTCAATAATTTCAACAACATCCAGCAGATGTAAGTATAATTCACAAAAGATAAAAAAGGGCAAAACCTGACAAATGACAAACCGTTCTTCCTCCTCATAAAACGAAGGAACAGACAACACAGCGACAGTCACGGCTGTTACTCTCATCTAGACGACCATGAATAACCACTAACGAAGCTCAGGTCATGGATAAAATTTAATATAACATCATGTATACATAATCATACGTCACAGAAGGTACAATAAGATGCTTGCGTATATCCGGTTCAGGAATATTAAGTAACACTCCGTTCTTAGCATAGCATATAGGGATAACAGTTAACAATTTGTTTATGTAATACTAAAATATAGAACATATATGATACAATTACCATTAAAATTATTACTATTTTTACACCCGTGAATGCTCATTACAATTTGACAAAATCGTTAGAGAATGCTCATCATGTGAACTATTCTAGCCAAACTAAGTTAAGGAAACGAATCATCGTTTACTGAAATGGATATCTTGATTGCTCAAATGCATGTTGGGGAAATGCAAAAACTCAAGTACATGCAGGCACCCGCACTTTCGAAAAGTTTACTCTGTTACTGTGAAGCGCAACGTGGTTTCTGTAATACTAATATCTCAAACTTCAACACCTTATCGATCTGATAATAGTGAATTATTGTTACGTTAATTTCCTTTATAGACAAATGAAGAATTTGGTATCGACAAAGGATTTCTTATAACTACATTTGTAGTAGTTGTTGGGTTTATTCTTCCATGTTTGCAAAGTGATCCATTAGACAGCCTGGTTGTGTTTTACAGTCACAGAGGATTGCAAATTCTGCTGTGGAATATTTGATATATTTGGAACCGATTGAATACTAATGGGTGGTTGGGGATGCCCGCCTCAGTTGATTTGATTTACGTCACGTGCTTGCCTAAAGATATTCAATGATTCCATCTTAAGGCCGTTGGTTACTGGTTAAAAGAACCTTTGGCAATAAAGAAAAACATGTTTGTAAATATCCTTTTCAATATTTTACTCGTATGCTCAAACGATATTGACCACGATGACCTTCCAAGAGGCGGGAGGTGGCAATAACACATGACCGGTTTATAATCTTCCGCCAACCTGCCACTGACAATAGGTGAGTGAAAACGACCCTGACTTGGGCTCCAGGTCTTCAGATCCTGGACGGTGATGTTGTGGTCGTGAGGCTTCCTGCTGCCCAGGGGACACCAAGCACCACCTCTACCACCACCATCATTACCACCACCACCACTACCACCACCATCATCATCACCACCATCATCATCACCACATCCACCACCACCATTACTCCAATAACCACCACCACCACCACCACTACTACCACCACAATCACCACTACTACCACCATAACCACCACTACCACCACCACCACATTATGTAAATATAATTTATAAACAAACACACGAAATATAAAGCAACAATGTTATTCACTCTTTTGACAATTAACGCGTACGATAAACTCTTAACAAATATTACAAATGTGTTGTACGATAACAATCCAAATTAGGCCAATAGCACCACTAGAAGCTCATCAACAGAACTTAATGCCGATTAACCCCTTCTGTACAAGCGACGTTTTTTAATTGTATTCTAGCTATACTTAGAAGGTTTTGTGCAACTTAAGAAGAAGTGTGGTAGTATAAAGGGTTACGTGAGATAGCTAGAAGGCTGTTAGTTGCTGGAGGCCATTTTTTAAACGGAATGTAATCGTCTAATAGTAGCCAGAATAAAGTTAATAGGGTGGCACTGGTACTGGAAGGGTTAACCAGAGCATGATGCATACTATGAGTATGAATGAGCTACTATAAAACTAAACAATATTTCCAATACAGTCACCAGTGAGCCACCACCGAAAGCAACACCCGGAGATAAACTATAACACCACCGAGACATCCCGGGTCCACAACACTGAATACCAACAGGCCCCAACACCAGGGAGGCAGCACTGACAACAACACCCGGAAATAAACTATACCACCACGGAGACATCCTGCACCCAAAACACTCTGAATGTCAACAGGCTTCAACACCTCAGAGGCAATATCGACATCATAACCCGGAGATAAATTATAACACCACCGGGCCATCCCCAGGCCACAACACTCTGAATACCAACATACCATAACACCACGGAGGCAGCATCTACAACAACATCTAGAGATAAACTATAACACTATAACACCACAAAGACATCCTGCACCCATATTTCTCAGAATACCCACAGGTCCCAACACCAGAGAGGCAGCATCTACACCAGCACCCTGAGATAGACTATAGTTTATTCGCTGTAAGTAGGCGATAAATCATGACCTCTAACCTCTGTAACTCAAGCATGAATAGAGTAATAGAGCTAATGTTTCTACCATTTGGGAAGAGTCAACCAAGGAATAGATTTGGAAACTTACAGTTAATTTGCTCTAGCCCTTTTTGAGTTACAGAGGATAGAGGTCATGATTGCTTGCCTACTTACAGTGAATATACTATATAACACCACCGAGACAACCTGGACCCACACTACTGAATACCAACAAGCCCCAACACCAGGGAGGCAGCACCGACGTCAGGGGTCGGAGATAAACAGAGACACCTCGGGGTCACACAGCGGAGAGTCAACACCAAGATCTCGCCCCTGGAATATAAAGCACCGATCATCCTGCCTCACTGATAGCGGAGGCCAAGGAAGGGAGTTCTTGAGGTTCTACCTCCCCGTGTTAGTTTTACGTTGTGAGTATTGACTATAACACCGATAAATTATATGTATATACTTTTCTTTGGTTCATAAATTTAGTGTTTAATATATATATATATTCCTACAATCAGTATGTAAAAAGTCGTTAGAGACGTCCTTGATAAGGTGGATATGATGTAATGGTAAGTGCAACACCATATCATATTCAATGGCAGAATACGGTAGATATATTTAGTTTCAAGCATCATGTTCTCGAATATCTCAATCAATTAGTCACTGTAAAAAAAAAAAAAAAAAAAAAACAAAAAAAAAACACACACACACACACACGGACAATGGACAAAACACGTGATTGGTCCTTAATGTATTTCATAAAGTAACAGGAACTATAATATGCCAATATACTATCGGAAATACAAGTGTCTTAGTATGATCCGACAGAACAACTAAGCACGGCAAGTATTAGATGCTAATGAACCTGTCCCATCATACTGTAATACTCTTAACTGTGATTGCGTTTTCCAAGAAGCGTTTTTATTGGAAACTTTTGTTGCTTAGGATATACGGCATGTACACACTATAGCAGTCTAAAGTTCAAAGTAACTTAAAGTTTTGACATCTCTCTTAATCTGGATTTGAACAGTACTTTGTCGTCATTTGTCACTTTACTTGAATTTGTTCGGAAATATTTAAAACCCTATTTGGGTCGTTGCTCGTGAACAACATTTAAAGTTATTTGATTACAACCCGGGAATATTGATTAACAAACTATTATATCAAAACTATTATTGCTAATAATGCAGAATATTGTTAAACATGCTTAGCAGAGCAGATAATTGCGATTTTTTTTCTTTTCTATGTGATTGAGGGAGGCAAAAGGCAGAACTGCCTATAGCGAGTGCCTCCCCCATAGTTGAAAGAGTGACAGGGCCAAAATCAAGGGACGTTCGAGCCAAAATGCCTGGACACACAGTTTGAAGCAATTTAAGTCATAGGAAGAGGGAAAGACTGATTTTGGGAGAGAGTTCCAGAGCTCAGCTGTTGAGTAGAAGAAAGTTTGAGAGTAACGTTTCACTCTTGGGTTGGAGAGTTGCACAGAGTAGGGGTGGGATTGAGTTGCAAGACGAGTACCACATGCCCTACGTAAACCAGATTGCCCCGTATGTAATGGTTGGTGTAATTTCTAATGGCCAAATTGGCTAGCAGATGTTGCTAACTTGTGCTGAATTTGGTCTACCACCACTGAAGTCCACGTTAGTATTAAACATTGCATTATTCATCAAACTGCCTGCTGACCTTTATTGTATACGTCCTCAGTGCTTAGCCAAAGACTAAACTTATATTGGGTAACGTATTACCAGAAACATAAACATATATTTCTCAGAATAGCGTATTGGCAGAAACAATAAACACGTATTTCTCAGAATAAGTCGAATTTGTAGCTGATCACGTAGCACCCATGTTTACATTATGCAGCCAAGGCGTATCTCAGGGGTAAGTGAATGTTTACCCATATACATCTTGGGGTCGATCAGCTCATTAAAGTGTGATCAAGTGGGGTCATCTTGGCGTGCATGTTGGGGACAGGGGTGTTGGCACCTGATACGGCCAGGCAACCACTTATAATTGACTTCTGTTAAGGAGAGATTGAGCGCTTTTCTGGTCCTCCTTCTTCCTCGTGCTTAGCCCCATTAGTTATCAGATTTTATGACATTCTCCTCATTGGTGGCAGATACTGGCTAGAGAACCACTTGTAATTGACGACTGTTAATTGGCTAGACAGGGGTAGCTGGCCAGGCTGGGAAGAAAAGAAAAACTGTGTTAGCGTTGGCCTTATGTCAATAGGTTATAAGAGGACAACGGGCAAACTCTGAAGGCTAGGCAGTTCAAATTTACTTAGTACTAACTTTTATCACCTACATTATTAGTTTGGAGTTTTTTGTATTTATTTGTTTTATTTTTGTAAGAAGAACATAATAGGCAATAACACAAACACAATCAAGAAGAAAATGTGTATATGGTAGTAGGAGAGAGGATGGGTATACAGAAATGTTAGGCTTAGTTGCATTTCAACAATAGTTGTAGATACTAATTCTACCTGTACATCCATTTATTCAATGCTGTAAAGTATAGAACGTGCTGCTTCCATCACTGCGTGTAGTTAAAGCGAACGTACTTTACAAATTATATTTCATTAGGAATTTTGTGCTGCAGGAAATAAAATTTCTGCCTATCTGGTCACCTGCACCTCCGCTTTACTAGCATACACAGTCATGGTTGTTGCTGAATGACAAGGCGTTAACTGTGCTGGCATACTAACACTGGTGGGTGGCTGTTGGGTGTGAGAACAAGGCCCAGACAGCAGCGGGGGTGATCGGGTTATATTTATGCATTATAATTGGTTGTAGTTGTTGTTGTTGTTGTTGGTCCCTAAGCTGCCTGGCCGAACAGCCCCGAGTCCTTAAGGAAGACCATGGCCACGGTCGGGCTTTCCCACAGAGCTCTCAAAGAGTGTAAATTGTGTTGTTGGCGTAAGTGGTTGTGTGAAATGCAGTCTTCTATGATGTGTTTAATGGTATGGGGTGCTGTGTTACAACCTGGGCAGGTGTCGACGACGGAGTCATCCAGTCTCTTCTGATAGCTCAGAAGCGCTGGATGGTGTCCGCATCTCAGCCTGGCCAGGTGGACTCTGTCCTCGCGAGGAAGGGAGGATTCAGAAGGATATATTTCGGGAGGTCGCGCTTGCAGCTGCGTGTTGTCTATGAGTGAGTGGATGGAACGGCGAGTGATATGAGTATGGATGTGCTTCCGGAAGTCGGTTTGGGGTGGGCAGGGAGGGAGAGAAGACAGTATTTGTGTGTGATAGCGTGTGCTGGGTGTTGTTTTGATATTTCTTGGTGTCTGTGGGTGTGTTGCCATGTAGTGTAGTGGGTGGTGTTGATTCGTGGAGGCTGCTGCCAGGAATTGAGTGCCTCTCATGTCTAGATGATTTTTGACTTTGAGGACTTTGGTTTCTTGATGTAGGTGATCTGTGGGTGTAGTAGCTGTGCATCCTGTGATGATTTTCAGGGCTTTATGTTGAATAGTCTGTAAGGTCTTATGATGTGTTTCAGCTTGGTTGTAGTTCAAGGGGTTGGCGTAATTAGTCTGATTTAGGACATAGTTAAAAGCAAGGTCACGATAGTTGTTCATCTGGGATAAGAAAATGTTTACATTTTCGTTAATCGATTCTCAAAGTCATCAATAACAAGATTTGTAAATGGTTTGTTGCAATATATAACTAAGTATATGACTAAAAAACAAACTCAATTCCGAATACCTATCCATATATTATTTGCAACTAATGTAATACATTACGTCATTCGGTTAACAACAAACAAGAATAATCAAAGTGATCCCATGCAACACAAACTGCGTAAGGAAGAAAAACTTGTATTTTCATCTTACGAGTAAGAGGTTCTTGCATGACCTGGTATTTCACACATTTCTTCATTATTCCATTTGTTTATTTCATTGCATTTTATTTTTATTTATATTATTAATTTTGTTTTATTTCTAATTTTGTTGTGGCACACTACTTTTATACGATATCTGAATGTAAACAAGAGTTGCGCTATAAAGTTACTAGAATAACTGGTTGCTTAGATTGTCTGTAAGGAAAAAATACACCGTTCTGTTAATATTACATCACTGATCTATGTGCCCAATATAATAGAAACAACATAATTTATCACAACAGGGAAAACACTTCAGTATATATCCAAAATCATATGGCAAAATATAAGACATCGTAAAGCACACTAACTTTACCCAAAAGCAGGAAAAGTTTCATAAATTCCCGTGAGACGTGTTGAAGTTCGAGCTGAAGGTAATTGAGATGGAGCGATGAATCAAGTGTGAGGAGACTTGGAGTTGGGAAAAATAGTGGGAAATAGTCATCATGGTATAATAAGCCAATGTGAATATGAAAATATGTGGTAATACAGAGGAATACGAAGAATGACAAGGAAGAAGAGAACTATTGAGCTTCACGACATTATTTTTGGTGCACCATAAAATGAATCTGCAATATCGAACACTTTAAGAGGAGGTTTCTAGTTTGCTCCCTAGACCTCTCTAAAAAATAAAATAATATAAAAACAAATTATATATATATATATAACCCCAAGACCCCACATCGAGAACAATGAGTACATTTTTCGACACAAAAATTACCTGGCCGAAGGCCTGTTCCTCAAAAATTACAGACTAGCTATTGCTCTCCAGAATACAAATCAACACCTACATGGCACACAAGGTCTCACCATTGACAGAAATTGGGTGAAAGATCTTCGAACCACCAAACTAATTGGACGAACGTCTTGAAATATCAAAACTAATTGAATTATACATTAAGGAGAAGGGGGTCCAAACAAAAAAACCTAATTGAAAATCTCCCCTTAACCAAAACAAATAATTGATTGTGTAATAATCGTGTTTTGTAGCAGATCGATGACTGTTATGGAACTGTATTAAACATACACCATGAAAATTATAAGTTTGTTCTATAATGAATGCCAAATGAGTTAACAAATATTATATTCGTTATTGTTGTGCAAAGTTCTTGTTTCGATCTCGCGTACAAATTGGATCACCGGATGTGAATTGGTTTGTATACCCCATTTCACGAGACCAATACACGTTTAGTCACTGACGTCCACTATATATACAGTATTTTAATATGTATGACTGAATATATATATATAGATATAGATATATATATTATACAGTATACAGTATACAGTATATATATATATATATATATATATATATATATATATATATATATTTATATATATATATATATATATATATATATATATATATATATATATATATATATATATATAGATATATAGATACAATATATATATACTGTATAAGTGTATATACTCACAGCAGATTTACCAAGATGAGTTAATTGGAGAAGATGCTGAATTATAGAGCACGAAGTGGAAGGTGAACTCTATAAATAATTGCCAAGGGGAGGTGTGGCAGAGTGGTCTTGCCACTGGACTGGTAATCCAATGGACCCTGGTTCGAATCACAATATGTCAATGGGAAGATATTGTTGGGATGGAATTTGTGCTGTACCTAGTTTCAGTGCATTACCTCAGCACACCGAAATGCCAAAAAAATACCCTCATTGTTCCCTGATTAAATAGCATTGTATGAATATTCCCATAATCAAAATATGTTACAGGGGTGCAATGCCTAGTGAGTTAATTGCTCAATAGGTGGCATTATGAGAGTGAGGGTCCGAGTGTGGTGGATGAATCGGTGAGGCACAGAGGCGAAGCGGCTTCAGAGATGGAGTTGCTTCGAGCCGGGGTGCTTCGCATGTCTCACTCCCTAGACTGGAACAAGACCTCACGGGCCTCACCGTGTTCAGCGGTGTAGTGTAAAGGTTATCAGCCTATGCCCGAGAGAGAGTAGTTGGAATATACAAAAAAGAAAACAAAAATACATAAACCTACAACAAATGATGTGGAATGCTTGTTTATATTTACCACAATTATAATTAAATGCTTAATATTTTTGAATATATATTTTTGAAAGCACTGCAAACAAAATCATTGCAAAAGAAGGAACTCATAAACTCACCTCCAAGTTGTATATAACTGTTGAGATAACAACATTTTTGACACTTGCATACATCTAATAATCCTCTCAAGCTTCAAATTGGCACTTGTATAAATAAGAACGCTGTGACCTGGGCTAACGATAATTTTAGTCAGAATATTTTGAGATAGTTTGTGGGATGTTGATGATGGTAAATATTATCTTTGTGCTATGTAAAATAACTTATATTATACATGTGTGGGTTTTTTTTCCATATTCCAACTACTCCCTCTCGGGCATAGTCTGAGAGCCTGTACATTCAACCGTTACACATTGAATGGTGAAGCCGGTGAGGTTTCGTTCCAGTCTAGGGGGTGAGACATGTGAAGCTGCAACCAGCCCTTGCCATCTTGCCTTCGCAGGATGCATGGGGCTTAGTTGCCCACTCATGGCCCGAAGCAGCCCCATCTCTGAAGCTGCCTGGCTCCAGTTCTTCACTGTCTCAGCTCCTAGACTCGGACCCTCACTCTCAGAATGCCACCTATTGAGCAATGAACTCGCTAGAGATATTCATACAGTGCTATTTTATCAGGAAACAATGAGGGTATTAATTTGGCGTTTCGGTGAGCTTTGTGGTAATGCATTGATACTAGGTACAGTACAAATTCAATCCCAATAATATTTTCCTATTAACATATCAAGATTCGAACCCGGGTCCATTAGATTACCAGTCCAGTGGCAAGACCACTTCACCACACCTCCCCTAAATAAGTATATACCGGTAATTGTCTTGGTTTCTGAATATTTTAAGGTTTACTTCCTTTTCAAGATCCGATTACGCATTTCTTTTCTGTTTTCTGGTTATTAGTCGACGATTTTATTCAGATTAGGAAGGGTATCTGGAAGTCAGCGGGTTCGTTGAAATAGTCTTAACCTTAAAATGGCCACAGCTATTTCCTAAGCTATATGAAATCCTCAAGTAATGGCCATAATACATTTTCAAATGCATCATAATCTTTAAAGGGTTAAGCTTTACTTTATAGTGGTTAAATAATTGTTGCCCATATTATTTTTTTCCATTTTTTCTATTAGGATGAGGGAGACAAAAGGCAGAACGAGTGCCTCCCCCAGAGTTGAAAGAGTGACAGGGCCAAAATCAAGGAACATTCGAGCCAAAATGGTTTGACACCCGGAGTTTGAAGCAATTTAAGTTGATCTTTATAGCTTATATTTCCCTTTTAATTTCAGCAGCATTTTTACACCTTTCGTTTTTTGCGAAAACCTTTTTGCGACAGCTTATAAAATCCTAATGAATAGTACAGGTAGTAGATATGCATTTGAGAAGAATATGTAGAATGAGAAAGAGTGACACAGGGAACAACCCTTACTTATGAAAATATATTGAACATTTTGCATATTGATAGAATTATCACTTGAATCCTCGAGGAGAAAATGTATTGAACACTTTTGAAAAATACGCAGAGGTTCACACATGTCTTAATACAATTATGTTTCAGGATAATTATTCAATATATTATAAATAACCTTAAATTCAAAATTCAAGACGCTGAAAATTATTAGGTATTTTTCCTTACACTATTACAAAAAAGGGCTAAGTTATTAATATTACAAGATAAAATTATAATTAAGTTAACAGATATTTCCTGAACCTCTCTGTTCCACCGTAGATTCCCCTATGAAGTCGCTAATAAGTTTGACATTCGGAAGGAAAACTATAAGTCGCTAATAAGTTTGACATTCGGAAGGAAAACTATAAATCAGCCAATTACTGATTAGCACGGTCAAGAGAAAGTTCGGCCACTCCCTTCATGTCTTCCCTCTACTCTTCCTACTCCACCCTAAAGCTGGTGTCACACGAGCCCTTTTTCAAGAAATTTTTACGGGCAATTATGGTCTGGATGCTTAAAGAAATGAACCTTTTGAGAATTCAGCCTCCTAACATAATCTACCTTCTATCTAGTTGCCGATACGAGTGTGGATAAGTCCAGAAATAATACGAGATAAAAACTTGCTCATGGATAATTGACGGAAAAAGCGCTCGTGAGACGGATGGGTAAGCCTCTCTCACATCTTCAGGATTCCAATGAGAAGTTCATGGCCATCTCATGCACGACTGAGCCAATTAATCTCAGTTCCTGAAGGCAGGCTGGTAGAGCGGCTGGTAGTGGCAGTGGCAAGAGATTCACTAGAGGAATATAGAGGTTTAAGGGGAGACTGGCCGTTTGTTTGGTCTATTAATTCATTTATTCATATATTTTTTTTAGTTTCCTCCCTAGACCTCCATCTAGCTTAGAAAAACACACCGTAAACCCCCCTTCAAGATGAATTTGTAAATTTTTCGGTAGAAAAATGTCCCGGCATAAGGCCGGTTCCTCTTAAAATTGACAACGAAATGGGGCGAAAGGTGTTACAATCGCCAAACTAATGGGCCGAACGTCTTATAATCTCAAAACTAGTGGGGCTAAACATTAGGGAGAAGGGGGTCCAGAAGAACGGTCTGCTTCCCCTTAATTAAGTTCTTATGTTCGCTCTTGTACCAAACTCTGTCAAAGGCACCGCCAATATCTAGAATAACGACAAAGGTATCCTTCCTATGGTGTCACGAAAACAATTCATATGAAGCAGAAAAAGATCG
This sequence comes from Paralithodes platypus, assembly GCA_032716605.1. Taxonomy (NCBI): domain Eukaryota; kingdom Metazoa; phylum Arthropoda; class Malacostraca; order Decapoda; family Lithodidae; genus Paralithodes; species Paralithodes platypus. The sequence goes on from CM064487.1 coordinate 106,278,953, forward strand.
TTGTGAAAATATTCTGTTCCCAGACTGTTACAGGGTCCATACAGATAGCTGGATATACTTTGAAATTACTTTGCTTCTTTAAGGGGATACTAAGCCTCAAAGCATCGATATCTATCCTTATAATTTCGATGACGCTATGTTCGTTAGTATAGTAACGTCCAGACGATTATATGCAACATAGGAAAGGTCTGTCTAAATTAGAGGACTAATTGATATAGATTAATCCCTCTGATTCCTATGGCATTCATAATCAAATCATCTTGCAGTCGCAAGAAGAAAAAAAACAGATGTTGTGGTCTCATTGAAAAGATTAAGAACACCAATTATCCATTTACTATCGAATAAAGTTAACTCACCTCCAATTTTCCAAGACAGATCAGACCAAAATGGCATAATAAGGGAGATCTTTATTAATTCCGCCAAATGAACCTAATGAACAATATTTTCTGGTGGCAGTCCTTTCATTTCAGCAAAGTACAGCAAATTATCTGGTAATTTACATATATATTAATAAAATTATCGGTAAAACATTATTTGAATACGCTTAGCAATAATAATGTTAAGTAAAGTGCAGGTAGGTGAAGGCGTGCTGACCTGACCCTCTACTTTCTGCCTTAACGATGTCAAGAGATTATATTAAACCAGATTCACCATGTAATTATTCCGGTTTTCCATGTCCAAAATTAATAATCGAATTAATTGAGAAGAACCGATAAACACGGAAGAATAGTAATACTTAGACTTAATGTAAAAGGGGTCAAATTATTAGCAAGCGAGCACTAGCATTTTTAGAATGTAATAACCCTTCCTATTAACATAGATGAATTAAACTTATTCAACTCAACCCAGCTTCTTGCCAATCAATCAGTAACCCCCATGTTCTCCATCATCATCCACACATTATTTTCAAAAGTATCATGAACTCTCACTCAAGCATTTCCCCAACGTCGCATTCAGTCTAGCTAATAACCCCTTGAGGACCAAGACGACACTCTACATATAACTATGTTTATATTGTTTATATTGTATGCAGATTAGGAGGGATCTCTAGTAACTAAAACTCTCTGACCCCCACATATCCTTCCTTAACTGAGTACAATCGTATAATGAAAGCACAATGCAATATATATGTTTCTTGATATACTGTGTTCCTTTCACTGCATTCTACTTTACCAGATACACCCACCACTGACTCTCCCCCTCAACTCGTTCCCTTCCCACTAGTGCCCCTCTTGACCTATGGCCGGTGTTAAGGCCCGTCCACATATCATTTTGACCTGTCGTATATCTCCGGAAGGATAGGTTCGCCGCCAAGTTTTAGAAATATTGCCTCATTATTTTCCAAATGTACTGCGCTTTGGGCCGGGCAACCTCTGATCAAATTTCGACCCGCTGATGATTTAGGCTACGTTTGGGCCGGCCTTTTAAGTTTCTGATAGTGATTTCCGTATATGAGGTTTTAAGAGGCAGCCAGCTGTCTAGATAAGAGCTTTCACTTGGTTTGATTCTCCGTGGGCGGGGTCAACATGAGGCCTCTCTTCTCTATACATTAAATTGTTTGAAGTGTGAACAGAGGGGACGTTGTATATGTATTGTACTGTACATAATGGATGTTTCTTACTTTTCGAATCTGCAGTTCAAGATGGTTGGTCGATATTTAAAATGTGGTTATATCTCAATGAAATACTGATTAGTACGAAAAGTCATATAACAATCCATTTACTTACTTGTTCATGCTATACAGACTGTCAAGTTACATGAGGCAGCGGCTTACTGAATGCAAATGCTTCCTCTTATTGATCATTATTAAGTTTTGTATATGCAAGGTAACTGTTTAAGGTAAAATGCATATTTAATCAATGTACAAGACAAGAACATTAACCTTTGTTGAAGAAGTCTTGAGAATGTATCAAGTGCAATGTGTACATAATTTTATTATTATTCAATATCTAAGGCGGTTTCACAATCAATCTTTTCCGGTTAACATACGATCAGCAACTTGTATTTTTCTTTTTTACTTATTTTGGTCTATTGTTTCGGTATCTGCAGTTAACTAAAGGTAAACAAATGCGTGTAAGTTCTCTTAAATTCAATATTCAGAAGCTTCCATGACTGAATTGCCTGGAGAAAATTTATTGAAAAACGTCCGTGTGACCCTCGTTGATGAAGCATTACCAACACCGGAGAGGTCGTGCTGGCCAAAGATTGATGAAGGGAAACCAAGCATAAAATTTGTGGATTTTTTCACCACTTTTTACTTTCTGAAAAATCTAACGCTAAATAATTCAGCTTCTGAACTCACGACTTATATATGCTTTGATGCATGGACCTGCACTCGTAAAATGAAGAAAACTGGTAGGAAAAATATATATAAGAATATTTTCTTATACGTCAAATTTTACAATATTTATGCTTAAGGTTCAAAGAGTTTAGTTATGAATTAAGCACATATAATACCCTACCTTCCTGTTCCTTCATAACTTGGTATTACTGGTCATTATAAGTGACCTCTGGAACGCATCGTACCTACACTATGACCAGATGAATTACGAAACAACTCATCTCTTCTCATTTCTCACTCGAAACCATGCAGCCATTTTGATCAACATTTATCTTTGCAAACACAATTCAGTGACTATTTTTTCTTATTCACTTGCAAAGGTACAATATTAATGATTATATACGGACTTGTCAAGACATTTCTCACATCCCAATACCAGTTACTTTTAAGTGAACTTACATAATGTTTTTGGTACGATAACCATACTAGCTTTCTGTAAGGTAATGCGCCTCAATTTACAACCTCAAGCCCAAGCCCAGACTATTCTTGGCTACCTTTCGTTCTACACACCAATCATCGAGTTTATTTATCCAGGAAACAACAAACCAACCTGAACCATATGTCTCCTAAAGTAAATCCACCCATCTAAACTGTTGCCTACCCTCAAGCCAACCTAGTTACCTAGCTTACTGAAGAACACCTCGTCTATCTGATCAACGGGCCACTGCCATGCTAATATCCAATGAACCTCCTCACCCATCCACATAACGACATGCTCAGTTAATACCACCACCCACCTGTCAGTGTACTAAATCACTGTTAACCACTGCACTACCAATACGTAAGTTTCATCAAATTCTGGTTACCATTAGACGATGTTTTTAAATTTGTATTCTACCTATACGACTCATGGGTAATTACGATCTCAATAAACCCTCTTAGTAACATAGGACCCTCTTAATTAAACTGAATACACATCATATAATTTTACCCAGAATGAAATGCCAAAGGCGTCATGGTGCTGAGAGAGGTTAAGCTGGTTAAGCTTATCAATAAAATGTTTTTGTGTATACAATCACTGAAGGCTCTCTAGTAGTACATAATTGTATAATTGTATTTCAGGATTAGCATTAAGCCATTTAAACAAAATATGGTGCTGTGTAAAGTATTCGTATCCACAAGCAACCATCTATTCCTTTTATCCATCTTGCCTGCTTTCTATTTCCATAGTCTGTGAAAAGAGGCCTGCAGTTATTATTGCCACAACTACATCATCGCTCGTGTGACACCCCCTTAAGGGGAGGTATTTAGTTTGTTCCCTAGACCTCCATCAAGCTTAAAATTACATCCCCTTGAGTCCCTTTCACGATAAATTTGTACATTTTTCGGTAGAAAATTTCCCGGCCGAAGGCCGGTTCCTCTTAAATTACAGGATCGCTATCGCTCGCCAGGATAAAATCGACACCTGAATGGCACGAAAGGTCTTAATATGGGGTGAAAGTTCTTAAAATCGCTAAACTAATGGGGCAAACGTTTTATAATATCAAAAGCAATGGGGCTAAACATGAGGGAGAAAGGGGTCATGAAAAAAATCCCTCAAGTGGAGACCTCCCCTTAAAGAGACGGGAGGTGATCGACACACTCCGCTGACCACCAGGCTACCCGCTCCTTTTACTCTGATACAATTTCACTCATTCTCCTCGTAACCTCATTATTTATTGTTTTCTCTTCAGATGTGAATTAACATGAATGTTTGAAACATACATTCGCCTGATTTAGTTAGATACATTAGTTTATTTTATTTAGTTGAATATATTTTACTTATCTAAGACATTGTTGATAGCCAATAACGAAACACATAAACTAAATAATTATTTTACTATTATGTGCTCAATGCATCAGAGCTAGGGCAATCTAAGCCAACCCCTCCTTAACTTGATCACCAGAGAGTTCACGGAGGTTACACTTATCAGATGTGTTACCGAAAGTGTCGGATATAGCACGTAGATTGTATTCCGCTACATTACTACATTTATGTGTGCGTTACGACCTGCCTATGTTACACTGGACCTGTTATGGAGTGGTATATTACAAGCCTGGGCCCTAATCTTTGTCTTGTAAGCAGGGTAATATGACGCAATGGTCGGTTAAAGATTGGTGAGAGCAGAGGTCACAGAGTCATTGGGGACGTTCACGGTCAAAATAACTTAATGCTTCCAGGCTTATCTTTTCAGCCTTATGAAACTGTTCCTCTCTTCATTTGATGCATTATATATTAGCTTATGCATAGTGGTTTTCCATATTAAAGCAATTAATCATACATTTTCTGTTATATATAATTAACTATATAATAAATAATTCAGTAAAATTTGCGTAAGCACAAAATACATACACACACATACAGTATTGTGCATCTACTGTATATGCGAGTGTAGGTGATAATATATTTGTAGAAATAGTGCCATTACCAGCGGGTGTGTATACATTTGATTGCACCGTAATAATTTGCCTATTATTGTTGCTTTGCTTACCTTCTAATATGAATGAATACTTTACTAGCTCCAATATTTCAATCGAGCATTGAAGTAAAGATTACACTATTAGAACCTTATATCCACTAGATCCTAGAAGACTATGTTGTGTTATGTCTGAAAGAATAACAACACTAAACTATATTCCAACTTTTTGAACGCTGGTGTCAAAAACTGTGTCTTCCATGAATACACTCATCCACCATGGTCACAATCCATTTTACGATTTTTAGCACAAATTATCCACTCCTTTTTCTGATAAGCCTCAATAACATTTAAATTAATTCAATTAACATCGGCTTATTACATTTTAGCTCTAAATTATATAAGTTCGTCATTATTGTTTATAGTTGGTAATGCAATTTTGTATTTGTCCTAATGTTGCCTTACATAGTTTGTTAGCATGTGTATTAAATCTAAAATATAGCACGTAAATTGCCATGAGATTACTATAATGTTCTGTACTTAAATTTACGGTTATGGGAAGTTCCAAAGAATGTTTGAGTCTACATTAAGTGAAAACAAGAGTTATTAGGCATCCTATTGTCTTCAGTTCATTATCATTACAGGTTCATAGTATGTGGATAATATGGTTAAGTACAGAATTGTCTTTTGAGGTGGAGGTGATCCAGTACCGAATTAAAGTTGGTCCCAATAACAGGTTGAGGTAAATCATTACACATCAGAAACAGGTCAGCACACAACCTGCACCATGTTCACCTGTCGAGAACAATACATGTTTTGTGACCTTTATGAACGTGGTGGAATAATAGATGTTGGAGTGGAGGTGACCCAGCACGGAGCTCTATGCCACCAGCGGCCAACAGGTCAAGGTGGACCCAATAACAGCTTGGGGTCAGTCTGGTCACCTCACGATACCCTGGACCAAAGTTCATGTTGGTGCGGTATTGTTGTTTTTGTGGAGGCGCCACTTGGGCTAGAAGGCTCGGTCATGCTGTGGTCTTGCACGTGACCTTCCGCCTGCAGGTTCCCAGCTCCCGGGGAATAATATACTGCCGGGCTCCCACGCCCTTCGTCGCAGGTCACAGGGTTTCCAACTTTCTGTAGAACACTGGTCGATGGTTTACATGGTCGCCGGAAGTCCGTCAAGTCGAACAGTAATCATAAAAGGTGTACCGTAGCACTGTTTAATGTCCTTAGAATAATGGGTTTAGAATCAGCATCCTTAATGTTACAGTAGTAACTATACATAATCAAATTATACATTATTTTGAAATGATTTACTTTATTATTTTTTTATGGAACCTCGACATTTTCCCTGCGTATAGGCATATTTCATCATAGCATATACAAACGACATTTTCCATTAGCCTCTCTCCCCCACTACCACCAAGCACCCTACTATTTCCCTTCCCCCTCCCCCCTCTCCTTCCTCCCTACCCCGCGACCGGAACGCTTGTCACGTCTTTTCGGGAGTTTCCGGTCTGGAATTGCCGCCTTGGTAGATTTCATTCGGGTTTGTTGAATCTTTCTGGCCTTTTTATTAGTGGCAAAACTCAATGACACTTTAAACTTCTTACTTAGCAATCGGGTTGCAGTTACAGAGACACTCTAAATGTCATGAATGTAAGTGAAACCATCATAACTCCTCTATTATTTTGTACGCTTGATTTTGGAAAGGAATGCAAATATTATGAAATACTAAAATAATCCCGAGTGACTCCTGTGGGTACACTTCCCCTCCCTTGGCCGCCAGACTACGAGGTTCCGTGGGAGTTTCTGGTCACAATCTCCCATGATCTTTGCTCGAATTTGGTGGCAATTTTTTCGATTACAGAGAGAGAGAAAAATATGTGAAAAGTGTTATATGCTTAAAATGCGCTGTAGATTTAATGTGATGAAGAGATTGTACTGCACCAGCAAGATATGGGTTTGATAATTATATACAGTAGCTGTCTTGTCTTGTCTATATATTATTGATGGTATTTCGTAGACTATTCCAGCATCTACTCGCTAGCCAAGTAACAGGTCAGTATCACAAATACTATGAGTATGCAAGTAATCCAAAGTTGTAATTTCAGCAATAACCACAATTGCAATACCACACATTGACTCACTTATGCAACACAAAACAAAGTATGATATATAAGAAGAAATAATACTGATACAAGAATTAAGATGATAGTGTTAGAGACAGAAGATGTAAGACAGGAAAGACAGGGAGGGAAAAGACAAACACCAGGACAAGAGGAAAAAAGACGGAACGTGGGAACTGGAAATGACATACATGAAAGAAAAGAAGGGCAGTGGAGGAAAGGGAGGAAGAGAGGGAAAAAGAATGGTGAACAGAAAGGGAGATGGTGGAAAGGGAGGGAGGAAGAATGGTGAACAGAAAGGGAGGTGGTGGACAAGGAGGAAAGAGGGAGGAAGAATGGTGAACAGGAAGATCCACTGAAGGAAGATCTAAGCGGACGTAAGAAAATAGATAAATAGAAGGAAGCAAGTTCAGAGCAAGTGCAGTGTGTTACAAATATTGGAAAACATCTTTGGAATGACACAGGCAAACTGAACACAAAAACAATTGTGTGTGTGTGGGGGGGGGGGGGGGGGAGTGTTATTTGACGTAGACAAACAATATTGGAAGAGGGAACGAAAAAGATAGAAGTAGAATGGGGGAATATGCAATTGAGAACCGACAGAACCAATGGAAACTAGGGTAAAAAGAGAAACCAGACACACCCGAAACAAACAAAACCCGCCGATGTAAAGCTAAATTGTTATTAAGACTACAAACACACACATATAGACTTGCAGATATACAGAACAACACTTCGGCAATAACCTCCTATAGAGTGTCAGTCTAGTAAAAAGAAAAATTGGGATATGGAATACATGAATAAACCAACTGAAGGCAAAGGAGGTGCGGCGAGGAAACCAGGAGGGGGTAAAGAGAGGGGAGGGAGGGACACAGAGGGAGGAAGGAAGGAGGGAACAGGAGGAAGTGTGTAGTATGGGGAAAGGAAGGAAGGAAGGGGGTCTGGGAGCAAGAGTTCAGCTGGCGGGGAGACCACTAATATGATAGAGCTTCTGTTAGTGTTGCCGTATTTACAGGATGCATTATATTTTGAATCAGGATTAAAAGTGCATAACAGTTCAAAGTATACGTACAATCTAAGAGTCATATATGAACAATCGATCAGCAGAGCGAACATCAGAATACACAAATAAACTGACCTAATAAGGTAGCAACGACAATATTGACGAAGACATTTGCTATCGTTTATCCCAAAACAATGAATGAAGGAAAGAATACATACTAATATCGTCAAAATAAAACATATTACAGAGTTTTCACATTAATATATCATTCACCCTAAATTGAGAGAGAGAGAGAGAGAGAGAGAGAGAGAGAGAGGTCAGAGATCATTGGTGCAGGATGGACTGATAATGAAGGGAAGGTGTGGTCAGACGTAAAGGTCAGCAGGTAACGCTGTAGTTATGAGGATTAAGACGAAGTCTATCTATCTATTGCCTGACGCCGTGATCCCCGAAGGGGTGGCCACGAACGAACCGCCCCCATGCACCTCTGTCCCCAGTCAGTCGACGCCCCTCCCCCAAACCAGCACCGCCTTCGTTCATATATTTCCTCACTCCATCCTTCCACCTCTCTTTCGGTCCACCTCTCCCTCTCTGTCCCTCCACCTCGCTCTCGTACACCCTCTTAGTCATTCTCTCGCTTTCCATACGTTCCATATAGCCGAACCATCTCAAGTTATTCCTTCTCACACTTTCCAGCACATCTACACATTTTAGGAGCACCCAAATATACCATTTTATCTCTTAGTGTGGTCTATTTAACAGTTTGATGGAGGTCTAGGAAGCACACAAAGACAACAAAATAAGAAAAACAATCAACATGCAATAGTTCAGTATAGATAAGATCACTTATAGATTCATTAGTGTAATCTGAGTCCGCAAAAATACATACAACACTAGCTAAGTGACTGTTTCTCTCCCCAGAAAATGGAAATACGACCGGGGTATACTATCAAAGACATGTTTTGCAGTCTTGTTTAACATTCATATATTTTTGTTTATATCATTATAACTCCAAAACCTAACCTAGCATTTCTTATAAAAGTTCTTATTGTCGGAATCTATATAAAAAGGAAAGTTTGTGTTATTATCTAAAGCTAGAAACAAATAAAACTAGGCTGTGAAACTAACCTTAGATGCTCTGGCTAGATAGTAATGTTAATGTTGACTTACTGAAGTTGAAGTCGTAGTGGAAGTCGTCTATCCAGCTCATGTTGGTTGAACACAAACATAGATATTGACGGGAGAGCGAGTGTGAGAGAACATGGGTATATCAAGTACACTATTGTTGAAAGAACTCCATTAATGACAGATTTTCTACAAATGAAAGTATTTAATTTGTTTATGACTCGCAGAGGATACCATGCATATTTTTGTATTAGTTTTGTTCATGACCTTAATTAGCTTATATTATGTTACACTAGACGGAACACTGTATTTCACATACACAAGGAAGACTTAAGGGGTGTCCATACTTAGTGTACTCAAACTAGTAAGAACAGTCTCGATGTTACGTAATCTGGGTTGATGCAGCGTTACTTATCATTCCGTAGTCTTAAGTTGAACGCTTCCATAACCTTGGTCGAACGTTCCATGATTGGGTAGAATATATTATTCTATAGTTGTATATGGGAAAGTATTGTAGGATTATAATTCCCATATATATATATATTTGTATTATTTAAGATTGTTTATAAGTATCTCATTGTAAAGAAGATGAGATACATTTTCCATATGTTATGCGCGTGCGCGGTATGTCACGACAGAGAGAAACATAACGCGCTGGCTCACTCTCCAACCAACCTCCGTCCCAGCTACACACGCTAAACCTTCTTTCTCCTAGTTATTTGACCAGGTGTTTTCGCTTCACCTTTCATCTCATATTCCATATAGTCATTACATCATATCATCATCTTTGTTACTTAGCACAACTTAACGTAAATATCTAGCCTATCCTAGCCTATTGTAGCCTCTTTTCATACTCTGTTTACTATACTAACCACTTCCAGTTATCTAGCCTATTTTCCGCCATCCTCCAATCACCAGCTGAGTTCATCTAAGGGTAAATATTTCGATATGGTTAATACTTCTTCATTATCAATAATATACAGTCCACTTATCTAAATTAGCCATATAATTGGTCCTTAAACCTTTCACTATTTTGCCCCCACCCCCCCCTTTATTGTGGTTGGTGGTGGCCTAACCTACGTGGTTCATTTTTTTTGTGCCATATTTCGTCTGTCCCTCATGCTGGGTAACACTAATTGATTGAATTTGGCAACATAAGCTGCCTTGATTCGATCTGGATGCCCATATGTCTCTTGCAGGAGCTCAATTGCTGGGGCATAGCTTGCACTTTCGATAATGAATCCTTCGACTAGCTTATGTGCATCACCCAGAAGCTGACCCTTTAGATAGGTGAAGTGTTGTATATCTGTGAGGTCGGGATTGTCATGAATGGTACACTTGAACATCTCCCAAAATCCCGACCACAATGTGGCATCACCTTCAAATTTTGGAAGAGTAAGATGTGGTAATTTGACTGCGGATTTCTTTGGCTCTTTCTTGACCTCCTTCTTGACCTCTGGAATCAAGATCCCCTTCAGTGTGGCAACGATTACTTGTATGCCCTCCATATATAGGGTATCCTCTCTTATCACCTCGATATACTCGGCGTCCTCGTATGTGTCGGCCAGGTCCTCCTGTGTGACCTCATACTTGTCAAGTTGCTTTTGAATACTGAGCAACCTGGCCTCCACCTCCACTCTAGACGCCGAATCAAGGAATCCGTCAATATCAGAGGTTAAGGCCGTCAAAGAGCCCTTAAGTCCAGCCCGACGCTTTTGTACAATTTTAGCCATGATTACACGGGAAGGAAATCTATTGACGTTAAATCAAACTATCAATGCCAGACCGAATAAGTTGCGGACAACAATACAGTACTCCGAGAAATCAAATTAAATCGCGAGCCGAAAAGAAAACACCCTCACGAAATGCGGAATAAGAATTGTGCGCAATGTAGACTAGCAATCCGGAGCTTTTCAATTTAACTCCTTACATGATAGTTATGAAATTATAGAATCATTACACCATAAGTTAAGAAAAGCCGGGAAGGAAATTTAGTACAATACAGTATAGGCCAAAAAGTCTCCAGATGTAAAAAAAGACAGGTACCGTTTAAATTTATAATAAATTCAAGAATTTTAAGAGAGAGAGAGCCTATAGGGTAATTTAAACAGGCTAAACTCAATGGGTACCGCTAATTTTATATTATTAAATTTAATAAATGTGAAAATTGTACACAAGAAAAGTTCGTCTCAAGAAGTCACAAGGAAAAAATGTTTTGAGTTGGATTAACACACACTCAGCCTATCAGCTATCATATTACCCCGCCTCCAGGGCACACGACGAGAGAAGAATTTAGAAAGACATGTGAATCAATAAAGAAGTTATTGGACAGTATAAATTTGATATAGAATGAATAACCTTAACTTTTGAAATTATTATACAGTACAGTATGGATGATTTTAATCTTAGTGCCAATCAATTGTTATATAATTTGGGCCTAAAGGGTTTACAATCAAAATTTAATTAATATACTGTACCGATTTGAAGGATTAATAATCTAGGCTATACTGATTTTGTTGATCAACTCTAACGTCCGGTGGGCAAACATCTCGTCGTATGACCTGGCGACTATGGCATATTCCTCTTGCCTAAAGCACCGACGACAGGTGGTCAGGATCTCCGAATAGAGATGCTTTGATGCCTCGTGCGTGAGATGTACCCCGTCGGGACTGAAGTCAGCCTCAGAGGTATTCATGGACTGATAGCGCTCCCGGGTGAATGGGATATGGCGCTTTAGCCATCGGTTAACCGCATTTCTAATGCGGTTAAACTCGTCCGTAGAGACCCCTCGTGGAGCCTGCCGCTTCTCTACCCCAATCACCCGGACTTCTCCCCCCGAGAGCCGCACCACCTCCTCAGCTAGGACATCGATCCCCTCCGCAATCCCTCTCGGACTGACCCCGCTCCTTATCTCATTTCCTCCTATCACCAAGAAGGTCAAGTTGGGCTTCAGCTCTAAAAACTGACCCCAGGCTTCTGTTGACCTCAAGGTGCTGACACGGGCACCAGGGGCGGACAGAGGAGTCACGAAAAAGAAGGGCCTGTGGACGGCTTGGTCCACGTACAAACAGCTGCAATTCTGATCTCCTTCACATTGAGGTAAGCACTACCTGTGGGCGGTGTGCCTTTAATTTTTGCTTTTACATTTTCTACAAATCGTAACACCCATGCTGTAACACGTTGTAACTTCTCATAGCTGCTGAATCTATCCGAGTCCCATAACCGTGTGTCTTCGTCAGGCACCGAGTCAATTACCGGTGCCACAATAGCAGTGTGTTGCTCTCTCAAATCTATATTCTCTGGCCATTCGTTGGGATCATTAAGCCAGCATGGGCCATTCCACCACAACGCAGAAGATTTGAGAAATTTAGCAGAGACACCACGAGTAATGCAGTCACTTGGATTCTCTTTGGTAGACACATACCGGAACTGTGCGGTTGGGAGCAGGGTACGAATTTCGTCGACACGGTTGGTGACGTACACTGGTAGCTTCTTACGGCTATGTAACCAGTAGAGCGTAATTTGGCTGTCACTCCATATAACTGTCTCCGAGATATTTAGCAAATTTTTAAAAGTTTCCTCTACAAAGTGAACGAGTCTAGCAGCCAACAGAACTGCAGTCAGCTCTAATTTTGGGATGGAAAGTGATTTTTCGGGGCGACTTTCGCCTTCGCTATGACGAGACGGCTGCCACTTGTGTCAACAAAGTATATGGCGGTGCCGTACGCGACCTTGCTAGCGTCTGAGAAGGCATGAATGGAAACAGGATGGTCCATGACAACTCTCCGAGGAAAATTAAAACCCTTACAGAGACGAAGATCCGAAATAATGTCTTCCCACTCCTGAACCAGATCGCCAGTCAAAACCTCATCCCATCCTAATTTTATCCTCCATAATTGCTGAAGGAATAATCTCGATTTGATCGACACCGGTAGAACTATCCCCAAGGGGTCAAAAAGTTTAGCTGTCATACTCAAGCAAATTCGTTTTGTAATCTGCGAATATTGCGCGTACTGAACGCCGAATGAGAGGGTATCGGTGTCCGTTTTCCAAAACAACCCTAGCACTCTAACATGTTCCTGCTGTACAGCCGCCACACCATCCCGTTGCAGTACAGTCCGCAAAACAGAATTATTAGTCGCCCATTCACGCAAATATAGATGGGCGTCATTCATAATCTCTCGGACTACAGCGTAGGTATCAACCAGGAAATCTTCTTCATTTCCTGTACCCAGTAAATTGTCTGTGTACAACCCTGACCGAATCTGATGAATAATCTGCGGATCTGCACTGACATAAGACAAATGTTTCAAAATGGTGGCGTTTAAAAGGAATTGAGAACACGTCGCTCCAAATAAAACTGCCCGGAACCGGTAACAAATTAGGGGGGAATCCAGTTGCCTCGGATACTTGGGCTACATAAATCGCGTATAGTCCTGGTCGTCTTCATGGAGCCTTAACATTAGAAATGCCTTCTCAATATCAGACACCCAGGCATACTTACCGAGTCGAAACCGAAGCAAAACCTGCGCTAAATCTGGCACCAGTGAGGGTCCAGTGTACAGGCAGTCATTAAGACTAGGATGACTTTCACTCATCTTGGCGGAACAGTCGAAAACAATACGCACTGGCGTAGTTTTGCTCTCCTTGATTACACCATGATGAGCCAAGTAATGCCCGGTATCTGATGTATCAAAAGGCATCTCTTTTATAAAACCCCGGGACACCTGTTCCTTTATGACTTTTGAGTATTCCTCGCAAAAGTCAGGCTCCTTGAGGAATATTTTCTGAAGTCCCCGAAGACGGCCTATGGCCAAACCCTTGTTAGATGACAGCTGATCCTTGGAATTGTTCCAGGGCAGTCTCACTTTATACTGTTGGCTGTCGGGATCGTAGGTAACGGTATCCTCATACGACGATACTGCTTGACGCTCAACCAGTGAGTATTCCTTAGGGGTTATTCCGATATGATCTAATTCCCACAAAACATTTAAGTAATTTTTGCATGGTAGAATATTACCAGTGGACATATATTCGTCCATTGGTGTTACTGCTACTTTCAATACAGTAATTACTTCTGTGCTGGAGCTGGTAGGCTGTGTCACATATGAACCACTGATGGCGTACCCGTACTTGGTAGGAAGCAGAATTAGGCTACCTGACCTTTTATACCCAGGTCGCACTATATCGTAGTAGTGATCCGCACCGATGAGCAGCTCCAGCTGATCTGTGTCCGTTGCGTGAGGATCGGCTAATTTTATGCCTTTACTTTGTAAACTAACCAGTTTAGACTTTAGGTTAAGTTCACCTTTATGTTCTGGCAATTCATCAACCACTATTGCATCTAGATGATGAAATTTACCTCTGTGTTTGTATTGCAGTGCCACAACATTATATTCCCTAGAGGCCTGTTTCCTGGTAAATCCGTGAAGACATAACTCCTCAGTTCCTTTAGAAATGTAGGAAAGGGAGGATAGAACAGAAGACTTCACAAAGGTCCTCTGAGAACATTGGTCAAGTAGCGATCTGATTTTAACACAATTATTATCCTTACCCTTTACCGGCAGCTGTACGGTGGGCAAGATTACTGTATTTTTACCTGTGGCAACGGACATTGTAGTTGAAGTAGCAGCAGTATGCTCTCTCTTGGTGTTATCCTCCGCTGGTCTACTTTCTTTCCCTTGTTTTAGTGTACACAGGGAATGAAAGTGTTTGCCCTTACAAAACTTGCAGCTTCTTACGTTAGGATTAGTACAACCCGAATGGCCATGGTCTTTTGACAAGCACCCAGTGCAGAGATGTAGTTGACGGGCTCTTTTAACTTTAAGTCTTATACTTCATACACTTGTACCATAAGTGATTGGTGCCACTACACAGAACACAGTTGAATTTCCTGTACTCACTCTGGGCGGTAAATGTTGCCGTAGCCATGGGTGTACCCCCTACTCTGTCTTGACCCGCCATATTGTACACTTCAGCCTGGAGGCAATGAGTGAATTTCTTATAATCCAGGCTCGAGTCTCCCATTTCCCGTTTTATGGTTTCTTTTAGTGGTGATGGTAACTTATTGACAAGAGTCACCACACAAAATTCCTCCAAACAAATACCATGGCTAATGATTGACCTCATCACACTCTCTGTATTGGCATAGAAGTCCTTCAGGTCAGCTGAATGTCCCTCAGCTGAACAGTCTCGATGTTACGATTTGTAGAAAATGTAAAAGCAAAAATTAAAGGCACACCGCCCACAGGTAGTGCTTACCTCAATGTGAAGGAGATCAGAATTGCAGATAAATTATTACATAAGCTCTGTCAACAAGAAATATGTATGCAGGAATATAAATTACTGGTTAAGGGAACAAAGTCTAGGAATAACCTGATCAACCAGTTGGGCTTACACTTGAAGGGGGACTTGATACATTGCGGAGGCAGATTACGATTGGCAGCCTCTCTGAGGCAAGTAAGTATCCAATACTACTGCCCCCCAATCATCCCTTCACCCATCTTATCATCGATAGGTGTCACCGACTCTGTTGTCATTATGGGGTTGGTCATATAGTCACCTATGTAAGACAACGATGGTGGGTGCCTAGAATCAGGCAGGTGGTCAAGAAAGTCCTTCGCAAATGCTTAAAGTGTAGAAGAGTACAGGGAACACATTATGATCCCGTCGGAATTCCTCCCTTACCAAACCTGCAAACCACCCCAGGTGACCCTTACAAAGTTACCGGGGTTGACTACAGTGGAGCAATCCCTGTGAAAGATTCACCCAATCTTAAGGTGTATATGATACTTTTCACCTGTGCTGTTACCAGGTCAATTCACCTGGAACTGGTCACCAACCTCACTTGTGATGGCTTCCTACATGCCTTCCGAAGACTCTGCAGTAGACAGGGATATCCGCGTATCATGCTGAGTGACAATGCAAAGACTTTCATAGGGGCATCTACATATCTCAAAGAAGTGAGCAACAATCCTAAGATTCAGACCTGCCTAGCGGATGTAAAATGCGAATGGCGTTTCATTCCCGCCAGAGCGCCTTGGTTTGGCGCCATATGGGAGAGAGCCATAGGCATCGTGAAGGCGGGTCTGAAGAAGTTGTTGGGTAGAGCTCTCATCTCGATTGAGGAACTCAACACCATACTCTTGGAGATTGAAGCCACCGTAAATGATCGCCCTCTATACTATGCTTCTGGTGATTTGGAAGACCTTACCCCAATCACACCCTCAGTACTGGTACGTGGATACAGACTGCGGGATCTTCCTGAAGAGCATGACGAGGATACTATGGAGGATCCAGACTACATAAGTAAGGACGTGATATCGGCCCGCTACAAATACATTCGTAAATTATCGCGAGATATTTGGCATCGCTGGTCAACAGAATATCTGGTGACTTTAAGGGAAGCGCAAAAGAATAAACTAACACCATTAAAAGGTCATTGGCCTAGGGTAGGGGACGTGGTAACCATCCATGAGGAGGGCCCGCGCGCATTTTGGAAATTGGGTCGGATAGAGGAGTTGTTACCAGGTCGTGATGGTGAGGTTCGGGTAGCAAAGGTTCGCACCAGGACTGGAGTAATCACACGGCCAACAGTCCGACTATATCCTCTTGAGGGTGACCTCGATCGCAAGGACACCCCCTTGGATCAGTTATCCATTGAAGTCCCCTCTCTGGCTTCTACTTCGGTGCAGCCTGTTGACGCGTCCGGCGGACGCCCACGTCGACAGGCAGCCCAGATATCCTCCCAAATTTGGCGGGATAAGATTGCCTCCGGGCAAATCTAATCATGTAAATTTTGTGTATTTTCTGTTGGTGGGAATATGTCCATACTTAGTGTACTCAAACTAGTATGAACAGTCTCGATGTTACGTAATCTGGGTTGATGTAGCGTTACGTATCATTCCGTAGTCTTAAGTTGAACGCTTCCATAACCTTGGTCGAACGTTCCATGATTGGGTAGAATATATTATTCCATAGTTGTATATGGGAAAGTATTGTAGGATTATAATTCCCATATATATATATATTTGTATTATTTAAGATTGTTTATAAGTATCTCATTGTAAAGAAGATGGGATACATTTTCCATATGTTATGCGCGTGCGCGGTATGTCACGACAGAGAGAAACATAACGCGCTCGCTCACTCTCCAACCAACCTCCGTCCCAGCTACACACGCTAAGCCTTCTTTCTCCTAGTTATTTCACCAGGTGTTTTCGCTTCACCTTTCATCTCATATTCCATATAGTCATTACATCATATCATCATCTTTGTTACTTAGCACAACTTAACGTAAATATCTAGCCTATCCTAGCCTATTGTAGCCTCTTTTCATACTCTGTTTACTATATATACTAACCACTTCCAGTTATCTAGCCTATTTTCCGCCATCCTCCAATCACCAGCTGAGTTCATCTACGGGTAAATATTTCTATATGGTTAATACTTCTTCATTATCAATAATATACAGTCCACTTATCTACATTAGCCATAAGGGGAGGCAGACCGTTTTTCTGGACCCCCGTCTCCCTAATGTTTAGCCCCACTAGTTACGAGATTATAAGACGTTCGGCCCATTAGTTTGGCGATTTTAACACCTTTCGCCCCATTTCGTTGTCAATTTTAAGACCTTTCGTGCCATTTAGGTGTCGATTATTTCCTGGCGAGCGACAGCGAGCCTGCAGTTTTAAGAGGAATCGGCCTTCGGCCACGACATTTATCTCGAAGGGGGTCTTGGAGGAATTATTTCAGCTTGATAGAGGTGTAGAGAGCAAACAAATGAAATCCTTTTTTCAACTTCTCGCGGCCACCAACCACCAACGACTGCTGACTGGGAGAAGGAAAGAAACTGTTGCCTTGGATGAACCACTGGTGGTAGCAGGGGATCATACGCTCAAAAATATAAATGACAACACAACCATTTGAATCAGTTTCGAACGCAAACGAGACAATATAATGCTTTATTATGGCCTTCATGCTTCAGAACTTGGCTTTAAGGGGAGATATCCACTTGAGGGATTTTTTTCTTGACTCCTTTCTCCCTCATGTTTAGCCTCATTGCTTTTGAGATTTTAAGACGTTCGCCCCATTAGTTTGGCGATTTTAAGAACCCTCGCCCCATTTCTGTCAATTTTAAGACCATTCGTGCCATTTAGGTGTAAACAAATTCCTGGCGAGCGATAGCGAGCCTGTAGTTTAAGGGGAATCGGCCTTCGTCCGGGACATTTTTCTACCGAAAAATGTACAAATTTATCTTGAAAGGGGGTCTAGGGTGAGTAATTATAAGTTTGATGGAAGTCTAGGGAATCAACTAAAAACCTCCCCTTAAAGGTATACACAAATTGGAAATTGTGTACTGTACACTCGGATGCCATAGTCTGTAGCCCACTCATAAGAATTCGTGGACGCCCTACGTTTTCCTTTATGCAAATATAACTATCTGGATTGATTTTTGGATACAAATAGCTGTTCAATAAAGAGTATATATAGATTTGTTGTTGATGTGCAGAAAATGATATCCATAAATTCGTTTCCAGAGATACACTTCCGTGCTTCACATGTCTCACTCCTTAGACTGGAACAAGACCTCACGGGCTTCACTGTTCATTGTAAAGCGGTGAATGTTAGGCTCTCAGCCTATGCCCGAGAGGAAGTAAGTTGAAATATAGAAAAAAATAAAAAATAAATAATAAAAAAAAGGTGAAGTCCACGACTATTTATAAATGGGCTAAAGACTATGGCATCCGAGTGTACCTATATGTATGTATGTTAACGACTGTATGTGTTAACAGGGCAGTTCTAGTTCTGCCTCACTTAACACTCAAGGTCTTATTCGCTAGTTTGTCGTATTTTACAGTTTATCTATTTGGCATCATTACATACATTACTACAGTTATGCATTAAAATAAAATGTTAATAATCATCATTATCATCCCATTATAAGTAGAGGTCACATGTATGAAAATATATATGAGTTTGACCCATGATATAAGGCTCAGTCATACGAATCATAATCGATCAACATTTTGTGTGGACATCTGGTCGTGGCTCTATTTTAAACATTAATATGATGATGCTGACATTTCGAATACCTTACCTTTTGATACCTTTTGATGTGTTCGCCACTCTTCTAGCGGCACCAAGGAGCGCGACGCCCCTCGTTATGGGTGGTGATTTGGTGCAGTAGACTGTTTGAAGCGACAGCTCGCTCCCTTGCGAGGATGGGCTCGTCTGGCACTTTTTGCAGTTCGACATCTAGGGCTCTCTTGAAGTTGTCTAACGAGATGTCCCTCATGTCTCTTACTCGCCGTGAGAGTTTGTTGAAGAGACGTGGGCCTCTGTGTGATAACCAGCCCTCTCGCAGAGAGCCCATAGCACCCCTGTTATTCATCCGGGGGATTTCGCATTCCCAGCCTCTCCTATCACTGAATTTCATGACTATCGGAGTATGTAGGTTTGGTACTAAACCCTCTGCGATTTTTCATGTGTATATTATTAGGTAACGTTCTCTTCTACGTTCCAGTGAGTACAGATTCAGTGCTCTTAAACGCTCCCAATAGTGTAGATGTTTTATCGAACTTATATGCGAAGTGAAATTTCTTTGTACACTCTCTACGTCATTTATTTCACCTGCTTTGTATGGGGATGTTAATACGCTACAGTATTCAAGCCGCGGTAGCACTAGAGATTTGAAGAGCGTTATCATAGGCAATTCACCGCGTGTTTTAAAAGTACGCAGAATCCAACCCGTTAGACGTTTCGCAGCCGCCACTTTGACCTGGTTATGTACTTTGAAACCCATATTTTCAGACATTAATACCCCAAGGTCTTTCACACTGTCTTTCCGTTCTATTATGTGGTTAGATTCTGTTAAGTAATTTGTAATTTCTTTAACACCATTATTATCTCCGTACCGTATTAATTGGAATTTTTCCTCATTGAATTGCATGTTGTTTTCCCTGGTCCACTGGAACACTACATTCATGTCTTCCTGCAGTCGGCCCGTGTCCTATTGTGTGTTTACTATCTTGCTTAATTTTGTGTCATCAGCAAAAGACGACACCGTACTGTGTCTGGTGTTGGTATCTATGTCGCAAATTAGTATGAGGAACAGAAGGGGCGCTAGCACTGTTCCTTGGGGCACTGAGCTTTTGACATCCGAAGGCTCAGATGTGACTTGGTTTACTGCTACTGATTGTTTTCGGTTTACGAGGAAATTGTATATCCACCGTCCGATTTTCCCAGTTATACCTTTTGCTTTCAGTTTGTGGGCTATTATACCATGGTCACATTTATCAAATGCCTTAGCAAAATCGGTGTAAATGACATCCACGTTTTTCTTTTCTTCTAGCGCTTTTAGAATTTTGTCATAGTGTTCCAAAAGTTGTGAGAGACATGATCTTCCCGCTCTGAACCCATGTTGACCGGTGTTGTGTAGTTCATTTGTCTCCATGAATGTTGAAATTTTGCTTCGCAGGACTCGCTCGAAAACTTTAATGATGTGAGAGGTTAGAGCTACCGGGCGGTAGTTTTTTGGTAGTGCTTTACTCCCTCCTTTATGCAGTGGGGCAATTATTGCGTTTTTCAAGCTATCTGGTATGTCACCAGTGTCTAGACTCCTTCTCCACATTATAGCCAGGGGTTTTGAGAGGTTTTCCTTACATTTCTTCATTAGGATCGAATTCCATGAGTCCGGGCCTGGTGCCGAGTGGGATGGCATGTTGGAAATGGCCTCTTCTATTAGTCCATGAGCCAAGACCCGAATTTTGGGATATCGGTACCACCCGGGGTGACTAATTCTCTTAGGTGTTTTTAGCTTGCTACATGTCTCTAGTTTATGTTTTGATATGATAGCCCTTGCACATTGGTAGCTTAATGGTCGTTATCACTTCTTGAATAGACATACCCTACCGAAAATTCCGAAATTTTTTAAAATGTCAAATTTGGGGACAGGAATGCCTAAATGTCAACAAAATGCATATAGTAATTGTCACATTTAATACAAGTCCTGTAAATACACACTAAGCATGCCATGGGCTTGTACATACTATTATGGCAAATTACTACTCCTAAATATCATCTACGTCAGACTCGGAATCTGACTGTTGTGCCACCGGCTCTTCTTCAATAGCCTTGTTCTGACATGTCTGTAACCTGCACATGTCCGTGCATTTTAGACTATTGCTGAGGCAAGTACACTTAGGGAGTTCGCATGACCGCACACACTTGCAAGACAGTAGCTGCATAACAGCATCTGGTGCTGGTGAGCCTCGCATCCAGTTGACGGCAAGCTTACCGTCCTCATCTGTCATCCAACCGCAGTCTGTTGGGTTCGCAACAAATGGCTGGCTCTGAAGACTTCTCCTCCAGATCGCAGCCTGGTAGTTTGCACGCAGTGCATGCATGAAGAGGCAGTCCTCACAAGGAGGGAGTTGACTTGACTCTACCTCTCCACGTCTTGCACAGAACAGCTCATACCGAAGCTTGTTTACCTTAGTTGTGTGGGTAGATGGTAGGTACATGTGGCAGGTGATTTCCTGTAGCTTCTCAAAGAGTTCAGGAGACACTTCCCATGAGCGTCCAAGTTCGTGAAAAGCATGCTGGTATGTCTTGTCCATCTTCACCTGCTTGAGTGTCGCCATCTTCCCTCGGCCAGCGAATGCACTGACGGTATCACAGCCTGTAAAGGCATGCATACCAATCAATGTATCACACACGCTGCCTCCCAGTGTGCGGCTCAGTGTGGTGATATCCAGGAATCTTGTCCGGTTCTTCGTCCCGCACTTCTGGAACAGATGGGATGGGATCTTGTGGCACATGCCAAGACACAACACCATGACGTCTGTATCTTCTGCAGTGATGATGACAGACTTGTTCCCAGATTCTGCTGCATGAAGTGCATGGAGAAGAAGGCGTGTGTCTGCTTCTTCTTGAGTTGACTTAAGCTCAGGAGCCTCTTCCCACTGCTCTTTGGTGATCTTGAAGCAGCGCTGCTCACATGTGACATACAGCTCCTTGTCCTTGAGCTTCTCCCTGTGCTGTGGTGCCTTCCATTCTTCTACCAAGAACTTGATAAGACTTGCCTTGTTGGAGGAACTACCGAGTAACTTTCTCCACTGCTGGATGTTGTGCCCAGGTTGAATGTTCTTGAAATGAATTCCTGTGCCTGCACTTCTTTTGGCTCGTTCTGCATCCTTGATGGATGTCTCCTTGTAGATATCAAACACAACATCAATGCGCCTGCTCTTAGCACCTTCATGAACAGCGTGACTCAGTGCTGTACCTGCAAGCTGTGAAAAAGTTTTGTCGTTTCCCTTCAGTTTGTGGACCAGGCTCATCCCATCAATTATGGTAGCAGAGGGCTCGGGTATCACTTCTGCAGGAGAAACATTCCTCTCTAACTCCTTTGCGAGGGCAGCCTTGTTGGTCTTGCGGAGAGACCCATCACCGCTGGCAAGTGCCCAAGGCAAAGGCCCCAGGGGATGAGCCAAGACATCACTCATTTTGAGCTTTCTGTTCTTGGCAACAAGGATCATCTGGCCAAATAGGTTCCTGTCAGCCTTTAACACCTTACGAGCGGCCTATGCGGTTTATTATATGTACCGCACAGCGGGGTGTTTTTAGCCAAAATAGGGCTGTTTACGTGATCATTTTCATGCCTAAATAAGACCCAGAACGTAAAACAAGTACCTATCCCTGAAAGGGCATAAACAGAGCTTTCGAATGACACCATAACGATCCTTGTATGATGGATAGTTTTCTTGCAATAACCGTGCAACGCGAGTGCAAAAAGCAGGTAATTCGGTACTTTCGGTACATAATGAGTATGTAGCGAGTGAGAGAGGGAGGAGGGAGCTGATTTGTGTCAGTAGGTTCGCCGCGGTGGTCTGGAGCAGTCATACGCTCGCTAGTCTCCTGCCACCACTTGTCTCTCTCTCTCAGCCACATACGTGCTGAAATTGCCACTCGACCTATGTCGAGCGCCGCCACATAGTCCAGCTTTTTTTAACTCGACTTATGTTGCTCGCCGCTAATTAAGGGATAACCTCCTTGGCATGGTCTTGTGAGCGTGGCTTCATTCTGATGTTAGTGAACGTTCTCAGTTTCGTCTTCGTCATCGTGTCATGAAACTGTATAGTTGGCGTATCGATCTCCAGGCGCTCTTCCTTGAAGGCTTGATATGCATCCTCTCCTATTCTGTAGGCCCCTAGAAGGTCTTTGACAACTTCTGGTGGTGTCATAGTCGCAGTTGACAAACTGACAAGATCTTCTTGCTCTGCGTTGAAGGGGTTCAACCAGCTGGTCTCCATCAGTTGAACTAAAGATTGGACATCGGCCTCATCTCTTCTAATCCTGGGCATCTGTAGGTCTGGGTGGCTGAAGTCAGTATACTTTTGGCCTACTACCATAGTCCTGAGCTGCCTTAAGTACCTGCTGCGATACTCCGATGTCAGGTAGTACCTGGCGACAGCTCCGCCTTTCAGGCTGAAGCCTTTTGTGCCCCCTGGTGTCTGGGTGTCTTTGTTGATCGTCTCTTCGATTGTCTGGTCCACAGGGATCCGTCCAAAGGGATTCTTGCTACCGATCTGGACCGAAAAGCCACCTTGCATGAAGTGTTCATGGACCTCTGGGTGTTCAATGGGCAGTCGAGACATCAAGGCATAGTAGTAGGTTAGGAACCGGGCATAGTTCACTTTGTCATAGGCAAAACACCACGGTATCATCTGTCGGATTGCTCCTAGGTGGAGCATCCAGTTGCCTTCTCTGGAGGCTCGAATTAAGTCCAGCATGATCTCAACCATGTCCAGGTATGACATCCAGAATGCTGAGAGGTTGTGTTCATCTCTGAGGGTCTCAAGATAAACTTGGAAAAGCTTCATGATATGTGTGCATGATTCACTCTCCATCAGCTCTTGAAAGAGTCCCTGAGACACATTGCTGTGAAAGCTGTTGATGTCCTTCAGTGTTTCATCTAGATGGTGTATGTCCCTTGAATGGTTTTCTTCTAGCCATGAAAGGAAGCCTTTCCATGCAAGCCTCATCAGTGCTTCATACACGAGCTTGTGTAGTCTCACTGCTGTGTTGTACCTCTTGCCGTTCATCACTCCTGACACTGATCCTTCTGCGATGATACCTGATTCCACACACAGATCTCTAAGACCTGCATCTTGAAACCTCTTTCCTATGGTGGAGATGAGATTACAGATTGTGTGGAAGACGCCCATCCTGATGATAATGTTCTTGAACTTCTCTTGTTTCCAGATAACTTCGGCAGCTTTGGCATAGAGTGCTTGATCAAACACGCACACAATCTTGTTAAGCTGTAAGGACTGCATGATAGCATGCGTTTGTTCCAAGATTTCATTAACGGTGGACATTTCTGTTGCGGGAGCATTGATAGTGGGCAGGTAGCTTACAGTGTCCTGAACCACTGCAATGTCTCTGCGCATTTTGATGTTGAACCCAGTCCAACTGCTGATGGACTGGTCCTCATGGTCTGACATTCGAGTAAGAAGCCAGATATGGTTCTTTGTCTTTGAATCCTGGACTTCCTTGGTAGTGTCGACATACGCAGTCTCAATCCTAGGTGGCCCTGCCCGCCGCCCAACATTGTATATTGGCAGCATTGATGATGTCTGAGTGATGCTTCTTATCTTGGACTTGGTAATCTCTGGCAGGACTTTCTCTGGCACAGAGCCTGCAACCTTGGACTGGACAGCAATGCCATTGACTCTATGAGAAGTACCTGCTCCACTTAGGGTCTCTTCAAGTCGGTCAATGTTATCCCAGGCCAGGGTTGTGAACACACCAGGGTAGATGTTTGCTGGCAGTGGAATGTCATCCTTTGAGCATTCCAGCTTCTGGATACAAAGGGCTGTATCGATCTCCTCAAACATTGAGTAAGACACACAGTGACCAAGACGATTCAGAGTTCGGATCAGTTCTGTGTTTCCTGTCAAAGACTTTACAGCATTGGTCAGCAGTACGTGCTTGGGTGGTTTTGTCTTGCCACTGGTAACAGCAAAGACCAAGTCACTGCCAAAGGAAGTGGCAAGACGTTGAGCTCTTTCAGAGGGAGTTTCACACTCACACTCTCCTGTCAGCAGGGTGTGCAGGAATTGAGTGACTGCTGCAGGAATGACATTCTGATCTGTATCGGGAGGCCATGGCTGACTCACATCTTGTTTATTGATCTCATTCCTCAGCTGCATTCCTGCTTTGGTTAAGACATCTTCAGAGTTAGCTGCTCTTGCTTCTTGCAGGTCTTTTGCCATTTTGTGTGCTTGCCGGGCAAGGTCGTCCATTGAGAGGCTGCGTGGATAGATTAGAAGCTTTCCTTTCTCATCTGGGACAAAGCGTAGTGATTCTCCAAACTCGGTTTCAATCTTTCGGCGAACATGTTTCTTTGTCGCTGGTTTCAGTTGGATAATACCACGGGACATCATGGATCTCTCAAGCCTAGATGTGAGGTTTGTCATAGGCAGTACCTCTGGGTTGGGGAATAATTTGGTCCTTATATACAAGCAGAGTTCCTCGAGGGCTTCTGTCTCAACCTCTTCGTAGCGTGCTTCCTCGCTTTCTTCCTGATTTTCACCTGCACCCGACCTGGCGGCCGCTGGGAAATCATCTTTTGTGAAGAGTTTGTAGCACGACTTGTGGTAGTGACCCTCTGCAGCAACAAGGTCTCTGCTAACTAAACCAAGGATTCTCTGGTTGAGTTTCCTTATTGCTGCTCTGCGAATCTTCTCATCTGCTCGTAGCTCAACACACTGTATGAGTGGCTCCCTTGTCTTTGTTGTTTTTATGTACTTGCTTGACTTCTCGCAGAAGATACATACTTTGGCATACACCCTGCTAGTACTAGGGACATCCCTTGATGCCCTCCTCCTGGGGTCGACGCTTGCTGATTCTATCTTGACACCCTTGGCAAGGATAGAATCCAGTGACTTCTTCATTGTAAAGAGACTACGACATTTACGGTGATAATGTATGTGTGGTATTCCTCCTTCTTCAAGGCCCTTGGCTGCTTCCAGGACTGGATCATGCTGCCTGATTTCTGCAGCCCTGAGCAATGTGTTCCAGGAGTCCAAATCCTGTGGTGACACCAGAGCATCGCTGTCATCATCAGAGCAGTGGATGATACAGTCGATCCGTGCTCTCTTCCTCGCAGATGGTTCCATCCTGCCGTCAAACAGTCGACACACACCTGCAAAAAATATCACCATTAAACCATGAACAAACAAACACATTACATGGAAACCACTCTACATATGTTTGCTCCTTCCAATAATAAATTATCCCCAAAATATAAAAAAAAATCCCCAAATATGAAATAAACCCCTAAATATGGAGAAACTTGAAATACACATCGGAATAATTCTTGTAGAGAATCAAATAAGCTACAAGAGCTGTTAGAATATATTTTTCAATGTTCCCCATATTTAAGGATTTATTCTAGATTTAGAGGAAAATACCCAAAATATAGAGTATATTCCGAAATATGAGGAAATTTGAAAAATACCTAGGAACAACTCTGGTAGAGAATATAATTCTACATAGGTGTTCAAAGTTTCGCGATGATTGTGTGATGGATTTTAAAGAAAATGAGGAAAACGCCGAGCGTCACGCTAAAAATCTTTATTTTTGGGTAGCGCCCCTATTGCATCAAAAAAATTAGACTAAGCTACCAGTGCGAGAAGGCTATCATATCTTAATGTACTTACAGTCACTCTATAAACATTTTAGTACCATTCGTGTTTAGTCACCCCAGGTGGTACCGATATCTGGCCTGGCTCATGGACTATATGTCTTTTGGACCAAAATCAATATCCAGCATCTGAGGGGTTTCCGTGGGGGAGGTTTCCATGAAAAATATATTTTGGTCTTTGATGACTTTTGTTTCATCAGGCTCACTGAATGCCATTTCATACTGCCTGCTTAAGAGTTCGCTCATTTCCTTTTTGTCCCCTGTGAAAGAGCCGTCCCCTTTGCTCAGTGGGCCGATCTTTGATGTTGTTTTAGCCTTTTGTTTGGCGTATGAAAATAAGTATTTGGAATTTTCCTTTATACCTGCAATAGCTTTCCTCTCCTCTTCCATATGTTGTAGTTTATATGATATTCTTAGCCTTTGTTCAATTTCCACAATTTCTCTATATATTTCGACCTTTTGCCTATCCTGTAGATTTTGATGTGTGCGTCTTTGTGTGAGTAATTTTCTTCTTCTGTACAGCCTCCTCCTTTCCCGATCTTGTTTGCTTCTTCGTTTTGTTTGTCTTGCAGGTATATGGTGGCTACAGATTTGGGTCATGGTTTCTGTTATTAAGACTAGACATTCTGCTGGTGTCAGGTTATCCATTAAATCTTCCCAGTCTATTTCCTCCATTTCTTGATTTTTTTTTTTTTTTTTTTTTTTTTTTTTCTATATTCCAACTTACTTCCTCTCGGGCATAGGCTGAGAGCCTTAACATTCACTGCTTTACAATGAACAGTGAAGCCTGTGAGGTCTTGTTCCAGTCTAGGGAGTGAGACATGTGAAGCACGTAGAGTACAACGAGCACCTGCCATCTTGCCTTCACATGAGGCACGGTGCTCACTCATGGCCCGAAACGACCCCATCTCTGAAGCCACCTCGTTCCCGTGCTTCACTGTCTCACCCCCTACACTCGGACTTTCACACTTACACACACACACAACGCCACCTGTTGAGCAGATAACTCATCAGGCATTGCACCCCTATAGCATATTTTGAATATGGGAATATTCATACAGTGCTATTTAATCAGGGAACAATGAGGGTATTTTATTGACGTTTCGGTGGGGTTGTGGTAATGCACTGATACTAGGTACAGCACAAATTCCATCCCAATAATATCTTCCCATTGCTACATCGGGATTTGAACCGGGGACCTTTGGATTACCAGGCCAGTGGCAAGACCACTCCACCACACCTCCCCTAACCTAAGATTTACCTCTTCCCACCTAATGTTTTTGTTATTGAAGTTAAATTTACTGAAGGGGCCGGTTTTTGTTCTCGATTCTGAGGTTGTCTGTACACTTTCTAAGGTTGTTTTGATCTCAATTAATTTATGATCTGAGTATGTTGTGTCCGATATGTTAATGCTGTGTACTAGAGAGTCGTTGTTAGTGAAGACCAGGTCTAAGACATTGTTTTCCCGTGTGGGTTCAGCAATATGTTGGGTAAGACTAAAAAAATCACAAAGTTCAAAAAGCTCTCTCGTATTAGTATTTGCTTCTCCGGTGTTATTTGCCACTAACTGGTTTTCTAGTTCTCTCCATTTAATGTTTGGTAGGTTAAAGTCTCCTAGCCATATAATATTTGGTGTTGGGTTCCCCAGGGTTTCCACTTCTGATTTTTTGTTGAGCTGGGTTTTGAATTCTTCTCGGGATGAGTCTGGAGGCCTGTATGTAACAATAACTGCTATATTTAGGGATTCTATTTTAACTCCAAGTATTTCCACCACTTCGTTACTGTTATTTAGGAATTCAGTACATATCAGTGAGTCATGTATGTACAAGGCTACACCTCCATGTGATCTATGCGTTCTGTCCGCCCTATGTAGGTTGTAACCAGGAATCCATACCTCACTATCTTGCTGATCTTTAATGTGAGTTTCTGTGAGAGCCGCAAATATAGCGTTTCCTTCTTCTAGCAGGCCCCTAATAAATGGTACTTTGTTCGTGGTTCTATTTTTTAGGCCTTGGATATTTGCAAACAAGATTGGGGAGGGATTGTTTGGAGTACTATGTGTACCTAATAGTCTTCGGGATGTATTGGCCACTCTTGGGAGGCCAGGAGGTGCTCAAGGTGTTCTATGTGCTCTTCCATCTCCCTCAGTCTCTTCATCTTCATCTGCCCTTTCCCTCCTTGCCTTTTTCGTCTGTCTCGTCCTCGCACAGCTAGAGAGTTTTTTGGGCTACCATTCGTGTTAGGTCTAGCATATCTCCAAGTCCCTTTAATATGAAAAGCTGGGCATTTCATATTGTAGCAGGTCTTGTTCTCAAGTGATGTCTTGCAAAGGGATGGGTGGTGGTATTTGCAGGTTTCACCAAATCTACATTTTCCATGACTGGTTATGTTGTTGCAAATTTTGGGATGAGCAAATCTACATGAATTCCCATTATATTCGCCCTTTTGACCAAAGTAGCACCTTCTTTCCAGATAATATCTACACACTGGTGTAGACAACCCCAGTAGGTGTGGCTGGGGCTGCGAGGGGTTATGTGGTGAGCTAAGTGTGGTTGTGGGTGATAGTGGGCTTGGTGTATGGGTGGGTGAGGCCTGCAGTGGGGTGGAGTTACGGGCCTGCACGGGGGTGGAGTTACGGGTCGGTTGTAGGTGGGCAGGTGGCAGTGGTGAGGGAGGAGGCGATGTGGAAGGGGTGCCTGATATGGGGGCTTGTTGCATCCTACGTTCATCCTGCAAATGTATTTGATCAACAGCAGTAGGGTGGTCAATGGCCATAGATGGGATTAATGTTGGTGTTTTCTGGGGAGGTGTGGGAAGATGTGCGGCTGGGTTTGTGGATTTGTAGGGTGCGAAAGGTTGTTGTTCGGCAGGCGATGTGTGTTGATGTGCAGGAGGCAATGCGGGCATTTTCATGGGAAGGTGTGCGTGTGTGGGTTGTGATATTAGTATGGGCCCTGAGGCCCTAATAGTTCCCCAGTTTCTGTGAAAAGTAGCTATGTCTTGGCTATATTTCGGTCTATCTTGTACTGCTGTATTTTCTACAGTCTGTATGACTTGCCATGTGATATCGAAACAAGTATCGCAGAAATGGAGGTTCTTCCCTCTTGTATTTTACGCCTCATTTATTGGTATCAGTCCTATGCAAACCCAGTGGTATGGTTGCTTGCATATCTGACATGCTGTGCCTTTATCCACATGTATATTCATGTTACACCTCGTACAGGTGTCTCTGGTAGAATTTTTGTTTGTTTTTTTGTTTTTGTTTTTGTTTTTGTTTTTCCACCCGCCCTTACATGGGGGAGAGAGAGAGAGAGAGGGGGGGGGGGGCATGGAGGACAAGGAGGTGTTTGTTACGCGGTTTGTGGTGAGTGGGGGGGGGGGAGTGCCACTCGTTTACACTCGTTATGTTTAAACTTTAAATAACTTTAAGTAACACTTTCAATAATTATCTTATGAAACAGAATTCTCACTGCCCTAACCACTTTTCCCGTTTTTGGTCGGCTGTTTAGCGGAATATACGGCACTCTAGGAAAATAACGAACTTTCCAGGCTACCTATATATATTATCTATTTTAATTTTCATGTTTTACCTATCACATTGATTCAACACTGCTCAGGTTCGAATTTTCACCACATTTGGTTGCGTGGGAGATCTTTCTCTCCAATAACGTCACTACTAACCTACGATATGGTCGAGAAATAATCTGCACTGATTTAATTTGTTTACATATTGTTTTTCTCTGTTTGCTATTATTTACGATATTTGTTTTGTCGGTACCCTTTCCTGTCGAGGTTAAGTTTCGCTTTGGGTAAAATCGTATAGGGGGAGGGGACGTGTCCAGGAGAGCGAGGGGATATATGTGTTTATGGTCTTTGCGGTCACCGAGGGTATTTTGTTTACAGCCTACGTCCTGTTCCCAAGCTAAAAGTTAAAAGTTCCCCTGACTTTAGTTCCCTGTATTATACTTTTCTAGTTTATTTACGTGATATACGATGTTCACTATCACTTTTAACTTAGGCTTCCTATTTATTTACAATAATTGTAAAGTTCATGATTTTGAGGCGTATTTTTCGATCTTTGTGAAAAGGATTGCTTGCCCCATATCGAGCAAATATATTTGAAGACATGACTTGCGAAAATAATAGATATATAGTGTACAGTTCTATTAATTTAGTTGATTAAGGGATATGGATTCTCTAAGAAATATTTCAGACTCTGACTATGATGGCCATATTTGCAAACCTTACATCGTGAAGTACAGTACAACGCATTCATAAGTTATACCCGTATATTGTGCACAAAGACTGCAATTATTCATAAATTCAACAGGCACCTTTATATATACATACTGTATATATCATTATAATGTAAAACTTGCAAAATGAACAAACCAAAACGTATACGAACACATTAAAAAGAAAAAACAACTAATCAAAATCGCTATGTGGAAATAACGCTTAAGTACAAAAATTATTTATAAATAAAATAACACAATCCACCACATAGGGTGTACATTACTACATGAGCAAGTTAATCTGTTTCCCAAGCAAACTAATCGCACACATAACAACGCACTGTAGTCACGTTCAAGGAATTAGTCAATTTGGGAAGTCGGGGACGTTCTGGTAAATATTACTAAACTCTGCATGAATAAAGAAACTATTAAGTGTAAAATGTTTCTATTCAAATCAAATTTGCAACTTGACAAGATAATAACAATAGTACAAAATACAAATATAACTCACTAACGATAGTGCTATCGGGTAGCCTAGGTACCTGTAAGCATAGCATGCTTCAAGTGACCCCTAACATATACTACTCTACACATAATCTACATTTATTGCACAAATAAACTAAGGAAATCGCAAAAGCAAGCAATTGATCCTATCGACAATGATTATATACAATATAATAAATATAAATATTTTAAAATTTGAAGAAGGCACAATAGTTCAGGAATCGAAAGTAAACACAAGTAATCGTAGAACAAATTGAACTAAGATTATTGAAAGGTAGCTAAAAGTCAAGCAGAAACCAGGCCATAATAATTGCCTACATAATCAGTTTGGTCCTTTGAGCAATATTCTAATTCGTCAGAAATAATTGGATTTATGTTATTTTTTCATATCAACTTGAGGGTGTTGCAGGGGAGAAGTCGTAGTGTGTATAGTATTGAGCTGGTCAAGAGATATATAGCAAGGGAGACTATGTAAATATATTTTTGCCATAATGCCGAGTTTACTCAAATGCTGAACTTCACATTGTTACATTCATATAACTGTATGAATATTTGTATCTGCATTTGTTTTTGCATCCTCCTAAACTCAGCGGGGAATGATCACTGGCAGGCCTGGGGAGCGTGTTTGGCTGTCCATCCAGATCTTGAAGTGATAACCTTTTTCCCTTTGCCATATATTTGTTTATATATTTTGTTTAGAGAATCAAATATTGAATGGACACAATTTTACCTTATTCTTTGTATATGGTAAGCCAAGCTGCAATCATTACTCTAAAGGGGGCCGAACTAAAGAGTTGTGTAGTGGTAGATCATTATTTTCTTATTTTAATTCGAATGACCTCACAATTAGTCCAACTATTACACTTGCCTTTTTATCGCTTCTGAGACATGATAGCCTCGATGAAACTTGAACGTCTCTACTATGTTCTTGAATTCTTCACTGACAAACAGCTATCCGAAATATATAAAAATCAAGTGTGTCTAGATTGGAATGATGCTCGACAATGTGGGATGAATGTAGGGAGGCTATATTGAATCTGTTGGATACTATAGTCGATTCATTATTTAAGCCACAATTCTTGACCACTAACTTCTATAACACAAAACTACTAGAATAAACGTACTATTTTTTTATCATTTGGGAAGAGCCAGTCAAAGAATAGGAGTGGAAGTTTGGAGCCGATTTACTCTAGCCCTTTTTGAGCTACAGATGTTAGGGTCTCGATTTCCACCCTACCTATAATGAATGTACTTAATAGTATAAACATTTAGTAATATAATTTGAAGACTAATCGATCCATAAGAAGTATTGTATCCTTGAATTTAACGTAACTTCAAGTCGTCAATAATTTGTTATCATATTTCAGAATCCTTTAACCATTTTGTCTTACTGACCCCACTCCACCCTAACAACACATTCACTCACGAAACTCATCACTATTCACAACAACTGCCTTACAAGAGTGTTAGCTATCATAACCAGACCTCCCGCCTCCACCATCATCACCCCACCACCACCACCATCACGTACCCAACCCACCCTTACCACCACCCCACCCCCTCCACCACCGCCACAACAACCAACACCCCCACCCCCAACCCCACCACCCACCTGCTGTCAGACTAGCGGTGTTTGTAAACCAGAGCAAAGGGTCAGTGGATGGGGTCAGGGGCTCAATATGACGGTCATTTCGCTCACAAGCTAATTCATTATTTAGAAGAACAAATAGCCATGGACCTCACTTATTTGTCATGGACCTTAACTATTTTGTATGCAAGTACTTTCCTGTAAACTAAAACTGTAAAGTGATTGTGAATACATCAACAAAGAAGTAGTACCCTTTCAATAATTCTGCACTGCAGTTATAGGCTACTACTTGAAGATTTGAGGCATCTGAAAGGTAACCAACAGGTTGTACGGGCAGGCCTGGAAACGGTAGCATCGTTCCTTAATATGACACACAACGCCTTTAAGGGGATATGGGCTGGGTTTTCTGGCCCCCCTTCTCCTTCATGTGTAGCCCCAGTGTATTTGTTTTTAATTTTAAGACGTTCGGCCATTATTTTTAGCGATTTTAAGACTTTATTCCCATTGTCTTTGTCAATATTAAGACCTTTCGTGTCATTTAGGTGTCGATTTTTTTCCTGGGGACCGATAGCGAGCCTGTAATTTTAAGACAAACCGGCCTTAGGCCGGAGCATTTTTCTACCGAATATTGTACACATTTATCTTGAAGGGAGGGGGTCGATTTTTTTTTTTTTTTTTTTTACAGCTTGATGAATGTCTAGGGAAGAAACTAAAACAATAATATATAGATAAAACAATTAGCAAGTAAACACGCCATCTCCCGTTAAAGTTCATTCAACCATGACCTATTGACCCACGTTTGAATCGGACTCCTTCTGATTGTACTATTGTTTCCATTTTTGTGTTCTTTAATTAGCAGGATACTTATACAATACAAGTTACCTGGCGCCAATAAGGATATTTTTTGGGGTATGATGGTGATTTCATGATGAAACACTGATAATTATTTCAGCATGAATTGACTCCCAATTAAATATGCTTGTAGGTGAGCCGGACATCGAACCAGAGTAAGTATTGTTATTAGTTGATATGCAAATTAGTTTCCATGAATTATAATGCCTATTGGTATATACTTGTGTGATCCACGAACAAGTATAAGCGCCTGAACATTTATCCACAAGTGAAACCGCCGACACTCAAATAATGTGCCCACAATTTGAAGCCAATTAGGTTACGTTATAATAACTTAGGTCCTGGGAGGCTGATCAATGTCAGGATATCTGCAGGTGATCACGATGGAAGAAACTATGGTCGAAACTACCTGTAAGCGAAAAGACTGGCTGGGTTATATTGGCCTAGCATCGTGAACCCCGCCCTGCTCATACAATAGTGTGGTCGATGTTTGTTGTCTGCTGGGGAGAGAGGCTGTGAAGGGTATGGGTATTGTATGTATAGTGTTTTATTCTTACCTGTGTGTATGGGTGGGTGTGTCTTTGTGTGCGTTATCTGTTGTGAGGGGGTCAAAGGCTGTGCTATGGCTACGTATTATTATTATTATTAGGGGTTCGTCCCTTACGGGGAACTCTTATTGTAATCATTAAACCTGGAATTTCATCCAAATTCTTCTTACGCTCCGGTTTCGACGCAATAACTCCAGAACCACTTTTTGGATTGGGATCAAACTTTCACAAGAGGTGCGTTTTTGTATTGGGCAACTTTTGATATGCTAAACATCCGGCATGGCGGCCAAACAGGTCCGTGGCAGCCGATTTCCCGAAAAACTTGACGCCTAAATACCGTCTCTCCCACTAATAGGAAACGACTGGGCTTTGGCATACGCACTCCCCTACTAATGCTCCGCAAATTTTATAGAGAAGGTTTTGCTTTTGCACGTGGGTTTTTTTCCGGCAATCTTGAAAAAAAACTTGAATTCCACTTAAAATTCCACATCTTAAAAACTACGCCGATGATCAAAGCCACGCTTGCGTAGTGGGGTGAGGCTCGCGATTCCGAACGTTTTGATACCAAAAAAATATAAATGGGTGGAATAGTTTGGCCGCAGCATTGAAAAATGTCTTTTCTTAAATTACTTTAACACCTTACGAGCGGCCTATGCGGTTTATTTATGTGTACCGCACAGCGGGGTGTTTTTAGCCAAAATAGGGCTGTTTACGTGATCATTTTCATGCCTAAATAAGACCCAGAACGTAAAACAAGTACCTATCCCTGAAAGGGCATAAACAGAGCTTTCGAATGACACCATAACGATCCTTGTATGATGGATAGTTTTCTTGCAATAACCGTGCAACGCGAGTGCAAAAAGCAGGTAATTCGGTACTTTCAGTACATAATTGAGTATGTAGCGAGTGAGAGAGGGAGGAGGGAGCTGAGATTTGTGTCAGTAGGTTCGCCGCGGTAGTCTGGAGCAGTCATACGCTCGCTAGTCTCCTGCCACCACTTGTCTCTCTCTCTCAGCCACATTACGTGCTGAAATTGCCACTCGAGTTATGTCGAGCGCCGCCACATAGTCCAGCTTTATTTAACTCGACTTATGTTGCTCGCCGCTAAATAAGGGTTAAAACCGAATTCGCTACCCATACAAAGTTTACCGTCTACAGTCTATAGGCTTCCACGCATCCCCCAGTTTTGCTTAATAACATAATCTCTTTATTATTCAGATCTATATATTTTCTTTTTTTATTTAACTCTCTCAAAACAGTTCGAGTCCCTACGAATTCCAGCAATTATTTAGCCAACCTACCTATACATACCTACCCTACCAAATAATAATGATAATTCAAATTTATTGTTGGTGAATGACAGAGTATTAGCTAAGGTTTTTAACAATTCCTCCCTTTGCCAAATGCTTAGTTTAATAACAATGATATGGACCTTTAAAGTTTTGGCAATTGCCCGTGTGACTCGTATTTTAACCCTCCTAAAGTGTTACCACGAAATACCGCTAGATCCTTTCTCAAAAGTCGCTAGCATGTTGCTACATAGCCAAACAATGTTAGGATAATGCTGCAATTTCTAAAGAGTTTTGGTTTGTTTGTTTTGCAAATTTTACAATGTAGTATGACTAGAATGTCTGAAATTTTCAAATTATCCCTAGTAAATGTCTCTAGATATAAAAGAAATGGCTGCTAGATTGAAGTAAATACCTCTACATTTAGCGGTAATATGTAGCTTTACAACTGGCAACACTGCAACCACCACCTCCCTCCCACCCTCCCAGTATGTCTCCACAAAATACTGCTAGATCCTTTCTCAAAAGTCGCTAGCATGTTGCTACATAGTCAAACAATGTTAGAATAATGCTGTAATTTGTAAAGAGTTTTGGTTTGTTTGTTTTGCAAATTTTACAATGTAATATGACTAGAATGTCTGACATTTTTAAATTATCCCTAGTAAATCTCTCTAGATATGAAAAAATGGCTTCTAAATTGAAGTAAATAGCTCTACATCTAGCGGTAATATGTAGCGATACAACTGGCAACACTGCCTAGCCCTTCCTTCCTACCACCTTCCTCCCTCATATCTAGCAAATGTATCCACAACCACTCTAGTGAACTTTCGGTATTTAGTTTATTCAGCTTAATACTATTTATCCACATAAAATAGAAACCTATCACGATTGTTGTCTAATAAAACCATAGACAATGCTATTACATATTATTTGAACATGATGTCGAATTTAGCAGTTGCTGTTTACCTTGGTTCTTGACAGAACCGAAAGCTTCTCTTGCCATGTAGTACTCAAAGAAAGCAGGGTTACACATACCGAACTGTTACCAAGTCAGAGATTCAGACGTAACTTTCACAATGCATTATAACCCTAGACAGACACCAATATACCACTAAATCAACCAAATATCACTACAAAAAAGATAGGAAAATATTATATTAATGTCCTAGGTATTTGAAATTATGCAAATGAGTAAAATCCATTATGATATAATGATAATGGGATGATTAGTATCTGGCAACAGTGTTGCAATATAATTTTCTGAACGTATGCGAATTTCGGAGTATTTATCCCATTAATATACACATCTATCACTATTTAAATTTAATACAACCATACACAGTGTTATTACATATTATTTGAACATAATATAGGATGCTCTTTCCTTTAAACCATTTTCTATATCTATTCACAAAAAATATAGGCCTAGCCTAGGCAGCGCTACTGGTAGGTATGAATTTATCAGTTCGAATTTTGATTGAGAGTGGGATTAGGCCTAGGCCTAGCCTAGGGCTTAACATGGGATACTGTTTGGGGTTTGGGAATAGACTGAGGCTGCTTTAGGCCTAATTAGGTAAAAATAGTCAAATCGAGACAATTGCACAGCCAACATAGCCTAGGCCTATTAAGCAAATATTTTACCAATCTACAATAGGCCTAGTCTATTCGCTGTAAGTAGGCAAGAAATCATGACCTAGGCTATAACCTCTGTAACTAAAAAACAACTAGGCCTAGAGTGATCAAGCTAATATGTCTACCATTTGGGAAGAGTCAGTTAAGGAATAGCCTAGATGTGGAAATTTGCAGCCAATTTGCTCTAGCTCTTTTTGAGATACAGAGGTTAGAGGTCATTGTTGAGGCCCCCCCCCCCCCTCATGACATATTGTCATCATCTTATATATTGCCAGCAGGGGGAAAATAACAAAAAAAAATCGCCGTCAAAATAGACGCGAACTTAACCACGGCGATCGACACATGTAAACATGGCGGTGGCAGGGGAGGTGTCGGACGTTTGCAATAAAGTTCCTGTCTATTTTGAATGCCATTGGATACAATAATATGTTGAGGGGGGCTTTGCCCCCCCCCCATGACATATTTTCACCATCATATATATTGCCAGCAGGGGGCAAATAACCGAAAAAATTGCCGTCAAAATAGACACCTTTATGAATAGGTTAGCCTTTAGGCTAGGCCTATCGGCAAGAGTTGCGTTGTATAGGCTATCCAAGTGTTTACTAATTTATAGGCTACCCCTTTGAAAGGACATTAGCCGGGTAGGATGTAGTTACCGGGTGTATCGCCAGCCTTGTTTACACTACGCGTACGCGTAGTGGCGTCGGACGCTTGCCATCCTTTTCCTGTCTATTTAGACTGCCTTTGGATACAATAATATGTTGAGGTTGGGCTTTGCCCCCCTTCACCCCCCAAGACATATTGTCATCATAATATATATTTCCAGCAGGGGGCAAATAACCAAAATAAATCTCCGTCAAAATAGACGCGAACTTAACAACGGCGATCGACAAATGTAAACATGACGGAGGCGGCGGACGTCTGCAATCATTTTGAATGCCAATGGATACAATAATATGTTGAGGGGTGGCTTTGCCACCCCCCATGTCATGTCATCGTCATATTGCCAGCAGGGGGCAAAATAGACAAATACACCAAAAATCGGGGTGTGGGGGCGGCAGCCCCCACCCATAATAGCCTACTATGATAGGTTAGGTTAGGCTAGGCTAATGTCCTTTCAAAGGGGTATAGGCCTAGTAAACACTAGGATAGCCTATACCCGGTCAAAGGTAAGTCCTGCTGTAGTCTCCTTGAATGCTACCTTAAATTGTAATATTAGACTAGGCCTAGCGTATAGATAAATAGCTTAGCCTACTCATTTATTGTAGCCTATAATATAGGCCTAGTCGGGCAGAATGTAGAGTATGTAATGTTTACACTACGCAGAGCGGCGACGAAAGCTTGCCATCATGTTCCCGTCTATTTTGAATGCCGTTGGATACAATAATATGTTGAGGGGGGCAAACACCCCCATGACATATTGTCATCATCATATAATTTGCCAGCAGGGGGCAAATAGGCCTAACCAAACTGCGGCGATCGACCATGTAAACATGACGGCGGCGGCGGCGGTGGACGCATGCGATCATGTTCCCGTCTATTTTGACTGCCATTGGATACAATAATATGTTGAGGGAAGGGCTTTGCGGCAATTTTTTTGATTGTTTGCCCCCTACTGGCAATATATATGATGATAACATGTCATGGGGGGGTGAGGGGGGGCTTTCAACATATTATTGTATCGAATGGCATTCAAAATACACAGGAACATTATCCCAAGCGTCCAACGCCGACACCGCCGCGGCTTCTGAAGAACAAGGAAATTAGCAATAGGTTTCATTGTGAACTGGAGGAAATTAATAGAAATAAGGAAGCTAGGCCTAGCGATGTAAATAGTCAATGGAATTTCCTTAATAATGACAATCATATGTATAGGCATAAAGTAAAAACAATATATTTTACGTAATTTATTGCATATCTTACATATTTAAACAAATATATATTAAAAATAGTTTAACCACACCACTGAGTTCCCCCAAAATACTCTAATAGGGCTGGCCTGAAGAATTAGATCAAGATCGACAACCAATCAACACATGATAGGTAGGGAAGGGCAGGTTAACAATGGCGATCGACAAATGTAAACATGACGACCGTACACTCGGAAACTACATCCATCCCCATTAGCCTAACCTAACAACCTTACCTAACCTATCCTAGTATTATGGGTGGAGGCTGCCGCCCCCTAGACCCAGTACGTTGGATACAAAACTAACCCTCACGTAACACCTAGTATATGTCCCTAGTACCCAGTACGTGGGATACCAAGCTAACCCTCACGTAACACCTAGTATATGTCCCTAGCACCTAGTATTTGGGATACCATACTAACCCTTACATAACACCTAGTATATGTCCCTAGTACCCAGTACATGGGATACAAAACTAACCTTCACCTAGCATATGTCACTCACTCAGTACATCTTTCACCCTCACTACCGTTCGTGAGTCTTCATACAACTTCATTATCACACGCACCAGCCACTCCTCTACGCCAAATTTTTTCCTAGCCTACTGCATAACTTCTTACTTTCAGTAGAGACGTGATTTTCCGGGCCCGTCGCAAGACCACCGTCTCAACCGAGCCGTCGCAAGATCATCACAGGACAAGAAAAACAACACAGGCTTGCTCCAAGCCAGCACACATCTTACAATTATATTGGCTAGGCTATACAACTTCCATTTCATCGGAATAACATTCACCGCCAATTTAATTATCATAAGGATTATATAAATGTAATTCTGATATGAAAAAACAATCGGTAAATAGCATAGCCTAGGCCTAGTCAAAGCTGGGGTTTGTTGTTGTTTCGTGGACAAAATTTAACCAAGCGTACTGTCCCACATAAATTTATTATCAACAATTGGATATATGTTACTGTGGGCTCTTATTACTCTACTTCCTAATAATAGGCAAGTAAATTATAACATAATGTTTGGATAAACAAATATACCGAAATAAATTAGAATGGAGAAACAGTAAGTTGAGTGAGATGTTTCAGCTTGCCGTCAAACCAGCTCCGGAGCTCTCTTGCCATCGCAAGAGAATATTGGTGTCTCGCTTGCTAAAGGTGGGCTTGCGACGGGACCAGAAAAACAGTTTTTCGGGTAGATCTTGCGACGGTGTTCTTGAGACAGGACCGGAAAAACACCTCTTAGATATCTTTCCTGCAGCTGCCTGACTATGAAGTTATCATACCTTCTAAGACTCTCACAGACCTTCATGGCTTAGTCCAGCATTTTCAGGACCCTTATAGCAGTTCCCAGGGGAGCCCAACTCTGAAATCACCAGATAGTGCCTCCAGAACCATAACAAAAATAGAGGAAAGGGCTTCATTAACAAAGAGCCCTGGTGGACTCCGACGCGAACTGAAAACTCATCACTCAGTACCGGTACATCTTTCACCCTCACTGCCGTTTGTGAGTCCTCATACATCTTCATTATCACACAAATACCTTCATGACTTGGATTGTGCCGTGTCCTAGCATGAAACCAAACTGCATATCGTCAATATCATACCTTCAAAGACTTTCTCACAGACCTTCATGACTTGATCAAGTATTTTCAGGCCCCTATAATTTTCCCTATCCAATGAGTCCCCTTTGCTCGTATACAGTGTATAATGTATTTTTGTGCCATTCATCAGAGATTACTTCCTCTCTGAATGATGAAGTTAATTAGCTCATTGAACACACCTACTCCTTTCTCACCTGAGGCCTTAATCATCTCAGCTAGAATGCCAGAGCATCCTGCAGCTTTTCTGTCCTTCATTAGGTTATTGCACTGCTTACAAAAGCTGGTACAATCACAGGGAGGGGGGAGTATTGGCTTTTCGTTGCTAAGCTTCTCTATTCCATTCAAATTCCATGTTGAATAATCTTTCGTAGTGTACGGTATTTTCCAAGAATCTATAATTTCTTTGTCAGCGGAAACAATTGTTCAAGTATATATTTTCCCTGTGAAACCAATTTAACTTCATAATGACAATTATATATATAAAGAAAAAACAATATATTTTACGTAATTTAATGCATATCTTACATATTTAACGCCTTAAGAGCGGGTGGGTCGGTAACTTCTACCCGCCAAGCGGGTGGTTTTACCCTAAATGGGGTTGTTTCCGTGCTCTTTTTCATGCATAAACAAGACCCAGAGCGTAATACAAGTATCTATCCCTGAAAGGGCGTAAACAGAGCTTTCGAATGACACCCGAACCATCCTTCTACGATCACTAGTTCTCTTGCAACGATCGTGTAACACAAGTGCAAAAACCCTAAAATAAGGTAATTTCCTTACATAATTCCCTGTGTAGCGAGTGAGAGAGGGTGGAGGAGGGTGTAATAAATTTCAGTCGACCCACGGCGGTGGTGGCGAGCGGTCAGGAAGCAATCTCTGCTCCTAGCACTGCTCAGCTCTCTCTCAGAGCACATTACGTGCTCAAAATTGCACTCGACATATGTCGAGGCCCGCATATGGGCACGTTTTCTTTAACTCGACATATGTCGAGCGCCGATGGTTAAGGGTTAAAATGATATTTATTAAAATAGTTTAACCAGACCACTGAGTTCCCCAAAAAAACTCTTATAGGGCTGGCCTGAAGGATTAGATCAAGATGGACAACCAATCAAGATATGATAGGTAGTGAAGGGCAAGAGGTGAACAAATCTAGGAAGGTGAAGATACGCAGGCATTTCTCACCATTTCACCAATTCAGCCGCACCAGAGTTCCTCTTATAGGGTAGGGCCGAAGGGTGAGTCAAGAACTGCTACACTGCAGCACCAATTAAGAAGTGATCAAGGGCGAAGAATGAGAAATCAGGTCTAAGGAAGAAATAAATCACACAGAGATACACACATAATACACCACTGAGGGGAAACGAGTCAGCATGACCGCACCAGCGACCATAGACACAAATAAAGTCAGGAGCCAATAAACTAGCCAGGCCAGGGTGGCATATGATATAGGCCGTCCGGAAGACAACCGAATTAGACAGAATAAGAATAGAAGGGGAAAAACATACAAAAAGGGGCATTCAAATTTCAATGGAAATTCACTATGATAACTGTAATATGTGGGAATAACTTTCACCTTCATATTTCCTCATCTCCATAAACATGATCAATTAGGGTGCCATTTTCAGTTGTTGGTTGTGTTACATGTTAAGAGTATCCACGCTTTTCCATTAAATTTGCAATATAAGAGTTAGTTTGGATGTGTTCACAATGCAACTAATTGAGTACCGGTATTTGTCTAGTTCATTTAGCAAATTACTTAAATTTACTCTAAAATAATTAAGTCCATATGAAATAGGTCTGTATATAGGGACAGGTTTGTCCTATAGAAAAGTATAGCCAACACTGTTCTCTACCCACTAAAAGCTGAACCAGTGGAAGGTATTACCCGTGTTTGCATACCTTCCCTCAATTTCAGTCAGGCTATATTTGGATGATAATTTGAACTCAATTTAACCTATCTCAGAATTGTAGTATGGGAATTTCATTTTTTTCCTTATTGTGAAGGCAATCATTATTCTATAAAAACACTTACCCTAATAATAAATGTACCAGGTTGTTCTCTATATTTTAAGATTATACTCTTTCTATAAAAGGCTTGCATGGCTGCATGATAATTTTTTTTCTTTGATTCACTCTTCTTGACTTTTTCTATATTGCAGGCCATGCTTTTGTTCCTCCTAATTCCTTTTCTATTATTTCCACTCCTCAAGTGAGGTACTGTAGAGGTGATTCTCTTGGTCCCATCCGTAGAGGTATTGTAAATGGTGGCCAGACACACCCGTGGCAGTCTTTCACACCCAACCCATCTTGTCCTATCTAATTTTATGTTGAACTCTATTGTTCTTGATCCCACTATAGGACTTGGTAGCCTATTCCACACATCTACAACTCTGTTACTAAACGAATAGAGGCAGATCCCTTACACACCCAGTTTCTCTCTGTCGCTCGTTTGCTTGCACATCGGTACAAATGAAGCAGATCCCTTACACATGCAACTAAGATGAACATGGGAATCTGCAGACAAGTGGCCCACAAAAGGCAGATCCCTTTCACATCCAACCCATTTTGTCCATATGTCTATCTGGTTTTATCTTGAAATTCTCTATTGTTCTTGATCCCACTATAGCACTAGGTAGCCTATTTCACATATCTACGACTGTTACGAGAGAGGCAGATCTATCTCTTACACAGCCAATCTCTCTCTCTCTCTTTCTCTTATTTGCACACTGGTACAAATGAGGCAGATCCCTTACACATGCTACCAAGATGAAAATGGGAGTCTGCAGAGAGCCGATTGGCCCACACATGGCAGATCCCTTTCACACCCAACCCAGCTCGTCCTATCAAATTTTATGTTGAAGTTCTATTGTTATTGACCCCACTAGCACTTGGTAGATTATTCCACATACTTTCCTACAGTTTCTTACAGTAGATCCTCTGGAAAAAGGCAAACTAGGCCTGTGTATCCAGCTCAGTACCAGTACTTGCACTGCTGTGGTCGTTCACGGTGTTGGTGGCGGCGGTGGTAGCAGATGCAACATTTTTACTATTCTGTATTTTTGTTTTATAATCAAACTTCAAATCTTGTCTTCCGCATGCTTTATCAAGATTACATTCAAACTCCCTTATTGATTCGGAATCGACTACATACTGGGGCAGTGAGTTCCACTCATTTACCACTCTATCACAAAATGAGTTCTTTGCCTTCTCAAGCCTATTTCTTTCTTTGTAAATTTTCTTAGTGTGTCCTCTCGTTCTTGTTCCCTCCCGCATCAAGAAGATACCTTCACACACATCCTCATCGTACTTTCCTGACACTATCTTAAAAGTCTCTATCATATCCCCTCTCTTTCTCCTATATGCCAGTGTCGGAAGCCCCAGTGTCCTCAACCTCTGCTCATAGCCCGCGTTCTTCAACGTTGGTACCAGCTTGCTAGCTCTCCTCTGCACTTTCTCCACTGCTTCTATATCCTTTACCATATATGGAGCCCACACCTGGTTC
This sequence comes from Paralithodes platypus, assembly GCA_032716605.1. Taxonomy (NCBI): domain Eukaryota; kingdom Metazoa; phylum Arthropoda; class Malacostraca; order Decapoda; family Lithodidae; genus Paralithodes; species Paralithodes platypus. The sequence goes on from CM064487.1 coordinate 106,323,327, forward strand.
ACATGTTCCAGGTGCGGCCTAACCAGCGCTGTATAGAGATTCCTGAAGATTTCTTCGTCAAGTGACACAAATGTCCTCCTTATCAGCCCTACAATTCTATTGGCTTTGTTTATCTTTTCCGCTAAATGTTCTGAGAAATTTAACTTATTGTCTATCACTACTATATCCTTTTCTGCATTCACTTCCTCCATCGCTTCATACATACTGTATTCTACCTTGTCTATCTTGCTTGTCCCAATCCGCATGTACTTGCACTTTTTTGGATGAAAAGGCATTAACCAATGCTCAGACCATCCCTTCATGCCCTCCACATCTCCTTGAAGCAAACCCACATCTTCCTTACTCCTCACTCTTCTATACAGCTTTGTGTCATCCGCATACAGGTATACCTCACTTCCATTAGTTATAACTTCAGGTAAGTCATTGATAAATATAACGAACAGCAGTGGTCCCAACACAGATCCCTGAGGTACCCTACTTGTAATTTCCCTCCACCCCGAGCCTATTCCATTCACCAGTACCCTCTGTCTCCGATCTTTCAGGAAGGCTTCTATCCATTTCACACATTTCTCCCCTATATTATAGCTTCTAACTTTCTCTATTAACCTTTTATGTGGGACCTTATCGAAAGCCTTCATAAAATCGCAATATACCACGTCTATTACATGACCATCTTCTAGAATTTGCATCCAATCATCTACCACCTTAATTAGCTGTAGTACCGTCGACTTCCACGGCAAGAATCCGAACTGTCTCCCACTGAAAAGTTGGTTTGACTTCATATGCTCCATTATTCCTTCTCTAATTACCGTTTCCATTAGTTTACACACAACACTTGTCAAACTGACTGGTCTATAATTCCCTGGGTCATTTCTCTTTCCCTTCTTAAATATAGCTGTTATGTTCGCCTCTCTCCAGTCCATCGGGATTTGTCCTGTATTAAACGATACCTCAAATAACATTTTCAATGGCTCTACTAACATCTCACCTCCTTCCTTTATGATTCTTGGGTGTATCCCATCCGGTCCCGGTGACTTACTTCTGTTCATTTTGTCTATAGCCCTTCTTATTCTAGCATGGGAAAACTCTATTTGTTTTAGTGCCGGTGCCATACAGTATCTATAACTCTTTTACCAAGCGAATAGAGGCAGATCCTTTACACAGCCAATCTCTTTCTCTCTCGTTCTTGTTTGTTTTGCACACCGGTAAAAATGAGGCAGATCCCTCACACATGCAACCAAGATGAAAAGGGGAGTCTGCAGAGAGCCAAGTGGCCCACATAAGGCAGATCCCTTTCACACCCAACCCATCTCATAAATGTTACCTGTTATTTACACTACTTACTATACACCCATGTTATTATATACCTGCAACCAAAACACAATTGTAAGAAATAGGAACATAGGAAAATGGGAGTCTGTAGAGAGCCAAATGGCCCACACAAGATAGATCCTTTTCACACCCAAACCATCTCATAACAACTCTCTCTCATTTATCTCTGTCTTCCTTACATTTATGACATCCTAGTCTCTCTCTCTCTCACAAATGAGAACATAAGAAAACCGGAGACTGCAGAGAGCCGATTGGCCCACACATGTCAGATCCCTTTCACACCCAACCCCTCCTGCGCGCTCTCTCTCTCTCTCTCTCTCTCATATTTATCGCTATCTACCTTACGTTTATGACATCCTATTCTCTCTTGCCATACACTCTCACCCTCACAAATGAGAACATAAACAAAATAAGAAAACGGTAGTCTGCAGAGAGCCGATTGACCTACACATGGCATATCCCTTTCACACCCAACCCATCTCGTTCTATCTAATTTCAAGTTAAAGCACTATTGTTCTTGATCCCATTATAGCACTCGGTAGCCTATTCCACATATGTACAACTCTGTTACTAAATGAATAGAGGCAGATCCCTTATACAGGCAATCTCTCCCTCTCTCGTTCTTATTTGTTTGCACAATCTGTTCCTTTTGTAGTTTCTCCATGCCCGATAAGTTAAATGATCTTTTGATATCTGTGACACAACTTTTGTATCCAACACAATACCCTGCTTGCAAAACCCCTCGAACCCCGGACAACGTTGCTTGCAACTTTAATTATTATTATTATTATTATTATTATTATTACTATCATCATTATGAGTGTGTGCGTATGTGTGTGTGGGGGGGGGGGGGTTGTGTGCGTGTGTGTGTGTGATATAAATGTCATGTTATAAATGTTCTCGATAGTTAAATGGAATGATTTGTTAAATTCCTTGAGCATAAGGTTTTCAAAACATAACGTTATATAGTATAGTTATGAAACATAACCAACTGCACAAACTTGTATCATCTATCTATCTATCTATCTATTGCCTGACGCCGTGATCCCCGAAGGGGTGGCCACGAACGAACCGCCCCCATGCACCTCTGTCCCCAGTCAGTCGACGCCCCTCCCCCTAACCAGCACCGCCTTCGTTCATGTACTTCCTCACTCCATCCTTCCACCTCTCATTCGGTCTACTTCTCCCTCTCTGTCCCTCCACCTCACTCTCGTACACCCTCTTAGTCATTCTCTCGCTTTCCATACGTTCCATATGGCTGAACCATATCAAATTGTTCCTTTTCACACTTTTGCAGCACATCTAACTCCACACCACACCTCCTTCTTACTTCCTCATTAGTCTGTCTATCCCTCCATGTTACTCTGCACGCACTCCTAAGTAATTCATTTCCACTGCTCTGACTCTTGGTCTGAGTCTCTCAACCAACGTCCATGCTTCGCTTCCGTAAGTCAGTGTCGGGATTACCGCACTGTCATGCAAGGACTTCTTCACTTCCATACTGACCACCCTATTTCTTGTTACAGCTTTTAGCGTTCCTACAACCCTCTTCCCCTGGTGTACCCTCTCCTGCACTTCTTCATCCATAGTCCCATCTTTACTCAACACACTGCCCAGATACTTAAAAGAGTTGACGATCTCCATAGCCTGACCGTTCAGCTTCACCTCACACTCTGTGACTTAACCCCTTTCAAAGACCATAACCTTGCTCTTCCCCGCATTTACCTTCAAATTCCATTTTTCTCACACTGTTCCAAACTCATTTACCAGACCCTGCAACTCATTATCACTCATCAGAACTGTATCATCCGCAAACAGCAGTATAGGTAGCTTCCACTCAATTCCCTCCCTTTTCAGCGATACACCAACATCCACTGCTCTTGATAGTATTTCTTTCATGACTCCATCCATATATACAGTATACAACAACAGGGACATCACACACCCCTGTTTCAAACCAACATTCAGGTCAAAGAACTCGCTCTGCTCACTCTCCACACGTACTGCCGCCTTTGCACCCTCATACAAGTTCTTCACTGCTTTCAGCAACTTGCCCTCTACTCCGGATATTCTAAGTACTTTCCACAAACCTTCTCTACCCACTCTGTCATAGGCCTTCTCCAAGTCCATAAAGGCAACATACACCTTTTGTTTCTTCTCCAGATACTTCTCCACAACACAATCCATGGTAAACATCTGATCTACACATCCTCTTCCCTTCCTAAAACCTCCCTTGTATCATGACTGTGTTCATTACAGTATAGAAAACAAGGATAGATTGGAGGTAAAAACTACTTTGATATACCTATTCGTTTGATAGTGTTCTGGCTAAGGATAATATAAACATTGCAAATTAAAAAATAAAATACAATAAAATTTATACAGGTATTCTATGCATTTATAAAATACAGAATGTTTATCATAGCATATTAGTTTCTTACCATGAATTATATATTAAAAATACAATATATATTCATCGAAGTAAAAACTGGATATTCCGATGTTTTGTACAGTATACTTAAACGTACACATTCTTCCTCTTTCTCTGGAATCTAGTCCCTGGCGGAGGATCAAAGTGAAACAGACGAAGGCGACACCAAGTTGTCACAATACACAAGCTGGCCACCTTTGTTTGTACTTCTCACGACACCCACGCTCGTATTCTGAAATTTGATTTTCCCTTCGCAGCGCCTAGTATCGAAAGAATATTGTGGGAATGAGTGTTGTTTATAGATATATCACTGATTAGCACTCCCATTTCTAAAGATAGTGTCATTTTCCAAGTTATATCGTACACTAACGGCGCTGCAAAGGGAAATCATTGTTTAAGAACACGACGCTCACTCTTCAACACTTTTCACAATCACAAGCTCCACAACTGCCGATAGTGTGGACCTTCAACATTATCGAACAATAAATAAACTCACCATAGGAATTGTGCAAGTCAATACACAATACATCGACAATAGAAAACGTCTGTATGCTTTCGAAAGAAATCAAATGTATGATTATGTCCTAAACTTCAACATAGGTGAAGTTGTCCTTTCTAGCTGTATTATAAACCCCCCTCAATATTCACATGTCTTTTACGAGTACTTCTGCATGCGATATTAAGAAAGCTATGCTATTGTGAAAACGTTTGTTTGTTCGACTCAAAAAGGAATTTAAGCACTGGTATAATGACGAATAAGGTACTAATACCGCTAAGGAAATATTTGTTTTGCAGGACTCAGTGAAGTTTAGTTACAAGTTTGTAACTGGATTCAGATACCGAAGGCTCATAGAACTGAACGGATAACATGTAGTTTTTTTTAAGACTATGAATCTCAGTGAGCTAAAGACGAAGTAACATAAACTATGCAAGATAACAGTGACCACAACTCCAAGTGACATATGTTCGACAATCATTTACATGTTTAAGTACCGGTAAGTTGCAAGAAACGCCAATACATGGTTCTAACTCACAAACCAATAACTTACACCAGTATTTCAGAGAACAGCCATTTAAAAGAATGTTTTACATTGACCCCAGAATGATTATGTGAAGTAAACTACAGACTACTATCATTCTTGGACTGGTTTTTCACATATTTTTTGGTAGAACAATGTTTTAAATGTAAAATTGCTTAGGGTGATGAGATATTATGATCAATTTATCGCTAGTAATATTAAAGAAAAGGTATTTGAAAAGGCAAGAATGTCAACACACACACACACACACACAAAGGAGAGACACTATATATCCAAAGGTAACATTGAGCCATTATCCCGCCGTTAGTGGTAATTTAGGAGACACAATAATGACTTGCCTCTCGTGTTAGTCCTGGTGTCGCTCCCTCTTCCCTCTCATTATACACACACTAACTTAAAACTGCATTAGTCTTCTCTTACAGGCTTTGTCGGGTGTGTGTATGTGTGTGTGTGTGTGAGAGAGAGAGAGAGAGAGAGAGAGTAAGAAAGAGAGAGAGAGAGTAAGAAAGAGAGAGAGAGCGTCTGAAAATAGATAAATATTCCACGAATACATCAAAACACATGAACAGAATTAGATCACCACTAATTATATTGCAAGAACTGAAACACACGAGTATTGAAAACCAATGCATGCACACAAAAATATATACCAAATCCCTGACGCAAGAGCTCATGTTTTATAAAAGTGTAAAGCCGATGTCATACGAGCGCTTTTTCCGGCAATTTTCAATGAGCAAGTTTGTTATCGTAATGTTTTGAGGCTTTTCACATTGGAATCAGAATCTAGACTGAAGGTATATTATGCTAGGGGGCCGATTTCTGATAAAACTAAAATTTTGAATATGCCAGGCTACAATTGCCCGTAAACATTGATGGAAAAAAAGCGCATGTAACACCGCCTTAAGGGTAGGGATGGCGTGTACGGTAAAAAGTCACAGTTTATTCATAACTATGCGCTGATTGAAGTTAGGGACAAAAGCTTTGAATGTTCGAACATCTGGCCAACTGTAAATCTTGTACCATACACCTTCCACCCACTATTTTGTTCAGAATTATAGTTTTCAGAAGACTTTGGGAAGGTATTTTCGTTTGATAATTAGACTTTTTCCCAAGGTAGGCTAGAGACGTCAGTTCTATTTGTACTGTTCTTATGACCTATTATGCCACATTAACGAATATTTTACTCTCATTCCAGACCTTAATTAAATCCACCCTTCATCCCAGTATTACATCCTCTCACGCCACTTTTGATCACCCCGTCCTTATCTTCATCCATCAATTTCCACCACTCTAAGACATTACAATTATTATTATATGACTGTTGTCACATGCAACCCATAATTTATAGCATTATGTCATAATCTTGTGCCTGGTAAGCTTGACCTAATTATATAATATCCATTCGAATCCATGGGAGGGGTATTATAACAAATATATACAACATGTGTACTTTTTAGTCTATGTGTATGAAGGAGACGAAAGGTAAAGCTGCCTGTAACAAGTGTCTCCCCCAAAGTTAAAAGACTGAAAGGGACCCAAATCCAAAATGCATTAGAGTCAGCATGTCTGGACCCACGGAGCTTAAAGCAGTTTAAGTCATAGGACGAGGGCAAGATAGATTGAGGGAGGAAGTTTGTTAATTATACGTTCACTGAATATCCATTGTGTTTCCTCTGTTTAAAATCAAATTAAAATTAATTGCGCAAGAGCTGTATGGATTACGTGTAAATTATCCATTGTGATCGTGTGGTGAAATGAGTACCCACACAAGAGTAAGAAATGCAATGCCTTCGCTCTCGCAGTTTTGTTCGGAACATATTTTCACTTCATTTAACCCAGTACGAGTATGGTACTTAGAGTGCTAATCTATTATTAGTATTTTGTTTATTACTAATATTATTATTATTATTATTATTGTTTGTATTATTATTAATTAATTAATAGTCTTGAGTGCGAAGCAGGGGAACAATGGTGGGTATAAATGGATTGTGACAATACATTTGCTAGACCTTCAGCCACTTGTCTTGTTATACCTCAACACCCGTCTTGTCCGGACCCAGCACCTGTCACTGTCTTTGTCTCACATTCAACACCCTCACTATCTCAGTACCTCATTCCCTTAAAGGGCAGGTGGTTGCTTTTTATGAACCCTTTCTCCTTTCATGTTTAGCCCAATTAGTTTGCGATATTAAGATGTTTCGCTCCATCAGTTTGGCGATTTTAAGACCTTTTGTGCCATTTAGTTGTCGATTTTTCCTGGCGAGCGATATGCAATTTTAGGAGGAACCGGCCTTCGGCCCATACATGTTTCAATAGAAAAATGTACAATTCTATCTTGAAAGGAGGTCTATAGGGTGTTTTTTAAGTTTGATGGAGGTCTAGGGAGAAAACTAAAATAATAACAAAACAATAAATAAGTAAGCAAATAAATGCACCCATCTCCCCTTAAGCTAACCTGCCACCTTGTACGCTATTGTCTGGCACCTCAACACCGACCAAGCTATAATCTAGAGGCTTGTTATGGGTTAGGCAGCTCCATGAACCCAAACTCTGATGGGTCGCTGTGTCTAGCTTGGCAAGGGATGATTCTTGTCTTATTCGGGGTGAACAGTATTCTTCTATTTTAAGTTTTATAACGACGATAACTTTGGCTTAGCCTATTTTCTGTGTTTGCTTTCCTTATCAATTTTATTTAATACAACTGTATGTTTCTTTTTATTACAACCTATCTATCTATTTATATGCTCAGGCACATACCCTATAGCCGGGGGTGGCCGACTCGAGACAGAGCTGGAACACAAGCAACAAAATATATTATAACTACAAATTCACACACACCTAGGTCGTTAAGGAGAAGACCCAGAGACCAAGGCCCATTTGGGGACCCCAGCAAAAGACTCTAGGTCCCAGACCTCCCGAAGAGGTTTCGGTCTCAGCAGGCAGACATGCAGCGGAGTGAACCACAATGCCCGCCCACTTCACTTCCAGACATGGTCCTTTATTTATGCACCAGCCACCCGGACCGTTCGCCTGATAGACTATCATCTAGTCCAACTGGCGCCCGACCCCGACTCCCTATGACCATGTTATCACTCAGCTATTTACATTAATTCTCCATTCATTCCTATTACACTAGTCTACATATACTTACTCATTTGATGTCTTGATTGACATATATAAAGTAATGTCAACAAACTTATCGGGTTTAAGGCGTAAATGAGCTTATGTAACACACAAAATGCAATTTGCAAAGTTATTTTATATAGGGCAACATATATTTTCATCATATCTTAATTACTTCCCTGCAAAATAAGAAGTACGAAATAACAAAATTATTTGCAACAATTACTAGAAAATCCAAAGAATATGTTATTAGTAGATGTTTTGTACTTAGATTCAATATATGTATGTCCTTAAAAGATAGTTATTGTACTTAATACTGTAGTTGGTACAGTACTGTATTCAGGCGAGCCCCTACCAGTCAAGAAGAGCGAAACATTCAACAGCTTAAACATAATTCATAAACGACCAACATTAATTACTTTGGCTTCACTAATTTACTTGGCCTTAGATGTGCATGGAAATATGAAGGTAAACTGGTTTGAGTTGGGTGTCGGAATTACATCTAACTCCAACATAAGCATGTGAACCTTTAACCCATCATGACCATAACGGTTGTTTCTCCCTCCCCTCGCACAGACGCCGACTCTGCCAAATTCATCTTAAACCTGACGAAATACAAGACTCATTTGCACACAAAAATAGAGGATGAAATGTCTTCACGAACACCAACAATATAGGTGGTTATCATATTAGTACAGGAGGCAAATAATGTACACGTGCAAAAATATAGTGTACCTCCATTGAAAAAAGAAAATAATAATAGCGATTGAAATATTTTGAATAACAATTGATCAATGGTGGGGATAATGTGGGTAGAGATGAACAAGCGAGATCGAAGTAAATATTATAGTCAATATTCTGCAATCTCGTTTAGTGCCATATTTTGTTTTTGTTTTTTGCTATGTGATTGAGGGAGGCAAAAGGCAAAAGGTAAGAACATATACAATTTACATTTATTGGACTTTTAAAGTGATACAGAAATGAAAAAATGAATTCTTAGAATGATCAGGGGATGGAAAAAGGTGTAATATAATGTGTAAGCAAGGTAGATGAGGAGATGTAAATTACAGGTAAGATGGAGGTCGGGGGAGATATGAAGGGGCCGAAGGTCAAAGGTCACCGCAGAGATGGACGCTAATGGATTCGAACTCAGGGGTCACAACAAGGGTCAAGGGTCAAGAAGGGTGATAGTAGAGGAGAAGTAAATTACAGAAGATGGAGTATAAGTTTAGGGAATTAGAAACCCGAGATATTTAGAAAAGCATGTTAAAATTTATATTTACATATATATGAAAACCGACATGAAGTTATTTGAGGTAATACAAATATAAAACATTTATTCTAAAAGTATGAGGTGCCAATTGTAATTGTATTTTAAAAACAGAAAACAAATGAGTTCATCGTTTAATTAATTTTAATCTATTTACACTTCCATGCTTTAATCTTAATACTGATGTAGACACGCATATAATTATATGATCATCATATTAATAATAATCAGCCTCTACTGATCCGCTGCTGAGCTAGCCTATTCCGAGACATCAACCTGCAGTATATACCTCACTACAATGGCTTACTCCGACTTGGTGAGACTGCACAGTAAGTAAATTGAGTGTTGTTAGTGGAATCCTACCGTTCTGTTGAAAGTATAGTGCTGCGTTAGTAATCAGCAAAGGGTAATCAGATATGCCAGCACACTGATCATTAACAAGTAATGTTCTCGGGCGTGGTGGCCATTACGATACTCTTGAGGCCGTGTTTGTCATGATAAGGAATCTAATTTTTACTTGGGTGAGAACCGTGTGCCATCTAATTGTGTGTCTGTCCTTAGAACTTATTAATTATCTGGTAGAGTGTATTGGGTGTGGTGGTCATTACGTCCATTATAATACTCGGGAGACTGTATTTACCATGATAATGATTCTGATGGTCTCTTGGGAGATAACCGTGTTTTCACATCTGGCTGTGTTCCTGCCCTTATTACTTACTAATTATACCTGGTAGAGAACCTGCTGAGGGAGGAAACTCATTTGTTGCTACACGGAACTGGTGGTTGTCTTACAATCCTCTGTTATTATTATTCAAAGCGAATACGGTTAGAAAATCGGAGTGAATTACATACATTATAAAAACATTAGAACTCTGTATGCAATTACTATCATATCCAAGCTTCTTGCTAGTAAAATATAAACCATTCAAGATAACTCTTGTTCACGAGACAACAAATACAAACGAATATACCTGGATTATTCAGTCGTCCATGTACACAATTTTAGTAGGTAACTCACCCATTACAGGTGGTATGATACGGGAATAAGTAGACTAACATGTGAGATCGAATACCTTTAACTTTCTGAACAAAGCCCATTTAATCCCTTCAGTACCGGTGACTTATTTTTCATTATATTCTGAAAACTATAAAACGATGTTATTCAGCTAAGGAAGGATATCTACCAATTAAAAGGCTGTAAACTATCTCAATTAATCCTTTAAGTAACCATATATCCTTCCAAACCCTCATAAAATCGTCTAAATATAGCTGATATCAAATACAAAAGACGTCACCGGTACAGAAGGGGTTATTAGTTTGGATTATGAGACTACTTTATATACACGTTTCTCTAATCTAGACCTTCACCGACTATTTATGTTATGTTCAGGAATTTGCTGGATGTCCTCCACAAATGATCTAAGTAAAGTAACTATTCAGTGATAATTTAAGTCATCATGGCACATGCAGTGGTGTTGCTGTCTAGAACGTTCTTCCATTTGTTAGGCAGTGTATATGTTAGTTTAAAGTGTTTATTTAATACAAAACTCGGAATAAGTGACACGATTATTATTTTTATCTGTTATTGTATGTTGTTGTTATTTAATGAACCCAAATACTACATTTGAAATAAATACACACAATTGATAAATTATGTCGGTTAGATTTCAATAATTTAACTTTGTATTGCATATTGTACTGTATTGTATATTGCATATTGTATTACACTGTTTATGCCTCTACACATCTTTATAAAAGGTTTTCTAGGCCATTGACAGTCTCGGACATAAGATTTAATGGCGCTGTACCCTGGCTTAACAAAGTAGGATCGAGTCATATTGGGAAGAGTTAACTCACATTAGGGAGGACGTTTGTAAGTACTTCTCCACGCCTGTTTGATGTATAAGTGTTATACTGCGATTAGTGAGGCCAAAGGTTGCCTGGTAAACGGCCAGAGGTTATATCAAAGTGTTTGTCTGCATGCCAGTGACGTAAGGAGTGGTGGTGTTGGAGAGGTAAGGGGAGGAGTGTAAGAGTCAGTTACACCTGGTGGGGGACGTGAGGTGAGTGTAGAGTACCGGGGTATATGTTCACCTCACAATAACCCATCTATGAGGAGGTTACATCACCTTCATTAGAATGGACATACTTTCGCAATGTTGATTATCATAAGTTGTGAAACGCTGAAGTAGTTAATATATATTCCTTATGCGTAAAGCCTGCCGTATTTATAATGTTGTGTTTATGGTCATTTCATGTACAATAGTTACCTTAAATAGCCTATTCGCTTACACACCATAATACGAATAAGGAAACGTGACACCTATTAATTAATATTCTAACACTCATTCTTCAGAATTCTGAGTTTTAAGTACTTTTTGAAGATTTTCGATCAATCGAAATTGAAGCATTATACTTTAATGATGTACTGTATGTTACTATGTGATATGGTTTGCTAATTAGAATAGCTAGCTGTTTTCTTATAATTATTGTTTTGTTTAATGCTAGTCTTTGTAGTTATTATAACTTCATATCTTGGTAACAATAATCATTACGAGCATATTTTTAGAACGCAATAATTTTGCTCTTATCGACGATGACTGAAGCACAAATACATATCATATATGTCAAAATGTTGTTGTTGTTCCCCAAGCTGCCTGGCCGAACAGCCCCAAGGCCCCGAGCAAGGCCAAGGCCATAACCGAGCGCCCCCACAGAACCCTCCCTGCTGACCACAATAAAGCCTGGGTGACCGAAGCCACTCCATGGCGGGGAGCTGAGGAGGGTGCGGAAACGCCCGGGAAACCAAAGACCCACCCAGGGCCCTGTGCCCTCAGCAATTATGAAGAGAAAGTTGAGGGGCAAAGGAAAAAAATGTGACACTTTGGCTTCCAATCTTGGTAGATTGGGAGGTCAATCCACGGAAGAGACGCCGTCACTTGAGATCTAGAAAATATATAAGTAAAAGGAACAGTCAGACTAAGCTATGGGTATGGCAGAGGTCGCTCAGTTCTCACTCTGACAGACCAGGCCATCACCACATGACTAGAACCCAATCCTCTCAGCATCAGCTAGGAAAGGCCCTAGAAAGCCACCTTTGGCGGGGGGATAGCTCCCCTATTTCAACCCCTTTCGGGGTTGGGCACCCGCCCTATATGTCAAAATTATTTTAATCGCATTCCAAACTTTGATTCTGCAAACAAAATAAGATTAAGGAATACGGATTTTTCAATGTATTGGGTAATGTTATCATTATTTGATCGAGTAACTACTATAGGGATAATTGAAATAATACTGTATGTTATCACCGACAATTAGTGAGCGGACACTTTAACCAGTAGACCATTTCGACCAATACATTTCATTAAATACAAAAATCAACCAGAAGTAATAAATTGGGTGAATGTAATTCTAGTTATCATTCAATTTGATATTCGCATAGTTGACTTTGGTAGAAATGGTGCAAGTTTAAATCTAATGGTTGACACAATTAGCTGGCTACCTTATTGTACCATCACTTTTAATGGATGCATTTTGTTACCCTTTCACGTACAGTTACCATAATAAATGCTGTGGATAATGGACATAATATAATATTTTCACATGTTTGAAATAGTTTGACGGTAATTTAAAAAGCTTAAGCCTTTGTTTTGCAATGTTGTATTACGTGAATACACCTTTACATTAGCATAAATATTGTGCATTTACCTGTTGGTGCCATTACATACAGCTAGCTCTCCACAACACTTGCATATCTTCGCAATTCTACCCACCATTTCCATTTGTGTACATTGCATCACCGTGTTACCTAAATTGGAGAGAGATGACAAGATTCCCTCATGCCAGGCTAATTGGTTCGCGGCATAATTAGTATTCAGTTGCTGGGTGGATTAACCCCTTCTGTGCCGGTGACGTGTTCTTAATCTTATTCTAGGTATATTTAGACGATTTACTGCACGTTAAAAAGGATTCGTCGTAGTAAAATGGGTTAAGTGAGATGGGTCGAAGCTTGTTAATTACAGGGGTCCCTTTTTAACTGATTAAAATCATAAAATATTAGCCATAATACATTTAAAAAAGACGTAGCCGATGCAGGAGGGGTTAATACAACATTCCAGAAACAAATTTAGTTGTATGCTTAGCATGAAGGTCTCCTGTTTTATCAGAGGTATTGGTAGTTGGCGCAACTTTGCTTAGCCTTAATCAATTATTTTTGCATGTTTACACGTCTCCAAGGAGAAACAAATATATACTGATGTTACGATGTATCACTTGCCTTAACACATTTAGAAGCATTTTCAAAGAAAATAATTTGATATATATATTATTTAATTCGTGCCTTGCATTTAAAGATATACTACATTAATTTTGCAGGTTTAACACGACATCACTTCGATCAACATACTCACATGTACACAAACGGACAACTAAGATAGCATAACACGCTTTAGAAACCTCTTGGACACAATGTTGTTGTGGAGCTTTACTGAGCCTCACATGAAGTTATATTTTTGTTTCACAAAACAAAAAAAGAAACTTCTAACTCTTATAGGAGCATAATGATAGTCATATGAATTATATGGGTTGGGTGGTAATGGGATCTGTCTTGTGTGGGCCGGTAAGCCTTATACAGATTTCCGATTTTTTATGTTCTTATACTAATGTTAGACAGTTCAGAAGGCCGACGGCTGGCCAATCTCTCCTCACTCTCAAGTGTCTATAGTGGATACATATTTGGTCTGGTATATGTGTGTATGGTCAACATTTGTGATGCTTTTTGCTGTTTCTCAGTACCAAGTATATAATTAATAAATTGTGTGACAAGCAAAGTGTTATTAGATAACCTTGACTAAGGAATTAAGGTTAAGGAGCCTAGTATAAAATGTCTATAATGTTTCTAGATGTCCTGAAAACTACTTGCGGTTGTACAGTAAGTACTCTCAATGTACAGTAGCTGTCATTAATTCTTAAATACAAATATCTAGTAAAGAATTAATAACAAGATTCAGTTCTGCCCGAGAGTTTCAAATATGCAAGTAGAAGCATTACTGAAAGCGAATGTATATACTGTACATTAGGTATATAGGCACATTGCACCTCATGCTGCCTTTAACAGTATCAGGCCTAATCACACTTTTTTGCGTTATCAAATTACAAGAAAAACTAATTTGCACGTACTGAATGTGTTCAGAATAAATTAATATGACACACAATTTCTTTTGAAGGCTCAATGTTCCATATTTCTTAGCTGCTATGGTTAAACGCTGACAATACCTGTAACAGATAACGCTCTGAATTGGCAAGCTTAGCACAACGAAACGCATATTTTGCTTGCAAATACCAAGCTGAAATACTTTGGTTTATTGTACTATTCTACAAATAATTAGTTTAGCCTGAAGTAAGAGTACTGACAAAGAAGAAATTTTTCACGTCAAAAGAACATGTCTATTCGTAAACGGCACCTTGGTTTTTGTTTTGTTTTAATGTCACATCACAATTTTGAAAGCCGGGATTGTACCAACATAACACAACTAAATACACTTGTTATGATTAGTATAGTCTATTAAGTTAGGCACATAATATACTAATCATAAAATAAAGTAACGTACCAATAGTTCACCATGATTTCTGAATAAATAACTAAGGGGGAAAGGCAGGAGGTGGGGGTGGTGAGTGTCGTACGGAGGGTTGTGATTATGTTTATATATTTTGTTTATTTTATTTTTTGTATGATTCCTTTTTTTGAGACCGATCACGTTGCCTCATAAATTATCAGCCCTTGACGCCGCCCATCCCAACTACTGCCGGGCTATAGAATGTCCAGGGTAAGTTGTATGTGTGTATAGGCCTATTGGTGATTTATGGCCTGGCCGAGGTGGTTTTCTGAGATGTATATGTGTTTTCTTTATTTTGTGTTTTTCGTTTGATAAATATATTGATAATATAGGAGCATAATGCTGTTTTTATATTTTGATCAATACTGCGGAACAATAAATGTTTTTAATAGGTTATAGTAATTACAAACAAATATACAGTATATGACTAATAATCCACAGTGAGAGCTGGTCCTATACAGAGTGAGTTTTGGCATCCTCTACCCAACCTTAACCGTTGCTGTCTCTCTCATTTACTATCATACTTGTTTACATCTTGGGGTAGGGAGCTAGGAATCCTCCTCCCCTTGTAAAAATCATCTACTTGACTAGACAGAGTAAGGGGCAAAGGAACGCAAAATTGGTTCCGGACCCTAAGAATTGGAACTTCAAATGTCGTTTCTGTTCGGGCTCTGTCTTGAGTCGGCCACCCATAGCTATGGGGTATGTGCCTTAGTATACAATTTACATAAACATGAATCCACAGTAACAATTATTATGTAAATTAGCTTACAAGAAAATCCTCATAAATAAGGGAAACTAAAATATCAAGGCCTTTAAATCCACACCATCATGATAAATTCATATTGGTTTTCACCAACCCACTAATTAACTTACAAATAACCCTAATTAATGAAATCAATGAAAGTAAAGAATACATGTGGTATTCCAAGGACTCGAACCTAGGATACTCGCACCAAAATTCCGCACACTAAGCATTACGTTATCGAGACAGGCAGGCGTGACTGAATGAACAGCGTTGCCGACTACAGACCAGAAAACACGGGATCCAGTCCTAGAAAAATGTCATGAATATTGTTGAGGTGATTACAACGTTCTTCAGCTCGCCCTTATAGTGGAGCAGATAACTGCAAATTTCAGGAGAATCATTCAAATGGTGATGCAATCATGAAATTTCGTACATGTACCCTTCAAGGTCCATTCTTCTCAGAAATACCGCTGGCCACGCGAAAATCCAAGATGGCGGTCATTTTTCAAGATGGCTGCCGTGCCTGACCATATATTGCTTAATTTTTGGTAAATTATTATCTGGTGAATATTATAAGAGAAAACTGTTTCTTGCTAACCAGATTAATGAGAAGCACTGTTTTAATCATTGTCATAGTCTATAATTGGAATTTTAGAATGGCATCCAAGATGGCGTCCATTAATTTCATATGTTCATATCTAAGCAACTACTGAACATATATACATGATTTTTGGTGTGCACATACATTCTTTGGGTCAGATAATCCAATGGAGCCATTTTCACATTTGTTAGTAAGGACTGAGGCAGTGATGAGATCTTGCAAATATAATAGAGTGATGGTGCTGTCAATGGAGCTTGTCATCTTCTTGCTCATCAGGTCTTTCCGTGAAGCCAACTTTGCTCTCTATTGCCAGGCATTGAGTGAGTTAATCCCCTTCTTCTTTGCCAATAACAATACAAATTATGCCAGGTGGCTTCCAGTCCACCTGAGGGACATGCTCACTCTGGAGAGCTCACACCCTGAGCTGTCTCAAGAATTCAAGAAGGGAAACTTTGTTGTCCACAAGACAAATTGTGACTTCTCCGCAATGGCCCTTGACCAAGCCCATGAGCAGGCCAATGCCATCATCAAGGCTGATGGTGGAGCCATTGGGCTCACTGAAGACCCAGCAGCACTTAGGCGATGGATGGTTGCTGGTCCTGAGGTAAGCCGTTTGGTGTCCCTGTATGAACAAGAGGCTCAAGCTAAAGAGTCAAGTGAACACACAGCTCACCACGAGCAAACACCGCAGGCACAGCTGAATTTCCTGGAAAGAGTCAATAAGCTGTCTCTGACTTTGCAAGAGTTGGGCAGTCCTTTCCAGGATGACAGTCAAGAGCTGTATTCTATTGACAACAAAGACATAGCTCACCCCAGCTCAGTGGAACTTCTGCAGATTCACTTGGAGAGAGGCCAAACTAAATTCCAGGACTTTTCTGAAGCCTTAGCAAATAAACCAGTTTCCTTCTATGAGTCAATCAAGAGGAACAAAACTGACTTCTTCAGGCAAGAATCTGCTCCTATTAAGCACTCAAAGCAGAAGCTTCTGAAGGAGGACTACAAGCTCTTCTCAAAGCTGTTCATCTCCTGTCAGAGCAGACAGTGTGATCTGCAGGAGTTCTTCCAGCATGAGAATCAGGCATTCCCAGCTGCACTGAGTGAGGGTGGAAGGCTGTACACTTGCCAGAAGTCTCAACTGACCTCTATCTTGGAGACTCATGTTACATCAACAGACGAAGAACCAGAGACCGATGTCCTGATTGTAGATGGGTCTGCTTTGGTCCATGTCTTGCCACCAAAGAGAGGAAAGACCTTTGAGGGCTATGCAACTCTGGACTTCCTGCCATTTATTCACAGTTATGCTACGAAGTACAAGACAACACATCTTGTCTTTGATGTGTACAACCCATCCAGCCTCAAAGCCAAGACCATGTCTCAACGTGGCCAGGGAGGAAGACGCAAGGTGACAAACAAGAACAGCATTCCATCCAATTGGTGTAACTTCCTTAGGCATAATGACAACAGGACGGAGTTGTTCCAGTTCCTGGCAGACAGGGTTGCCCAAATGTCTGCACCAAACTTGGTAATTGTCACAAAGGGATCTGCAGTCCTCAGCACTCATGAAACTGGTCTTCAAGGACTGGACAAGTGCTCTCATGAGGAAGCTGACAGCCACATCTTTGTGCATGCCAAATATGCTGCAGAACATGGGAGCAAAGCCGTCATGGTCAAGGCAAATGGTACAGATGTTGTGGTCATTGCAGTGAGTGCCTTTCCAGCCCTTCAGAGTTTGGGGCTAGAGCAGTTATGGGTGGCATTTGGTCACGGTCAAAGCCGGCGCTGGATCAGTGTGCATGGCCTGTATCGCTGTATGGGGCAGGAGAAGGCTAAAGGCATGTTATTCTTTCATGCCTTCACAGGGTGTGACACTGTTTCAGCCTTCCGTAACAAGGGAAAGAAAACTGCCTGGCAGACATGGGATGTTTGTCCAGAGGCCTCCCCTGTCTTCTCCAAGCTGAGCCAGTACCCTCTTTCAGTGGAAGATGGTGACCTGGAGATACTGGAGAGGTTTGTGATACTGATGTATGACAGGTCCAGCACTGCTACCATTGTGGATGAGGCCAGGCTTGACATGTTTGCCAGAAAACAGAGGCCTTATGAGGCCATTCTACCATCAAGAGCAGCTCTGCTTCAGCACACTAGACGAGCTGCCTTCCAGGCTGGTTGTGTTTGGGCCCAAACAACCCAGTGTCAACCAGAAGCAGAGAGTCCTGCTGACTGGGGATGGCAGAAGGTTGGTGAAGAATGGCACGTCTTCTGGACAGCCAACTCCCCCATAGCCAAGAGTTGCGAACAGCTGACCAAATGTGGCTGTAAATCAGACTGTCGTGGCAGGTGCAAGTGCTACAGGCTGGGTCTCTCCTGCATAGCTCTGTGCACTTGCAAATGTGAGGTGTGAGTCTTTGATTCTATGGTATTTTTACTAATGTTATTTGTACTCAATGGATATGTATAAATGGTGTGAATTAGGCCGTTTCCTACGATATAATCTTCCTTCAATTTGTCTAGTTACTTATGACCCTGATGAGTTAATAATGTGACAAGTCTTTCTAATTCTCTGACCTAAAAAATTTAGGATTAGATGAAAAAATCATTTGTCTAGCTCTACTAATAGCCAAGATATCACAACATTTGTCTTTAACCCCAGAAGGCCGATACACTACTAAAATAGCAAGGCTTTAAATAGCCTGCTGATGGCTGCTATTTAATTGTATGACGTCACGGTACTTTTGCGGTAATTTTCAGCGAGTTCCAATATCACCGAAACTACCGTGATGTCAACACAATGGGTTTAAGGAAATTTCACTATGGCAAAGGTGCGTAAACACGGAAAATCACGGAAAAGTTACCTCACGAAAACAAGCAATATCTCAGTAACTACGGGGCCTATGGAGCTGAATTATTTTATGAGACAAAAGCTGAAAGTGACCTCTCTCAGGTGGTTTATGACTCATTTCTCTATCTTTATTCTTTGATTAGCTATTAAGCCATAAATACTACCGAAAATCGCCAAAAAAATCCGGCCTCCTCGGGTTAATGGCGGCCATCTTGGACACCATCTTAGTTAAAGTCTAATATGCAACTGCTTTGGACAAAATTACCTTCACTTACCACGTTAGAGCCAAAAAAAAATTGATTGGACAGTATTCATGTCTTTTTTCTTTCAATTAACTGACCCATAACAGTAGGGCTCAGTCAGATGTGCCGGCCATCTTGAAAAATGGTCGCCATATTGAATTTTTGCGTGGCCAGCGGTATGTGCTTTGAAAGTGAGCTTTGAAGAATACCTGTACCAAATTGCATGCTTGCATCACCATTTGAACGATTGTTTCACTTATCTGCTTCACTATTAGCGTCCCTGTACTTTTGCACTGTCACTCAGAAATTCCGCCCAGCAAAATATGACAGTAGTGTATTCATTATAAGTAGCCAGAAATGGTAAGCCCTAGCCTCTGCAACTAGAATAAATAGGCTGTAAACTACCATACCTGATCCCTGGCTAACTCATGCTGAATGATAGAAATATTAGCTCGATTACTCTAGTCGGTTTTTAGCTATAGAGGTTAGTGGTCTAAATTATTGGTCTAATTATTATGAATAAACTATAGTCATATTCAAATCCTCCAGTTAAATATATATTGTGAAAGATTGCCTATACTGTATATGTTTTAATTGAAATGGTATTGTGCGGCACTTATAGTGGCTGGTTTGCATAACCAAGCTTGTCATGAATACAGGAGCTCACACAATAGCTAGATTGTTCTTAATAACTTTAAAAATGCATAATAATAACAATGACTATTCTGCGCTATTATAAATGTTTTAGAAATAAAAGGTAGGGATGTTATTCCTAGCCTGAGAGCCGTCTGCTATATAAGCTGAGGGACACGGGACGCGACAGGTGAATGTAGAACAAATATGACCAAATTTTTCGGTTGTGAGAACAGACAAAGGAAGAACAAGGAGACGTGTAGTGACAAGGAGGCCACTGGTCAAGATCATGAAATCTAGCTGAACTCTCTCCTTGCATAATATTTATATATACACTATATATATATATATATATATATATATATATATATATATATACTAGGACTAAGACATTGTCAATACATTTGGCTGACAAACCGCTATTCTCAAATTGAACAAAAGAAGTTGCCAATGTTTCAGAGGCACCATTTAACAATACTAATTAATATACACGGAGTGGTCTGTCTGAGCTAGGTAAATCAACGAGAAAAGAATCCCTGCACCGCCCATTGTGTTCCATTATTACCAGCCTCATCTGCGTCATGTTAATTTGCTTAGTTCCCATTGTGCTATCAATTTACATTCTCCTTTCATTCCGATATGCCCTTGTTCAGTCAGCCATGGTTGTGCTTAGCCAATTGGAGGGAAAAATGTCGACTGATACCCACCTACCTCGACATACAGTAGGGAAAGGAAATTAGTTAATTATTCATGTGTCAAATACATTTTAGTTTAGGTCTATGATGTTGACTTTCCGTTTATTTTGACATTATACAGTATAATAATATATACTTACAACATTTATGCTTCAGTATCCATACGGGTTTAAACATGGACTGTTATAGCTTATAATATCTTACCAACTGTATCTGATCCTTTCACCCGCTCGTCCGGAAACGAATTGCGCAGGTTAAAACTCTCCAATGTCAGCCCACATCACCGTTCGCTAGACTAGCGGGGCTCCTGACGTGGCATAAGAATGTTGTCCGATAATACATGGGCGTTGTATAAATAGAGGCATTATGGAGGTTGTTGTAGGGTTGGGGCTGGTGTATGGGAGGCGGCGGAGTGTAGCGACCCAAGGAGTTCCCTGGAACCCTAGCTAAGTTTATGGTCATGTTCGTAGAAATATACTCAGAACAGTTGATAGAATAAAAATAAACACCGTATGTGGAGGAGCACTTTATTGGCAACGTTTCGTATTCGCCTGGTGAAGCTATATGGGAAACGTTGTTATTAAGGTGCGTCTCATAATATGGTGTTTTTATCTAGTCCTGTTGAGATATAGGATTGTCTGCCGAGACCAAATGAGGGGAAATGGAAACTGAACAAAACCAGAATATGCCTCTGCACTAATGTTATCAAGGTATCATCCCGAATTATTTAATATATATAACAATTAAACACATGATTTGACGTCATTTCAACTGGGAACCGATATTATTGTTTACTCAATGCATGTTATATAAGTGATTCATTGTGTGCTTTTGTGTATTAAATTGTGTAACAAGTAAGGATAAAGAGTAAGTGTGTAGGCATAATGTGAGGGCTACTAAATCACAATTATGGAATTAATATGGTATTTTTGTTTATGAATATTTGACTGTGGCTATTTAATAGTCGTATTGCGCACAATACGGACTTTCCAAGTGTGCCCCCCTCAACCCCAACACACACACACACACACACACAGACAGACAGACAGATACACACACACACACAAACACGCTCTCTCTCTCTCTCCCTCACTCTCACACTCTCTCTCTCTCTTCCCAATTCCCCTTCTCTCAACCGATCGTCATACACACTCACTCAACCATCATCTATGCGAAGAGTAACATCTGCGGGACGGGTGAACTTTGGCAGCCTCTCCATAAGTCATGATAACCCGGCCATCGATCATGCAGGACTAATCACTGGCTAATCGCAGCAAAAGCATAGTTCCCTGCACAAGTTCTGCTCCTATCTAAGATATTGTTATGGACGTATAAAGAGCATTATTGAATTTAGAATGTAGTATATAATTCAACAGTTGCATAAGCAACTATATAAACTACTGCATAGCAATTAACTCTCTTAATGCAATAATACTATTTTAACTTGCATACCTAAATTCTCAGAGAGGATCAGAAACTTGAGCAGGGAGCTGAACCTACAATATATAGCCTACTGTACAAAAGAGTAGTGTCAAGCTGACTTATGAACTCTATATTGTTATATATCGCATTATCTCATGGCTCACCATTATGTTTACTCTTTATTAAACCCTGTATACTTTATATTTGTCTATGTATGCAATTTGCAATTTTATATTTCGCTATCCATCAATCTATATCTATTAGAGCTCTTAAATCTCCGAGCGCCATTTTGTTTCTGACTCCGGGAACCAGCTTAGTCGCTACTCTCTATATAAAGGCACTATTGCCTCACACAGACTATCATTGGTGGTCAGCTGTATCAAGGGTAGGATACAGTGAAGGTCAGGCTCAGAACATGTTTGATTTATTCTTATCTTCATTGTTTATAACATCTAGATTTCAGTGAACTTATACGTATATGTTTAATCCACAATGATTCATAAGTAATTTTTGAAACAACAATTACAGCACCATTACTACTACTACTACTACTACTACTACTACTACTACTTCTACTAGTACTACTATTGACATATAACATTATGATAATAACAGCGTAGATGTTTAGAGTATTCTGCAATGAATATGTTTTGTTTTATGAAATTAAGTGTTCGTTTCTTTCTAACGTCATATTCTTTAATCTGGTAGAATGAAAACATGACATCTGTAACAAATTGCAATACCCACTATAATTATACAATATTCCTTCACTAAAAAATGGCCATTTGAAGCAAGTAAACTGTTTTAACCGCTTCTGTACCGGCAACGTCTTTATTATTTTATTCAAGCCATATTTAGAGGATTTTGTGCAGCTTAAGAAGGATCTGTGGAATTTAAAAAAGTTACATTGAGATAGTCTGTAGCCTCATAATTGCTACACGGCTGTCCTAAGCTTAATACAATCGTCTAAGTATTGCTGGAGTTTAATGAAAATGACGTCACCGGTATTGAATGGGTTAAGGAATAACTACTCGATAATTTTTCACGATTTAGCTTCAGTACCAAGTTATATATTAGTTAACCTTCTACTTGTAAATAAGGTACAAATTCCGCCCTCCGCTCGCTGTACCGCTCGACTCGCATATAAACAAGGGTAAGGGAGGTGTTACATAAATTATAGCCGCCCTTCCTCCTTCCCTCTACCTGCGATCAACCTTGCCTGCGATGACATTCAGAATCGGTGAGATTATTGGACCACCATCACCGCCGCCCTCATTGATTGACTAACTGACTGGGCCCCGCTCCTCCAGCCCCTGCCTCCAGGTACTCCTGTATTATTCCTATTCCTATATCTCATATTAAAGTTCTGTTGGGAACTGCTGGGGCTACCACAGGTAGGACGGCTCTGTCCAATGCAATTAACATAACGAGGGACTAAAACATGAACGTAAAGCGAGTGTTTGTATATTATAAACATAGAAAATCGACGGAATGAAAAAATACAACCGGAAAGAGGGACACTACTATGAACAAACTACACCGGTGGGAAATTTGGAGGAACCTGCCGACACCTAAAGCCCTGGTTAATCTGCGTCTGTCGGTTGTTCCCAGGTTATTGGTGAACAGACTGGCCGTTTTACCATTGTCCTTGTTTATTGTTAATACAAATAGTGAGTATGTGTGGATATTTGTCTTTTGGATACGAATTTCATCTGAACTGTGTCATAATTACTTTGAATAATACTATTATTGTACTATGTCAGTAGAATGTATATTATTATTCATTTACTATTGATATTATTATCATTAGTATCATTATTAATAGATAGTATTATTATTAATATTAATGCTATTATTGTTATTATTATTATTATTAGTTATTATTAATATTATTATAATAATAATGATTATTATTGATAATAATACTCTTATTATTACTAATATACTGTAAAGAAATCTATGATGGTATTTGTGACTTCAGTTGTTTGTTCTGTTTGTGTAAAGTACTTAGGGGTGATAGAGAAAATTGCCATTATTAGCTTGCACAGAGTTGTTCATCACATGCAATGCTTGATTTCTTGGACATACTCACCTTCATTCCCCTTTAGTTCGCTACAATAACTTAATAGACAACATCCAATCCGCAATAACTTTGCACAGTATATTTGAACATTGGGATATGCATTTTTCATCAGCAAAATTCGTATCAATCATTATTCCAAACCACATCCGTCTATCTTTCTATTTATTGCCTGACGCCGTGATCCCCGAAGGGGTGCCCACGAATGAACCGCCCCCTTGCACCTCTGTCCCGAGTCAGTCGACGCCCCTCCTTCCAACCAGCACTGCCTTCATCCATATACTTCCTCACTCCATCCTTCCACCTCTCCTTCTCTGTCCTTCCACCTCGCTCTCGTACACACTTTTAGTCATTCTCTCGCTTTCCATACGTTCCGAACCATCTCAAGTTGTTCCTTTTCACAATTTCCTTCACATCTACCTCCATACCACACCTCCTTCTTATTTCCTCATTCGTTTGTCTATCCATCCATGTAACTCTGCACGCACTTCTCAAGTAACTCATTTCCACCGCTCTCACTCTTAGTCTGAGTCTCTTCCCGAACGTCCATGCTTCGCTTCCGTAAGTTAGTGTTGGGATTACCACACTGTCATGTAAGGACTTCTTCACTTCCATACTGACCACCCTATTTCTTGTTACTGCTTTCAACGTTCCTACACGCCTCTTCCCCTGTTGCACCACATCCGTAATTTCACATAATTAAATTCCCTCCAACTGATCTCACATTAATACCGAGGTAGTTCATATCCCCTCATACCCTCAAAAACAAAAGAGAAAACAAAAATGACTGTGAAACACTAGGCCTTCCCAAAACTACAGGTTGTAGGATATTTTGAAAACTGGAGAAAATAACGGTGGAATATGAGTTTGCATGATGAATCTTGGGTTTAATAAGCGTTCGTGGCGATTTTTGTGTTGTTCTCGCGATGGCATCATATAGGGCCATCGATCACTCGCCAAATGCTAGGGCGTTTACTCCTTCCAAACGTGTTTACTGTATAATGCTGACGACTTGAAATACGAGGTGTTGGATTGTGTTTCTCCTTAAACATTATGTAGAAGATGGACAATGCGATATTGTAATACTACCATAAAATCAACAATTATTAATCCTCTGTATGCCTCACACAAGATATCTCACCACATGTGTATATGGGTGATATTAATAACAATTTAGCATAACAATTCCGTTGTTACTATAATTTTCTTGTAAATGGTGTTGAATTAATAACAATATTTTACCCGTGTATGCAATACCCTGGTTCATTGTATGGTATTCATAGCCTCTCAATTTGCCCTGCACAAACTAAGAGAGTATATTAACACGCTTTAAAGACTTGCTTCATCATCGCTCAGACGAAGGTAACAATACCTACGAGTATTATTAAAATTGATATTTGTAATAACCGTTAAATTTATGAGTACATTACGTATAATACATGGAATATCATATTTTTCTTAATGCTATATACATCAATTAGCCATATCAAAGTATGTTGTTCATTCTATTATCTAATGGCAGATGTTAGACAGAGGCAAATAGGGAGAGTATTGCACCCCTTCTGTACCGGCGACGTCTTTTTTATTTTATTCTAGCTATAATTAGACGATTTTGCGCAACATAAGAAGGATAAGTGGTAGTAAAAAGGGTTAAGTGAGATAGTTCGAAGTCTTATAATGGTTGGAGGCCGATTTTATACTGAATACAATAGTCAAATAATAGCCAGAATAAAGCTAAATGGGACATCACCGGTAGAGAAAGGGTTAAGGACAGTGAGAATAGATTAGGAACATTGAAATTACGATTATATTTGCATAATTAGTTGTATTCACTTTCTACACACTTAATAATATTCTAAGCTCAATTATGTATACACACATCGCCTCTCTCTCACTCTGTCAATTACCGACACCTATCCTTACCCCACGACAATTCTCTGACCTCTGACCTAGCACCACGCCGACCCTTGGCCCCTTCACCTTCCTTCCGGCTCTAAGCACGCCAGGAATGTTACCGGGGTGTCAGGTTGAGTATTACGGGTCTTTGATAACCTGTTGATTACCGTGGGGGCGTGTTTTGAGCTTCTGCTAATGATTTTATTGAAGTAGCTTCTGAATGTCGAATTTAATAAAGCACAGTCCGTTAACTTGTACATTTTCCGTGAATGCTTAATTATTTCTTCATCTATAAGATTAATTATAAAGTTACTACGAAAGGGGTTACTCATCCTATCAGTGATTACAAGGAAAGTAAATCCTTGTCTTGAGTACGAAGTAGGAATCAGTGGAAAGTCTGCTGAGCCATATGAATGCTAAACATGCAGATCATTCTGTGTGTGGATGAATTACATTTTTTGTTTAGTAGTAGAACGAATACAAATCCTGGCATAAGTAAGTAAGGCATTCAGGGATTGTGCAACTTAAATGAGGAGAAAACAAAAATCCAAAGAGGTCAAAGCATATAGGCCTACTATTATACACGAATGTCAGTGAATACTGTACAGTATAATACACTTGCATCTGTCCCATTAAAGCTTTCTATTTAATAAACACTGTTGTTAAAATATGTGTCATTGCTAATTTCATTCGACATAATTTGAATGAGTTTCCGCGTAATAAATATCAGATTAAGATGGGATCATAACTTGTGCTAGTAAATGCAAGCCGTCAACCTGCATCCGATCACTCGCATAGTACCCCCCACCCCCCCTCCAAAGAAAAAAACAAATCGGTCACAAACCTACACACTTTTATATAAAGTGCATCTCTCAACCCACCCCTCTAAACATTCATCAAGCCTTTTTTCACATTGTAGACTACAATTAATGTATTGTAGAAACGCAATGGAGGTCAATATTATAATTTGTCCAGTCGCCTTTCACTGAAGAGTCTCTCACCATTACCAGACCCAACACCCTCCAACATTGCCCTCCTTGCACCCTTCATTAAAGGGAGATAGGCGTATATATGTTTGTCATATATAACAATTTTATAATTATTTTTAGTTTCCTCCCTAGACCTCCATCAAGCTTAAGAAAACATCCCCCAAGACCCGCCTTCAAGATATATTTGTACATTTGTCGATAGAAAAATGTCCCGACCAAAGGCTGGTTCCTCTTAAATTACAGTTTCGCTATCGCTGGCCAGAACAAAAATTGGCACCTAAATTACTCACAAGGAAAAAATCGACACACAAATGATACGAAAAGTCTGAATATTGACACAGAAATAGAACGAAAGGTCTTAACATCGCCAAACTAGTGGACGGAACGTCATATAATCTGAAGACTAATGAGGAAGAAGGGGGATCAGATAAACGACCCATCTCCCCTTAACCAAGGAGTATTTAGCCAATTAACCAGATCACCAGTACCATCAGTCAGTCTCGTTATCATGAAGGAGGGCGGGGGTAATGAGTGCCATCAGAGAAGGAATGATGGGGGCCACTCCTCCGACATGCCCCAAGCCACCCGTGATAGAGTGGTGGGGCCATGGACGATGAGGGCCCAGGGATTTAAGGTGTAGGGAAGATCATGCGAGGCTGAGATCATGTCTAAATATTTTCGTGTCTCAATTTCTATTTATCTTAGTCAAGTTTGACCAGGTTCCACAACACAATCCCACCCCTACTCTGTGGAGCTCTCCAACCCAAGATTGAAACGTTACTCTCAGTCTTTCTTCTATTCAACAGCTGAGCTCTGGAACTCTCTTCCAGGATCAGTCTTTCCGTCTCCTTATGACTTAAATTGCTTCAAACTCCGTGTATCCAGGCATTTTGGCTAGAATGTCCCTTGATTCTGGACCTGTCACTCTTTCAACTATGGGGGAGGCACTCGCTACAGCCAGTTCTGACTTTTGTCTCCCCCACTCATAGAACACAACAAAAACAAAATTCGTATTAACACAGTGTGGTGCTGAACTAGGTTACCCAGGAGTTGAATTCAGCCCTACAGCCTAGATAAACATGAAACACAATCCCGAGCAATGCAGGGAACAAACTATAAACATACAACATTAAAATATGGTAGGGATTCTGTGGAAACAAGAACGCATGAGAAAGAATTGGGTAGCCGCAGTATCCTAGCCTGCATGGCTTGGCAAATGTGCCCTCTGGATTGGAGTTTATTGTATTGCAAATCAACCATATGAATGCAGGATCCAGAGTATATATACCTGTGTGTATAATTATATATATATATATATATATATATATATATATAATATGCCTTACTTTGCAATTTTATTTTTTTGGGATCCTTGTTTATATATATATACATACAAGAAACCCAGAAAATTAAACTGCAAGCGAAACACTGCAATTGCAGATGAATTAAATATGGGAAGATTATATAAATAAATCAATATATACCATATCATGGGGTAGTAAAACGTGCTACTCTGAAGACATTCTGATTACAAATACTCTTTACACTTTGTGATATTGACGTTATGACTTAAAACATTCAAAATAAAATCATGGCTTATTGCAATACATGGCAAGAGGAGAGGAAAAACAATTGTAAATGTGAGAGAGAAGGCCATATGATAATTAAATAACTCTCTCCCATTCTTCATTCCAGTGACCACACCTGAGGCCACTCACCAGGTGCTACTAAATGGCGTTCTCATCCAGGCGCCTCCCTCCTCATGTTATATTCAAGAACCTCCACCTCACAGCCCTTTTATTGGGACCCTGTGACAACCTCTTTGAAGTAAGCGTCATATTGCATTTTTACGTTGTATATTGGCATTAAACCTCCGCCTCACACCTGTTTATTGGGACAATGCGTCTATCTCTTTGGAGCAGTCGCCATATTGCATCATTCTGTTGTAAATTGCGTCTCACAGCCGATTATTATGACACTGCGACTATTTCTTTGGTAAAGTGTCTATGTTGCATCTTTTCCGTTGTACACTGACATTAATTATGTATTTGAAAGCTTTGGTATCTGATAAACCTTACATTTGCATAGGATTTGTCATGGAATGCGAGTTACATATGATTTGAGAAAGGATGCAAGATACCTAATACTAGATAAATGAAATACTGAGACAGTAAAAAACAAATTATGAAACTCTGCTTGCAAAAATATTATCTATTTCCTGAGTGTCTGTTCAATATTTATTAACTATTAGCCTACACTGAATGACTGCTAAATACTCGCACTATGATTTTAAAAACTTGACACTGTACAATTAAGTGGTCCTACTAGTATTGCTAGATTGTCTGATTATCCTATATTAAAAAAATACCATATTCACGGAGTTTACCATACCAAAATAGATTTATAGGGTGACGCAGTAACGTGTCAAAGGCTCAAAACCATGCTAAAACTACAAAAATTGGTCAATGTTTATTCTGATTGTTTTAATATTTACAAAATTACTGTGAGTGGTGTATTATGAATTTGGGCATTTTGTCATGAGCATGGAGGTGGAGTATAACAAAATAAATAAACTCCAGATAAATGCTTAAATTGTGGGTTGAGCCGAACGCACCAACCACTGCCCAATAGGTTTCATATATCGTGAAAATCGATTAAATTGCATGATGTAAATCTCAGATTAGCCTAGGGCAGCTAAATACGTTGTAAATTGTATGCGTGTTTTACTTTGATTTTGTAAATATATGGTCTACACTTCGATGGAAACGTGCGTGTATAGCTGCGTTAGAGATCTGGAATGTGAGAATATACTAACCAGTTTGTCAGAATGAGTGGTATACCTTTGTCTATTGTATGTAGTTGTTGAAGTGTTTTGTTTGTTTTAAGATTGGAAGAAGTTAGAAGTGATAAAGTAGGAAGATCACCCAGTAAAATGCTTGGTTATTAAATTAAAACGGATGTTGGGTGTTCCTCTGACAGCCTGGACATGCCCGGGTGTTCATTACCAAGTTTTCCTCCACTTCCAGATAAAGTACTGGGGTGGGGAAGGAACTTCAGATTATAGCTTCTCACTTCACCGGTATCCAAGTGCTCATGATAGTGTAAAATTGTATTAATATGTGTCTATAAATAGCAGGGAAATGTATTATACACTGTGATGCTCACCGCTTCCCCTAGAACCGCATGGCTTACTCGCTAGGACTCGCCAGGGCAGATAATTTAGCTACAGTCTACCTATCATTGTGTACTTTCCTTCTCGAGAAAGCTTGTGTTGCAGACAGTTCAGAACTGTTCTTTGTTTTCGTCTGTCACAATCCTTTCTATTTTATTTAGTCAATTGAAAGTATTGTGTTAAGTAGTTGAATGATGGGAAGGAGAGAGAGAGAGAGAGAGAGAGAGAGAGAGACCAGGTGGTGTGACTTGGTGGTG
Source organism: Paralithodes platypus (assembly GCA_032716605.1). Taxonomy (NCBI): domain Eukaryota; kingdom Metazoa; phylum Arthropoda; class Malacostraca; order Decapoda; family Lithodidae; genus Paralithodes; species Paralithodes platypus. Next base: position 106,353,709 of record CM064487.1, read on the forward strand.
AGTGTGGCGTGTGGCTGGCCCCCTTACATAGGCCTCGCGGGATTCGTTGTCTCCTGCCTAACACGGCCTACTAGGCGGATGCTTACTGGGCGACTGTCGCGCGCCCTCGTGCCATTCCTGCAAACTGGAACTCCACCCATGCGGTCCCTGGAAATATCCTGGTCAGATCCGTCCCAGACAGCATACTCTAAGCATCTCCCTTGAACTGTTCCACACTCTTGTCTTAGAATCTTTCTCTTCTACTGCCTCTATCATTTCCACTACTTCCTCACCTTTTGTTAATATCAATCCCCCTCTGGTTCCCTGCATCCACACCTTGAATTGGTGGCCAGACTGTATTATATGCTGGATCTCACATTTCTTATGTACTAGGCTAAGGTTGAAGATAGTCATTGTCTTTTTGGGAGATTGTATTGCTCGGACTGTCTCCATCAATCACTAATGTTTCTACAGGGTTAAATAATGCTAGACTAGGGATCAGGTACCTTACTGTTGGTGTTTTCACTGTGTGTAAGGCTACTTTTGAGCTGCACGACACTACGGATTCTGTGGGTTACCTGCGTGGATCTTTTGTCTGTATACCTTGGAGTTTAGACTGTGTAGTGCATGAGGGCTGCTTGCCTAATCCACCCAGCACTGTTCTAACTCTATTTGCTTTTACTTTTGAGGGTCGCCAGGAGGATACTCGATACTTGTGATCGAGTTTTGTTAATAGGAGTACTACTTTTTTCGTGGCGAGCATTATTACTGTTGCACCGCTTATAATATTCTTGTGTCCAATAACATTATAGGTCCAGCCTTTTTGTGTATTTAGCCTACACGTGCATTGTCCTGCCTCCTGCTATTTTGTGGTTCCATTTCCGATACGTTCTTCTTAGTAGCATCCGACATTATTCAGAAGATTCCTTGTTCGGTGCTTGAGGACTTTACAACACTTTCTTTCATAAAGGAGTGACAGATATTATTGATTAAAGTAACGTTAAGTAAACCTTCATGTTTGCATTAGATCACTCTTGTGATTTAATTAAGTTAACTATCTTTTCCTTGTGTACCATAACTAAGCAACCATATGTTATAGGTAATAGGCTGTATCAGAGAACATCAGCCTATAGTAGAAGCACATAGATACTGAGAGTTAAGATACCCCGCTATCGCAGATATAACTCTGGAGGGTATATGTGTTCTTTGTTCGACGGGATTATATATCAGGGGTTGGATCTAGCGTTTCCGTTGTTGCATTTATGCCAGTCTAGTCCAATGTATAAGAGCCACTGATTTATACGAGACCCGATCGTAACAAATGGCGACCTAGCTCAGGATTTGGTGAACTGACATATAATTGCAGGTTATTGTGCAGATTTTTCTCACAGTTTAGGCAGTGAACATTTGTTGATTTTGTGGAATATTTTTTGAGGACATGCAAGAATTATTTTTTATCAAAGTAATATAGCACTTAAGCTGTCTCCGAGAATTTTTTATTGTGAATATTGTGGTATAAGAGTTTGGGGTACTTCTTTTTTGTGTATCAAAGTGAAAAATCTTCAGTGAGCATCATGTCTTATAGCGGATCAGTGCAGGATGAAGACACAGTACGTGATGTAGAAGCTGAGGAGCAGCAGCATGGGCAGGTTGTTTACTTGGTGAACAGTGAGGAGGATGCAAGGAATTTTTTACAATGGCCTGTTACTTCCGACCGGTTGGTGGGTATGAATCGGTACGGTCTCCAGTGCTTAGCCGCAGCTATCGGTCATGTATGTACTAGTGGCATGACCAAGGATGACCTGATAACGTGTGTGCTGGGTGGGGTGACTGGCGTACGAGGTAGGGTGAGTGCTCAGAGCCCTTTGGCCGAGCCTCCCCTTCACTCGACTCCCAATCCTCCTATTGGAGTACCGACCCTGACCACGCTTCCGCAGGTGGGTAGTGACTGGCAGGGTGGTTTGCCCCTGGGGGGATCACCGGGTATTTCTAACATCATTGCATCTCCTCCTCCTCCTCAAGGTTTGACCCCGGAGATGCTCTTTCGGCTCGAGATGGCAAAACATCAGAGTCAACAGCAGACAGAGCTAGCTAAGATTGAAGAGAGAAAAGAGCTAGCTAAGATAGAAGAGAGAAAAGAGCTAGCTAAGATAGAAGAGAGAAATGAGCTAGCTAAGATAGAAGAGAGAAAAGAGCTGGCTAGGATGCAGCAACAGACGAGGGAAGCTGAGCTTAGGACTGAACTAGAATCTACAAGATACTGTGCCGACATGGATTTAGAGAAGTCTCGTGTTGAGACGACGGGACAGCGACTCGGTACTGGAAACCGTGCGCATGATCAGTCTCTGTCGCACCTTCTCAAACTGGTCCCTGTATTTGACGAGTCTGGTGTCACAGAGTTTTTCAATTGATTTGAGAAGAAGTGCCGGGAGCATCAGTGGCCTGAAGTTAAGTGGGCGGTCCTTGTGGCCTCTAGACTCGTAGGTAAGGGGCTCAAGGCTTACGATGCACTGCCTTTGGAGTCCTGCGTTGTTTATGAGGAGCTCAAGGAGGCTGTCCTGCGGGCATATGAGCTACAACTCGAGACATATAGGTTAAAGTTCCGGGGTGTGACTAAGGGGCGTGACAGTACCTTCTTGGAGCACACCCGGGACCTGTCCGACGCTATGGGAAACTGGCTCAGATCAGAGAAGACAACTACGTTTGATGAGATGAAACAGTTGATGCTTCTAGAGCAGTTTTATAAGTGTACGGGCGGCGACTTGACTTTAAACCTTAAAGAGAAGAACCCAAGAACTCTCGTAGAAGCAGCAGAGATGACTGATCGTCGGTTGTCACTAATTCGGGGGTGCAGCTCTGCACAGAGAAACGATGTAGGCGTTAAGGAGCGTTACCCTCCCCCTCCCCGGAATATGGACACACATAAATTTAAGAGCAATGACACCAAGACTGATCACAAACCTAGCACCGCCCCGTTTAAGAAGGGTCAGGGGACTTTTACACCTCAGTATAAGTCCAAGGGAAAATTTGAGTGTTATCACTGTCACGAAGAGGGGCACATGGCAAAAGCTTGTCCGAGCAGACCTCCCACGGCGGTTGTGTCATTGGCTCGCAGCATTGGGGTGTTCCAGAAGTCTTCTGTGTTTGCTGGAGGCATAAGATCAGAGGATGGAGCACCACCAGTGAAGAAGGATCCGGAAGGCTCGAACCCTGTCCGCGATGCCTTTTGCGACCATAGAGGGCATGGCTGCGTGAAGTGGGGGGGCAAGAAGCACGGGGTACAGTTTTTGCGTGACACCGGTGCCTCTCAGACACTCTTGAAGAATTTCACTGGTAGACCCATAAACGCGGTGCGGGTAGTTGTGGTGCAGGGAGTTAATGCAACTTGGTCATACCCGCTTGTTAGAATGGAGCTTGAAGTTGACGGTGTGACTCGCGAACTGGATGTTGGAATCGTGGAGAAATTGCCTGTTGGGGGCGTCGACCTCCTTCTCGGCAATGACTTTGCGGTGCCTGCTTCTAAGGTTTCACCCTTAGTCGTTGCCGAGGAGCCGGCCGACGTGAGTGGGGAGGAACAGGAGTGGGTTGAGAAGTGTCAGGTGCAACCAATGGCGTGTGTTGTAACCAGATCTCTCGCATCCAGGGAGTTACAGCCTAACCAACAGTCTTCAAATAAGCGGAGGAACGGTCACGAGAAGGTGCTGAAAGCTGATACGGTGGAGAGTCTAGTAGCAGCGCTTCTCGGGGACTCAGTATTAGCACCGTTATTAGAGTCTGGAGAAGCACCACCACCAGTCACTGAGAGTGTTGAGGCAGGGCTTAAGGAGACTCAGAGGCAGCAACGGTATACACGGAGAGAGCAACGGGATGCAAAGTTCGATGATGGGGGAGGGCATGAGTTGTTTCGCAAACACTTAGACAGGCTAGCTCCCTCAGATATTCGCAAATTGCAGCTAGAAGACCCGGAGGTTCTAAAGTGTAGTGATGGTGCTGTCGAACTTGAGAGTAGAGAACGAATGTTGCGTAGTCTGGAGTTGGCTGGCCGCAATCTGGTAGGCTCTCAGGCCCTCATGAAGGACAGGTACGACCACAAGGTGAAACTCAGGGAGTTTCACGTGGGTCAGGAGGTGTTGATACTACTCCCTCTTGTAGGTCACCCCTTATCCGCAAAGTACGCTGGTCCTTATAGGGTAGCAGAGAAGCTCTCGGACTTAGATTACCTGGTGGCCACTCCAGACAGGCGTAAGAGGAATCAGTTACGTCATGTCAACCTGATGAAGGAGTATGTGAGGCGCCCACCTGAGTCTCTCACTGTCCCTGTGATGACTTTCAGCAGTCAAGGTGGAGAAGGAGAACGGGACAGTCATGCGCAGGTGGATGACAACTGGGATTATCATGTTTCTGCAGATCAGTGGGCGGGAAACACGAGACAGGCGGCTCATGAGGCTTTGCAACACCTACCTGAGCAACAGTGTGTGGCTGTCGAGCGCTTATTTTGTTTATACCCTACTGTATTTGCGGAACACCCAGGCCTCACTACTCAGGAGGTGCACGACGTTGATGTCGGAGACCACCCACCCTTCAAATCAGTGCCCTATAGGGTGCCCCCTATTAAACTTCCGGCCCTCCGCGCGGAGTTGGAGTATATGTTGCAACAGGGACTGATCGAGAAGGGGGCGGTAAAGTGGACATCTCCCGTAACGCTGCAACCTAAGCCGGATGGCAAGGTGCGCTTCTGTGTTGATTACCGCAGGCTAAACGGCTCGACTCCCACCAACCCATATCCTCTTCCCCGGGTCGATGACTGTGTAGACAAGATTGGCAGGGCCAAGTACTTTACCAAGGTGGACCTGGTAAAAGGTTACTGGCAGGTGCCTTTGTCTGAACGGGCGAAAGAGGTGTGTGGTTTTGTGGTGGATGGTGCTACATATCGTTGTAATGTCATGCCGTACGGTCTAAAGAACGCACCAGCGACCTTCCAAAGCTTGATGAACGAGTTAGTGGCTGACATTCCGAACTGTACCGTGTACCTGGACGACGTCATTATCTACGATGACGATTTCAAGAGCCACTGTGAACATGTAGAATCCCTATTTAAGAAATTAAGCGAGGCAAACTTGGTGGTCAACCTGGGAAAGTGTGATTTTGTGCAGGCTACCGTGCAGTATCTGGGGTTCATGGTGGGTTTGGGCCAGGTGTGCCCCCCACAGAACAAGATATTGGCTATTAACCACTTCCCCAGGCCGTTCACCAAGAAGCAGATCATGAGGTTTTTGGGCATGATTGGTTACTACCGCCGCTTTATAAAGGGCTATTCTACTGTGCTGGCTCATCTGACGGACCTATTGGCCAAAGATAGAAAGTTTAAGTGGGCGCCTGAGTGTGAGAGGGCTTTTTTGCTAGTAAAACACCTGTTGTGTAATCACCCAATCCTCAGGGCCCCGGACTTTAGCCGACCATTCCAACTGGCAGCTGATGCCAGTGGTGTGGGGGCTGGTGCCGTTCTGATGCAATCAGATGAAGGTGGGCTGGAGCACCCAGTCAGTTTCTTCTCAAAAAAGTTCAACTCGGCGCAGAAGAACTATTCAGTAGTTGAGAAGGAACTGCTGGCGATTGTGCTAGCGCTCAGCCACTTTGAGGTGTATGTTCCAGCCTATGGTCCAGTTGTGGTGATCTACACTGACCATCACCCCCTCAAGTTCCTGAATCAATTCCATAACCGGAATATGAGGCTGACCAGGTGGTCATTAATGTTGCAGGAATACAACCTAGACATACGCCATATTGCCGGTTCTGAGAATGTGATTGCAGATTGCTTATCGAGGGTGGAAGACCCGGGGTAGATCATCACAAGGGTAGCCTCCTACTTTGGTTTGATTAGTATGTTTACGTCTGGTGCTTGTTGGCTCGCGTGGGTAGCCCAGCGTATTGGGTCGTAAAGTAGGAGTTGCTGTGTTGGTATAGAAGAAAAAAATAGGCTGCCCCTGTAGTGCAGCCGCCATAAACATATTAAAAATATAAAAATCCTATAAAAACTCTTTCTTTGATAGTTAAATTTTGTTTAAGTATGTTATAGCAGAAATTCTGAGTTGTACTCCTCTCAGAAGGCTGGGCTAGTGAAGCTCGCTCTTATGAGCATAACTATGTAATTTATTCTATTGTGATGGGAGGGGTTGTTCATTTTTATAATGTGTTATTTTGAAGAGAACTGTGCTTTACATTTCATTGTCGCTGGGTGACTAGGAGTGGCGAATTTTGTATGGGTTCTGCGTGTCAGATTTAGAGCTCATACTTGGAGCCTCTTAAAAATCTTGGGTAGGGTGTGACGCTCACCGCTTCCCCCAGAACCGCATGGCTTACTCGCTAGGACTCGCCAGGGCAGAGAATGTAGCTACAGTCTACCTATCATTGTGTACTTTCCTTCTCGAGAAAGCTTGTGTTGCAGACAGTTCAGAACTGTTCTTTGTTTTCGTCTGTCACAATCCTTTCTATTTTATTTAGTCAATTGAAAGTATTGTGTTAAGTAGTTGAATGATGGGAAGGCGAGCGGGAGAGAGAGAGAGAGACCAGGTGGTGTGACTTGGTGGTGAGTGTGGCGCGTGGCTGGCCCCCTTACATAGGCCTCGCGGGATTCGTTGTCCCCTGCCTAACACGGCCTACTATGCGGCTACTTACTGGGCGACTGTCGCGCGCCCTCATGCCATTCCTGCGAACTGGGACTCCACCCATGCGGTCCCTGGAAATATCCTGGTCAGATCCGTCCCAGACAGCATACTCTAAGCATCTCCCTTGAACTGTTCCACACTCTTGTCTTAGAATCTTTCTCTTCTACTGCCTCTATCATTTCCACTACTTCCTCACCTTTTGTTAATATCAATCCCCCTCTGGTTCCCTGCATCCACACCTTGAATTGGTGGCCAGACTGTATTATATGCTGGATCTCACATTTCTTATGTACTAGGCTAAGGTTGAAGATAGTCATTGTCTTTTTGGGAGATTGTATTGCTCGGACTGTCTCCATCAATCACTAATGTTTCTACAGGGTTAAATAATGCTAGACTAGGGATCAGATACCTTGCTGTTGGTGTTTTCACTGTGTGTAGGCTACTTTTGAGCTGCACGACACTACGGATTCTGTGGGTTACCTGGGTGGATCTTTTGTCTGTGTACCTTGGAGTTTAGACTGTGTAGTGCGTGAGGGCTGCTTGCCTAATCCACCCAACACTGTTCTAACTCTATTTGCTTTCACTTTTGAGGGTCGCCAGGAGGATACTCGATACTTGCGATCGAGAATCCTCAAGAGAGCACCCCTTCATATTAACGTAATCAGGCCGCACAGACCCAAGGTCCACACTAGGCTAGGAGCTGCCTTGCTCTACCAGAATTATGTACCTTTGCGCATCCCAGCTAGACTTTATTAACCCGGGTAGACATTAGCTGGATTAGATCATATACTCTTTTATGCATACCCATTATTTCTACACAAGCATTTTGAGGTCTAGGTTGCTGTAGAGAGAGACAAACAGCATCGACCGGTTTTGTTAATAGGAGTACTACTTTTTTCGTGGCGAGCATTATTACTGTTGCACCGCTTATAATATTCTTGTGTCCAATAACATTATAGGTCCAGCCTTTTTGTGTATTTAGCCTACACGTGCATTGTCCTGCCTCCTGCTATTTTGTGGTTCCATTTCCGATACGTTCTTCTTAGTAGCATCCGACATTATTCAGAAGATTCCTTGTTCGGTGCTTGAGGACTTTACAACACTTTCTTTCATAGAGGAGTGACAGATATTATTGATTAAAGTAACGTTAAGTAAACCTTCTTCTTGTTTGCATTAGATCACTCTTGTGATTTAATTAAGTTAACTATCTTTTCCTTGTGTACCATAACTAAGCAACCATATGTTATAGGTAATAGGCTGTATCAGAGAACATCAGCCTATAGTAGAAGCACATAGATACTGAGAGTTAAGATACCCCGCTATTGCAGATATAACTCTGGAGGGTATGTGTGTTCTTTGTTCGACGGGATTATATATCAGGGGTTGGATCTAGCGTTTCCGTTGTTGCATTTATGCCAGTCTAGTCCAATGTATAAGAGCCACTGATTTATACGAGACCCGATCGTAACAACACTCTTTCTGCCATCAAATAAAATTATAACTTAATTAGAGCTCCATTACCTCTTACTGGAAACATGCATGCATCTTATTATATTTAGCTCAGTGTATAGTGATGATTGTTTTGCTATAATGTGTAATGCATGCTCTGTTGAGAAGCTGAATACGTAATGAATACGGATGTAGAATTCACAGTACTCTTTTATGACGGTCACATTAAATATAACGTAATAATATTCATAATAATGTTGCAATACACGTTTGATTCAATATAATATAGAACAAATATATTGCATAATTGTTTGGAGGAATTTACAAAGGAATCAATATTCAGCAACTAATTTGATGGAAATGAATGTTCGGTGTGTGTGTGTGTGTGTGTGTGTGTGTGTGTGTGTGTGTGTGTGTGTGCGTGCGCGTGCGTGCGCGTGCGTTGGGTTTGGCTTAGCTGGGACAGTTGTACAAGGTCTAATCTTTCCACAGTAGGGCAAAACAAAACATAAACTTTATTTGTATGTAACATGTGTGATGCACATAAATAAAAGGGGATGTGTCGGATGGTTGAAAGCCACAGTTGCTCGCGCGTTTGGGGCTAGCAACACGTATTATGAAAAACATGTATCCTCCTTCATTCACTGTCCCCCCCTTCACTCACTCAACCCCACAATTTGCCGGAGGATAACAGGTTTTTCACAATACGTAGAAGGAGGTCTTTTTCTTAAAAACAAAATTAAAAAAAAGGTCTAAGTGTTTATGAAGAGAACAAACGTTGAAACTGTAGCTCTCATACTTCCCGCTACGTCTCACATTTGCTCAGTTCTGAATTGGCTTGAGGGATTTTCTTTAGTTAGAGAATCGAAGTAATGTTCTATAATTGTGTATAGCTTCATAGATATTTTATACTTTGTACTTTTCCTAGCGTTCCCTCACTGTATTCTCTGTGTGGGATAAAAGACGTCGATCAAAGACTTCCTAATTAAGAGCGCAACAAATATAGGAACTGGACACTCGCTAATTAAACATCACCTTAATTAATAGACAATGTACACCTGACCAACAGAGGCTGACAATATTGTGAGTGGTGGGGTGGTGACAGGCTATATAAGGACTATATGAGTGACATATGATTTATTCTGTGTTGTAGGAATATTAGAAAACAGAGAGATAAATAGATCGACACACATACACACACACACACACACACACAAACACACATCTCTCTCGCTATTCTATCGCTACTACAATAATCAATGATCCTCAGAACTCTCCCAGTGTATACCACCTCCTCTACGTAGGGTACGTGGTACCTGTCTTGCAACACAATCCCATCCCTACTCTGTGCAACTTTTCAACCCAAGAGTGAAACCTTACTCTCAGTCTTTCTTCTATTCAACAGCTGAGCTCTGGATTTTGGATCCAACGTCCCTTGATTTTGGCCCTGTCAATCTTCCAACTATGGGGGAGACACTTGGTAAAGGCAGTTCTGCCTTTTGTCTCCCTCACTCACCAAAAAAAAAAAAAAAAAAAAAACACACACACACACACACACATACAGACACACTTATTCATACTTCATATACTAGTAATTCTTACAGACGTACATATATTCATATAGACATAAAGAAAGACACTTAGCTTTGGAAAAGTAAATCTATCCTCTGTTATTAGGCCAGAAATCGTGTCTCCTAACTTCTGCAACTCAAATAGAGCTAGATCAAATTCTAAACCTATTATCTGGCTGTATCTTCTCAAATAGTGAAAATATTTGCTTGATGTCTCTTGCCCTTCTATATTTATAGATGTTAGTGACTACTTAGTGGACGAGATTGTTGGCCTAATTATAAACGAGTAGACCATACTGAAACAAAACAAAGATAAACTAAAAACAAACCTGCCTACTATCTACGCTCTCCTTTCAGGTTATCTAAATGGAAAGGGATTCAAGATTGGGACAGTGAAACAATATATGGACCGTAAACAATAAAATAAAATAAAAAATCTCTAGGGTTCCGGTCCGTAATACATATTGAAATCCAGGTTCCAAGAAGACCCCCCCCCACCCCCCACCCCATTTTCCCGACAGATAATTATAGATAGCTTAATAAATGTGCATTGTGGTTGATAAAATAGTCGTTTTATAATATGAAAAGGTTACACAATCGATAGTATCATTCCAGTGGGGGAGGCCATAGCTCAGTGGATAGCGTGGTAGACTGTAGACGCCTCAGTTGGAGTCTGCCAAATTCAATGTTGTTTTCTGAGGTGATCTAATCGTTCCAGCAATTCTACAAATATCCTGGCTACATCGATGCATCAAAAAAGTACCCCTATGTCGTCACCAACTCATAGCAAAGAGGATGCCCGACCATATTCGAAGACATTGGTAAATCTTTTAACTCACACGAATCTAAGAATTTCTTCTTCAATCGAGTTGTCAACTTGTGGAATGGGCTTCCCCGAGACATTATAGACTGCAGCACCGTTGATTCATTTAAACTTCGCCTGGACAAATATCTCGCATCAAACCCGCGACTGACTGCGTTTGTAAATTAATAACTTTATGTTATCCCCCCCTCAGTTACTATCCCATCTGTCCCCTACTAACTTCCTAATCCTGCCACGGACATTAGTTCCAGGGCAGTAATTCCCTTTCCAATGTTCCCTTACCCACTCTAAACCACTGTTTGGACACTTGATCCTCAGTGTTTTGGAGGACAAGCAGCCGAGAAGAGTCACTAGACCTGTTGTTGCTTGATTTCCTTTGTACTCCTTTGAAGATGCTGTTAACCCATGCAGTACTGGTGACGTCCTTTTCAATAATTATACTCTGGCAACTATCAGACGATTTTATTAAGCTTAGAAAGGACGTCTGTCAATTAAAAGGTGACAGACTATCTAACTTAATCGTTTTAGCTACAATCATTTATATTCTTCCTAAGCTTCATAAAATCGTCTAAATGCAGCTGAAGTAAAACTAAAAAGACGTCGCCGGTACTGTAAGTGTTAACGACCAAATCATGTGACATGCTACATGTATAATTGTTAGTGCGGCAGAAAAGAAACACCAACCCCTTTAAGCTTCCCTAGATCCTCTCCGGGCCTTGCAAGAGTTAGCACAAAGTACAAAGTACAAAGGAAATCAAGCAACAAGAGGTCTAGCGACCCCTCAAGACTGCTTGCCGTTCAAAACACTGATGGCAAAGTGTCCAAACAGTAGTTTAGAGTTGGTAAGGGAAAAATGGAAAGGGAATACTGTGACGTCTACCAGCGTGGGCAGAATCGCCTCTCGTTAGCCACTAGCGCTCGCCAGGGACATCGAAATGGGCTACAGTTATCAGAGAATGTTGTTCTTTCTTTCCTAGTACTCGCATTGTCACAGACAGTCCAGTGGTGGTCTTTGTTTTCGTCTGTCACAACGGGAAGTATTTTATATCATTAGTAGAATATAAGATGCATTGTGTAAAGTTAAGGAGAAAGAGCGATGTAGGCAGCGTGGTGGTAATATGTGTGTGTGTGTGTGTGTGTGTGTGTGTATGTATGTATGTGCTGCCTCCCTCCCTCGCTCGGAGGAGTTTTCCCGCTCGCGCGCGGGCTTTCCCGCGGCGTTCATTGGCTGGCGGTTCCTGGCGTGTCCTAGGGGCCTGCTGCCTTGTGACATCTCGGCCCGTGATTGGCCGACCATCGCGCCCTTGCGGGCTCTGTGTAACTTGCCTCCTACATGAGGGTCCCCAGGAGCTGTCCTCGTCAGGACAGGCTAGGCGCGCGTGCTTCTAACATCCCTTTGCATACTCTCTCCCGATCACCCCCTTTACGACTGTCTCTCTCTCTGACCTTCTTCTTTTCCATTGCTTCTCACCTTTATTCAATTACTTGTCCCCTTGGGTTCTGCATACCGTTTCCATAGCCGGCCCATTGTATTGCATGCGCCATCCTCAGAGATATTTACATGTACTTAGAATAGGTTTTGAGGGTTCTTAGTTAGTAGAGGTTGGGAACTTAGTGTATCTCCATTATTGATTTAGTGTTTCTGCTCTTTTATTTAATGCTAGACTGGGATAAGGTAACTGTAGTCATTGTCTCCGATGTGTATGGTTTGCTTATACCTACACGACTTCGACCGGTCCTGTGGTAGCCTGTGTTGTCTTTTCGGTCGAGTCCTTGATGAGTGCAGCATTGTGTTGACTGAGGGTTTTGGCCTGTTCCAGTTCCACACTTTGCTGCCTCTTTGCTTGTCTTTAGAGGGTCGCCAGGATAGAACCAGATACTTGTGATCTGGATCTATCAAGAGAGCACCCTAGTCAATTAACGTAACTTAAAGGATGCAGTCTTAAGGACATCGCTAGGCTACGAGCCTGTCTTGCTCAACCACAGTTCCTTACCTACTGTAGAGTATTCCAGCTAGACATTATTAATCGAGTAGACACTTATTAGTATTTAATATAAGCTCTTTGATATGTACGCATTATTATTCACAGCATTTATTAGTCTAGGTTGTTGTTGAGTGGCACAACCATAGCAGACTGTTTCGTTGATGAGGAAGTACTTCTTTTAGTGTCGAGCATTGCTACCGTTGCGCATTTATAGTATTCTCGTGTCAGTTAACATTATATGTCCTATCTTTTAGTGTATTCACTTTACACGTGTGGTGTCCTGCCTCCTGTCTTTATATAGTTTAAGATACGAGCATCTTATAAGCATCAGACTTTCTTCAGAAGTTTCCAGGTCAATGCTGTAGGACTATACTTCAATTTCTTTCAGATAGGAGTGAAGAGTTTATTGTTGTTTAGAGTAACTATATTGAAACATCTTTTTATTGTATTAAATCTTGCAGTGATTTAATTGATCTTTCCATAGATTCCTTTTTATGCATTTTAACGTAACTTGCATCTTGTTTGTTATCAGGCTATACCAGTGTGGGTTAGCCTGAAATAGAGTACATTTATGCCCAGTTAAGGATACCCCGCTATCGCAGATTAACTCTGGAGGGTATAAGTGGTTTTGTTCGCCGGCATATAAGTTCGAGGGTTTGGATCTAGCGTACCGTTGTTGCATAGTGCCCTATTACTAGTCCAATCTTTAAGTGCCCTTGTTTTATTCGTAGCCCCGGTCGTAGCAATACTTCCCTAGGACAAATGTCCGTGGCAGGATTAGCAGATGTTACAGGATATTGAACACAAATAATGATATTTTTACTTGCATAAAAAACAAAAATATAAAATAAAATAAAGTATACTCAGAGAGAAAAATAACTTGTACAGGGAACTATATGTGTTCTGTTTGCCATCCAGAATTGTACTTATTCTAACGGTTGTAATCCATGAACATTGAAGATATAAATTATATTCCATTTTGAATTTACTGAATTAGAACAGTACCAGATGGCATACCCCTGCTCTGTGCAACTCTCCAACCCAAGAGTGAAACGTTACTCTCAGTCTTTCTTCTATTCAACAGCTGAGCTCGGGAACTCTCTCCCAGAATCCGTCGCGATCTTTCCCTCCTCCTATGATTTAAATTGCTTCATAATCCGTGTGTCCAGGCATTTTGGCTCGGAAGTCCCTTAATGTTGGCCCTGTCACTCTTTCAACTATGGGGGAGGCACTCGCCACAGGCAGTTCTGCCTTTTGTCTCCCTCACTCACATAGATAAAAAATAAAATTAGCTTTGAGATTTCATAAAACGCTCGTTCCATTACTTTGGCGATTTTAAGGCCTTTTGCCCCGTTCCTTTGTCATTATAAAGACCTTTTGTGTCATTTAGGTGTCGATTTTTTTCTGGCGAGCGATAGCGAGCCTGTAATTCTAGGAGGAACCTGCCTTCGGGCAGGAAATTTTTCTACCAACAAATTTACACATTTATCATGATGGGGGGTCTAGGGGGTGTAATTTTAATCTTGATGGAGGTCTAGGGAACAAACTAATAACCTCCCCTTAAACGTTGACGGACATTTAACCACGAACCAAGTTTTAGCCTCCCGGTAAACACAAACCACCAGGCAAATAAACTATTCTTATCTGGGATTATATTCAGGCGGTGTGAGCAGGTAAAGCCTTTGGGTGCCGCTCAAAGCCAAAATGTATCATGATAATTATATTGGCCACTACAAAAAGGTTACTGGGGGTTCCTGCCCTGACAGTTGGTGCCTGGGGCGGGTAATTGTGCTTTAATGATGCTAAGGGGACTACCATGGAGCTCTAATATTATATTTTACCTCCATGGGGGACCACTGATTAAAGGCTCTGACACACGAGCGATTTTTCCCTCAATCTTTACGAACAATTATAGTCTGGCAGGTTTAAAATCTCAGCCATATCAGAATTCAGCCTCCTTATAATGTTCTACCTTGAGTCTAGTTTCCGATTCCAATGTGAAATACCCTTAACATATTACGAGAACAACTTGTTCATCGAAAATGGTCAGAAAAAGCGCTCGTGTGACATTGGCTTAAACATTTTGACCAGATGCATGTTGCCAGGAGCTGAACTGAGAATCAAGGAGAGTTTGGAGTGTATTTTCCAAAACCGGAGTTGGACAGGTTTTTATTATTAAGGCACTATTATTTTGATTTAATTGTATAGAATACAAATCATTATAGCCTAGTCATTTAGTTTATCATGAACGTTGAAGTGAGGAAGCCTATCAATATTCAGCCCTGGTGTAGGTATTGTTGCCAAGGGAGTTTAGTGTTTGATATGCTTTGATTAACCCTTTCTGTACCGGCGACGTCTTTTTCATTTGATTCTAGCTATATTTAGACGATGTTGTGCAGCATACGAAAGATCTATGGCCGTAAGAAGGGTTGAGTGATTTAGTTCGAAGCCTGGTAATTGCTGGAGGTACTTTCGAAACTAAATAAAATCGTCTAATAGTAGCTAGAATAAAGTTAAAGGACGTCGCCGGTATAGAAGTGGTTAAAATGTAAATAAATATATAAATCATTACCGAGTTGAAAGGTTACTCATCACAAAGCGGTGTTTCAAGCAGTGTCATAAATCTGATAACAAATATTGGTAGAGCGACCAATCAACAGCCTAATCACTGGTCTACCGCTCGATTATACCAGTAATTAAAAACATTAAAATGATACCATCTATATTTTGCATGCTCAAGTACTCGATCATAAGGTACCTAGGAGACTCGATGATTAAGGTGTTCATTACCAGTATTTAACCAAACACCTAAGCACAATATACAGTATATATATATATATATATATATATATATATATATATATATATATATATACTGTATATATATTTGCATTGTAAGCACAAATAAAAAGTTCATACTAATCTGTATGTGTAGACGCCATTCATTGTTTGCATTTATGCTTGATATATGCAATAGTAGAATGTTATATAATATGATTAAAAATGCATTCGACTGCGCACACACACACACACACTTGACCACCCTAGAGTTAGCATATTCATCATCTCCACACTCCCCTTAAAAAACCCACAAGATGACAGAGCACAATATTTCATGCTCCCCTTTTAACGTATTATTCTTTAATCTCCAAATCCTCAGTACCTCACAACGGCCTCTATTTTGTAGTGTTGATGCTCAAGGGGTGTGTATCTCGGTGGAACATAGTTTTACCGGGTCTTACATGCACTGATGTTAGAAGCCCAGACTACCATAATGCCTTCAGCGACTGGATAACCTGTGAAATATGGTCCCTCACCTTACCGATGGTAGTGGGATAAGGTCGAAAATACTGTATATCATGCTTATGGAGGTCTGTTGCCACTACATTATTGTCATGGATTTCATAGGACTCATGTCAGTAGATGCAAGTCTCAGTCTCTCTCTCTCTTTGTAGAAATAATCCATAAATGATTATAGAAAGCTGTCTACAGGGAAGTGTCTTGAAAATGAGAAAATAACATTTGAGCTAATACATATCTTGATTACTGGACGGGTATATTCAAAACAAGTCATTGTAGGGAGTTTGGGGGCAAAAGTGTCAACCGTGTGGGAGTACCAGCATCTTGATGATCAGCAGCCTATATTCTTCTACTCGGTTATCGACCGTAATACACACTTTACCTAGACGAGTCCACTACAACATCGACTGCAAAGATTAACACTCCACGGTGACTCTGTTAAGCCATCATATTTAATCTGCCTTCTTTAAACTAACCAAAGCTCTTGGGACACAGGGTCCTAAAATATAATCGCCGAAAAAAGGTAAATAGGTTTGTTTGGTTGTGTGGAAAATCTGAGCCTGAATTACTAGCTGCATATGATCCAGGCATGGTAAACAAACTGTGCAAGGCGTGTCAGTGAACAATGCCGCTGATGAACCTAATATCCCTACCAGGCCGCCTACAAGGACCCTGCTGCCCAGGTCATTAAAGTAAAATGAAGAAGGACGAGGCGGCGAAGGACAGTAAGAGGAGGTGCTGCGAAGAACAAGGCAGCAGCTACATCTATGACCTGGACACTATTATGCAGTCTCTCAGGCTTGAAGTAGAATAATCGATGCGTACGGCCAGTCACACATTTTGGAGACCTCTTATACGAAGGTTTGCAATCACTATACACTGGTCAAAATATGTAGGCCAGAATTTGTAAGTCCGTAATTTCTTCTAACTCAGAGCAAATGAGCTGTACATCTTCACAGCTGACCCTTACCAAATGATAGAAATATACGTTCGATTACTCTAGTAGTCTAGTCGTTTGTGTTATAGAAGTAGGTGGTCAAAAGTCTTGGGCTACTTATTATGAACAGGGTATAGCGTTTCACATACAGTGGTATACACAGTAGTGGCAGAGAAACGTGATATTTATCGCATAGCCTTATAACCCTTTTTATTTAACTATCTATGGTTAACTCCTTCTGTACCTGCAACGTCTTTTTGTTTTGTAGCCATATTTAGAGGATTTTGTGCACCTTAAGAAGGATCTGTGGTAGTAAAATTAGTTATGTGAGATAGTTCGAAGCATGTTACTTGCTGGAGGCCCTTTTAAAACTGAATACAATCGCATCATAATAGCCAAGTTAAAATTAAAAAGACGTTGCCGGTACATAAGAGGTTAATCAGGATATAAGATAGAATACATATTTACTACTGAAGGTATGTACTCGAGGTAACAGTTATCACTTTGACTATGAAACAAATTTCCGATGTTAAACAAAGTCGTATGGCATCACCTTACGGAAGGAGTTAATAATTTATTCATAATATATATACATTCAATTACTAATAGCTCAACAATAGAGGAAACGCAGCATTAATTTGAAAAGGCAGCGAAGGTATAAACAATATCTTATGTATGTTATTCATTATTAATTTTGTTAACAATATACAACGAAAAACCAGCCAAAAATGAAAGATTAGGTTCAATTTCCATATAATTATGTTGTTTATGGAGTGGGCAAATAATACGCACAACAAGCTACTTTTGTGCTCTCGGATAATATTTTATCTAAACTATGGTATGTAACTGATATATTTTGATTTATAACAAAAATATCTGCACTATACTACACATGTACTGAATTGTTAATAATTGTATAGTATTCAGATGCCATGGGGAAAAACAAAATACCTAACTTGCACTCTACTTCACAGCCATGTTGGTTCAAAGCATATTTAGCCGTATTGGTAATTTATCTCTGGTAGTCTCGGCTCTCACAATGATATACAGTATATCTCACCGGTAGCCGCGGTTGGAGGCCCGTGGTAACCAATCGGCTTTTTTAGAACCATCCTGCCTGCTCACCGCCAAACACTTCACTATAAATAATGGGCTCATGTTGTATGGTGGTTATCTCCTACTACAATTCATTTCCACACCCCTTACTACTTCCTCTGTCCCAACTCTAGTATTCGAGGCATTGGGGTGATCAAAATTATTACTTGTCTCACCTTTACTATATTTCCGGTCCCTATGGTGGTTGGCAGGTCTATTCCTCAGTCATACCAACTTAGTGGCTGATCACTGTGATTTGGGCGGACGGAAAATGTGGTCTAGGGAAAATGAAAGCAACAAGAGGGAACAAAGACATGTCACCTGCATTAGTATACACGAGTAAGATCTATCAGTATACTCGTTATATAAACTGTGTATCTTTGATATACTATAATTACTACAAAACATGTTTAATCAATATTCAATTAGTATTGTGTGTTTTTCTAATTTATCACTGGTTAACTGTAATTGCTAATGAAACCCGATATAGTAAGAACACATACGTCCTACTATTATTAATGTCGCAGTCAACGGTAACATTTTCCATTGCAGTAGAAGTTCACTCCGGTAACCCGAGGTTGAAAATGTAGAGCAACTTACAAAACATTCGGGCAAAATATATTTCATGCCACAAATAAAGAACAAGTCCTCATGGATGAAGCAGGAGCCTTGATGTATTGTATCGTCCTGGCATTTACGGTATGGGTTGGGTACGTGACCAGGTAGAGGGCTTATGCACGATCGGTCACATGCTTACTAAGACGTCATTTTGAAGACTTAAATAATGTTTTGCATACCAAATAATGTACATATTTATGTAATCACCACTTGCACTGACTACCAAAGTTATAATAATAAATATATTGAAATATATATTCATACGTTTTCAAATTTCATTTTGCCTGCAACTCCTGCCTTACAACGGCTGATTATTGGTGATGAAGTTTGGAAGTATTTAATATCCGGTAGAACTGTGATTATTGGTGTTGTACAAACACAATTAGAAGTGATTTACTTTACCAAAATGTTCTTGTCTTGCTAAGAGCAGAAGTGCAGGCAACTGTACTAAAAGAGCAACTCTGAAATATGTAAATTGGTGATGATCACCAGCTGTCAACTTCATTTTCCAAAAAGCTTTCATATACAAGATAAAGTGGCTCAAAATGTTGCCATACGTGTAATATTTGCTTACACTAGGGCCTCTGGTCTTAGGTGGTCTCAGGTGAACACAAGACTCTTCTGTTAGACGCCGTTGGTGGCCCAGTACAGATGACCCTCCTGATAGTGGCATAAACCTGCAGGTGGTGAGGCGGGGTCTTGTTAATAAGACCACTGGTGCTTGTATTTCATATATACACCATTAAAGATTAGATCGTTACTGATTCTATTCCAGATTACATTAAATACTTGGAAATATTTGGCAACGATATCATTATATACGTTTGTTTTCTTAATTTTAGTAACAGTATATTATATCTTATTACCTCGTTGGTTTTCCTGTCATCGTATTAAGGATGACATTAAATCTATCTCAAATAACCCTCTGACTTTCATTAATCTTCTTCATCTGAGTAAAACCGTCTACTAATAGCCAGATTAAACTGTTAACATGTGTTGCTAAATACCCGTATCGTTAAAGATATTTGCATTTGGACGATCATCACAGTACCTGCTATATGTGTGCCCGTCGTTCTTTAACCCTTCGAGGATTATGACACATTTTAACAGTTCAGTCTCGCTATTATTAGACGATTTTATTCAAATTAGGAAGGGTATATATAAGCCAGATGGGTAATGGAGCCTTTACCCTTTAAATTCCAACAGATCCTTCCTAAGCCATGGATCAAAAGGTGATTATGTACTTCTTAGCCAGTACATGTGCCTGAGAACCGGAAAGGTGCAGTTGTCATCACGGTAAGGTGCGTGTGATGTGATAACCAATGACATAAATTAGTTGCATGTATTTAGATTCATGAATGTGTATTGTGAGTTTGTAAGTATGATAATTTTAAGATTGTTATTGCATTGAGCTACCACCCCCCCAAAAAATCATTGTATATACTGTATATACTGTATGAAATCTTAGCATATAGATAGATAGAATGCAATCTGATCATAAAGTGTATCTTATCTTATCTCATCTTAGCATGCGTTAATAACTTCGTTTGGTAATATTTGAGAAATATTTCGAAGGAAAGTTATCTGACCATGAGCGCTGCATTTGCTAGTAATTACATTTAAATTACCGACTGAAAAAATCATGATCCAGGACCTAACTATATGCCTGGATTCTTGTTAACAACACTCAAGACTGATTCACATCCATCTTTGTATGTATAACAATATAATATTGAAAACACAACGGTTTTCACCAAATTAAATTAGTTTCCTTGTTTGCTTGGTGTTGTAATTGAATATATATTTATAATGAAAATGCATGTTATTACACAACGGGTTGTATAAATAACATGAATAGCCAGTCAATAATGTTCATGTTAAATAGGTCAAGCGATAATTGTAGTAATATAATGTCCAAGTTTTCTCAAACTATATAGGCAATATACTAGATTTCACCTCGTCAAAACTCTACTCAATCTTTCATTGTTGACTAGAGACGGCAGGCTTAAAGGAGAACAGATTACTATGTATATTACCTGTAGGGGCTCCACCTGGGAAGCCGATGGACGAGCCTGGTTATTCCATTTATTATTCAATGACTTTTTTCTTTCATGTTTCGCTTCCCAACACACCTGTGAGAGTGACAGATGACCTGATACATTATCAGCCTTTCTCTTTGGGATGACGTGTTATAAGAACCTATGGTGAATATAATTGAAAACTGGTTGATTTGAAGGAAAGGTCTACCACGAAAAAACTACTTTTTATTGCGTTACTAAAGAATATATGTTGATACAAATTGTTTTCATTTTGGTCAATCTTGAGAAAACCAATCTGTGATAATTTGAGTAGAATAATCAGCAATGTGTACAACCGTGGCTGTGGGTGCTTGAATCACCTCTTGGTAGAAGAAAGAATTAGCAGCGAACAGTGAAACTCATTTATCAGATATAGTTGAACTAATGTAGTATACCAATTATACCTTGTCAAACATAACAAACCTGACGAAACATAACAAGGTTTATGCTGAACTTAAGGGGAGGCAGACCGTTTTTTTTTTGGACCCCCTTCTTCCTAATGTTTAGCCCCACTAGTTTTGAGATTATAAGACGTTTGACCCTTTAGTTTGGCGATTTTAACACCTTTCGCCCCATTTCGTTGTACATTTTAAGACCTTTCGTGACATTTAGGAGTCGATTATTTCCTGGCGAGCGATAGCAAGCCTGCAATTTTAAGAGGCAGTACATTTTTCTACCGAAAAATGTACAAATTTATCTAGAATGGGGGTCTAGGGGGTGCTTTCTTAAGTTCGATGGAGGTCTTGGAAGGAAACTAAAGAAATATATGAATACATTAATTAATAGACCAACCAAACCGCCAGTCTCTCCTTAATGGAATAGTCGGACGGAGATCATGACGAATGCTGTGAGTAACGTCAACCAGATATATAATGTCAATATAATTATAATGGTAGATCGGTGAGAAGGTTAACTAAATATATTGTTTAGATAAATTAAGCATACCTATAATTACAATTTAATTAGTGTTAAGATAATGAATATATTATTGTCAAATACCAGTCGACTGAACAAAGTGTGATACAAATATAATAACACTTATAAATTGAGGTGGTTATACTGAAGAAGCTAAAGCAGGTGGTTGTCAGTTTAATTAACGAGAGTCAGCACATCAAGATCCCGTGATAAGTGTTATCGGTCGGTACCGTTACGCCAGGGAACTACCTCCGTCAGTCATACTGCCACAGAGCTGCTAACATGGTGTACACCAGAACCAACAGGCTGGGTGTTGAGTATGGGTGAGAGGTTGAGTAAGTGTGTACACAGTATAGGTGTTTGGGTGTAGTTTGTCAGTCAATTTTAGTTAATTACATATCTGAAAATATTCACTGTTTAGAGGCCTACTAGCCTCACATATAATTATAAATTTTCATCCATAAAGTTATTAGGTGTAATGTTATACGAAAATGTATAAACCATACTCAAATATTAATTTTAGTAAATCGGAAACATATCTTATAGACTAATAACCACTAATAACATCAATGACTATTGAGAGAGAGAGAGAGAGAGAGAGAGAGAGAACTTAAATAACCTAAGACTGCAAATGTGAGCGGGTGTGACTTAATGACCCCCATTTAGTTACAGCCGCTCACACAAATTATTTTTATCTTCAATTTTCGATGGCCACAATTTCTCAGGCAGTATTTCAGTGAATCTTTGCCTTGGTATCACAAGCTACAGTAACTGAATGTAAATTAATATGAGTAACAACATTCTTATAAAAGTACATTTACGAAACAAAAACGATCAGTTATGGAATGAGCCGCAGGAAAAAGCAGTCTTGTGATAACGGCTTAAAGTGTGAGTATATTTATTTCCTCAATCATAGACTACAGTAGATCTGGACTGGACACGAAAATGTAACTTTGCTAAAATGTGATATTTTCCCGGTTTCGAGGTTCGAACTTGGGGGTTCGATCTCCGATTTTGGGTCCCTTACTGCAAAGTTCCATTTTCGTGTCCAGTCCAGATCTACTGTAGTCTAGGGGAGGTGTGGTGGAGTGGTCTTGTCACTGGCCTGGTAATCCAAAGGTCACGGGTTCAAATCCCGATGTATCAATGGGAAGATATTATTGGGATGGAATTTGTGCTGTACCTAGTATCAGTGCATTACCACAAGCCCACCGAAACGTCAATAAAATACCCTCATTGTTCCCTGATTAAATAGCAGTGTATGAATATTCCCATATTCAAAATATGCTATAGGGGTGCAATGCCTGGTGAATTATCTGCTCAACAGGTGGCGTTGTGTGTGTGTAAGTGTGAGAGTCCGAGTGTAGGGGGAAAGACAATGAAGCACGGGAACGAGATGGCTTCAGAGATGGGGTCGTTTCGGGCCATGAGTGAGCACCGTGCCTCATGTGAAGGCAAGATGGCAGGTGCTCGTTGTACTCTACGTGCTTCACATGTCTCACTCCCTAGACTGGAACAAGACCTCACAGGCTTCACTGTTCATTGTAAAGCGGTGAATGTTAAGGCTCTCAGCCTATGTCCGAGAGGAAGTAAGTTGGAATATAGAAGAAAAAAAAAAAAAAAAAAAAAAAAAAAAAAAAAAATGCCCCAATATATCCCATAACGTCCGGAGATTTAAGAGGTCTCATATCAGGTAGGCAGGGAGACACTGTACGACCGGTCCAACAGGAGGGATAACCTACAATAAATATGCCCCTTTAACAACACCGTAAACATTGGTTATCTCTTCGTGTCCTTTTTGTTTATTGGAGACGCACCTCAACGTGGAGTTTATTATGCCGTACTTCACATCAAGGACCATATATATAGGGAGAATGTGGCAGGTTTCTTTCCATTACTTGTCGTGTTGCATACCTTAGTGTTGTGAAGGACATAATATTAAACATAAATAGTTCATGATTTATGACACACGCTAATTTTTTTACAAAATATGCCTTTAGACACGTGTATATTTCTCAACACTGAAAGCCGTACACGGATATTAAGTACCTCTATGCAATTTGCAATTACATAATATATTTTTGTTAGTGGTAACAATTTGAATAACTAGCCCTCTATACAATTAATACACTGCATTATTGGTGAATTTCAATAGAATTACCAGCTTACTGAATTTCACAGCGTATGTTTAACGTGTGTTCGGTGTTGTTCCCTCCACCAATATTCTAGTATGGACGAAGAGATGAACTGGCTATCATCAAATGGAAGGAAATATATATTTATAAAACTGTGCACAGGTACACAAACATTGACATTGATGAAATTAATAATCATTGGTTATTAATTTAAAAGACGTTCCCGGAACGTACACTATGTTGATAACAGTTCACCAAACTGTGACTTTCATTATATTCTGAATGAGTCTCCTGTAAGGCAACAGTTGGACTAAGCCTGTTATTATGCCCATCCCATAATGTCCCTCCACTCACAACACGGTCACGGGGCGTCTTTGTCCCGCCCGCTCCAGTTTACAAAGGGGGTTTATCACGTGACCATATATGAGGGCAAGGTCATGATAGGGGTCAGTGAAGGGATCGTGGGGGTGTAATTTGGCAGGATTATATTCAGACGTGGTCAGAGTGTATCAGAGGAGCTTGTCAAAAGTTACCAGTGATCGTGGTGGTACGGCGTAGAGAAAACATAAGGGAACATATATTCCAAAATACCTGTTGCATACAATGTGTGGAGGTGATTAGAATGGAGACGGGTATAAGACACTATGGGTGATAATATTCATACTTAGAATAATGTTGCTAGATTACTACACATGCATTACAGCAGTTTAAAGGGCTTGAATTGTTATTAAAATATAATATCAAAAGAAGTTAGTTTTCACGCACTTTGATATAGTTTACGACTTTGTACTCAACAGAGACAATGCCCACAATTGCTGTGTGGTCCCGTTAGAGGAGGTAGTGGTCCTCGTTAATTAGGAGTTAGCTACACAAATGCATATAGTAGTTAAAAAGATAGATAGTGTTTGTTGCATGTTTCATAGCCACCATATCCTACACCCTCCAACACCTGGACCTATACCATTCGTAGTTGATTAAGAACTTACCATTGAGAGTGTAAAGAAAATATAATTTATGTTCAAGGTTTTCTACGCCAAATGTTGTTTAAAATGAAGAATAATTTTACCAATAGGTCCGAGCCCAATAATGTGTAATCCTCCGTATTATACCCTGAATGTTTCCAACATGCAAGCGAACGCTCATTTATTCATCTTCTAGTTGTTCGCCACTGGAACATGTCTTGTTTGCCAACTTTCCAGACTTTTGCCCTTCATATCACTTATCACCACCCCCAACCTCATTTGGCTACGACCTCTCTTTCACCTCGTCTTTGACCATGAATCTCGTCTCTATGACCTCGAATGCAATCTTAAATAATATTTCCCACAGCCAGGCGTAGGGAAGCTAAGGCCTTCAATGTTTTTCCTTGACTCCATGTTGCTTCTCTCATGCGATAATCGGATTGCATTGATGTAGCCTACTATAATGTTCTGCGTATTAACTCCACGATTATTCATAGATAACAATTTGTTAAAAGTGATATACAAATGTCTACTGATAAAATATTCTATAATTAATTATGCCAGGAGGGGGCTGGAGGCTAGGAATGCTCCTCCCCTTGCAAAATTCTCCTACTCAGAGAGACAGAGAAAGGGGCGAGGGAACGCGAGATTGGTCCAGGACCTCGGGCTTTGCTTGAGTCGGCCACCCCCAGCAATGGGAAATGTGCCTGAGTATATACATACATACATACAGGCAAAAGCACAACGGCTGTTGCATAAAGAACACTTACAATGTATTTTTCGGCGGTGTTGCTTTCTTCTTTCTTCTTCCTTCTTGGCTTATGTGTGCACGTCGGAACTTTTGCTCATGGTATTATGCAAGTGTTTAGCGAGATATATAGCCCAACACGGACCTAATGCAAGGGTAATTAGTGTGGCTATAGACATGGTAATGAGAGAGGGCGAGAGACAATAGCTGGGTGAAGGATTATTGTACCGACTGTAATGTTGGCCGTCACTGGGAGTTGAGAACTACAGTTACATACAGAAGTTTGCCTACTATCCAAAAATTTTATTTATCAAAGGAAATCTACTGATATCGAGTAAGACTGTAATCAGCTATACAGTAAATCACATATGTGACATATTATGAAAATGCAGCTTATAATTATAAATTGATGAAACACAGTTCACAGCAGCATTGCCTAAAGTAAATTCACTGATTGCCACACGTGTTTGTAGGCAACTGTTGATTTAAGAGTAAATGGTGTTGAGGTTTGTCGGACCTTTTGGACCACTCGAGGGCAAAGCCATATTTAGTCCTTGTGAAATAGAGCCTATAATATTGGCATTAATCATAGGAATGCTGCAATGGAATTAATATTTATTGTAGAATAATATTGTAAATTGCTCCCAAAGAATATCAATGGATTGTATATAATATAACCATAGCAAACTCAGATAATTATGTCTTATTTTATCACTAGACGATTGTAGGGGAATATGTATATATGTGATCAAAGTTTATACACAAAACGGTACCAGTACTAAGCATATACCATGTTCTACTTACTCTAGTATAAACACTCAAGGAGGCACTGATGATCAATTAAATTTGACATAATTGCCGCCTCATTAATTGTATTGGAATGTGTTATGCCATCCTATTTTGCAGTTTTCCTCGCTTCGTCGACGAAAGCTTTTTGTATATTTGTCATTGATTGTATACGAAACTTAAGACAGACAGAGAAAGATAAAGATCACAAGTTAATTTCAAAGAATTAACATAATACTGTGTACAATAATTATGTAGAACAATAATAACATACATATATAATTTTCAAGATCGGGTGTTCCACACTCGGTGCGGTTTCAGCCTCACGTCTAGATTGCGGGTTTCCAGGCAGCCTTGTTTTGGCTGCCTTAATTCTTAGTTAAATCAGATTGAATGGCATAATAATAAGTCTTTGGTTTTAGGCTACTCCTTGGTATGTTATTTCATATCAGCATCCATAGACATATGTGAACAATGGCAAAAATGAAGGATTCGGGAACTTGCATACATTTGTTAGTGTGTTTTGTCATGTAGCAGTTAATTCATATAATCAATTATATGTTTTATAGCAAATTGTTCTAGTTTGTCCATCAAACTTTTGCTTCCATATTTAAACTCATAACATAGGTGAGAAATTAAGCGGTCAACTGTACCATCTGCTACCTAAATAATATACCGGTATATAAAGCCTCTCTATTCATAAGACCCAAGTGTTTCATTGCAGTATTGTTTTATATCATTGCAGTATCTTAATTCTCAAGAGGTTCAGTCTATACAGGAATATGTTAAATATGAACATGCATTGATATAATATTCAATGCTTTTTTTGTGAAATTAAATGACATTTTCGCTTTAGATATCACATGCTAATTGCTATAGTCTGTTTATTTTCCTCTGACGGTATATTGCCATGTCCTCACCTAAATTACTCATGAATTACGAAGATTTTTAAGCGAAATGTGTTGTTAATTACGAAAGCTTGGCACTAATAGGAGGCAGAGACATAGTACTTTCATATTTTTCAAATTAAGTTTCGATAAATCAGATGATAATGGATTCAATTTACCGTCAGCTAAAATGAAACGGACTATAGTTTATATATACTAAATTATTAAATTATATTACAAACTCTCCACTGCAAATCTACGTGCTGCAGCCCTCCTCCCCCTTGTTGGCCTGTACATCTGGCCACACCTCCCTTCCATTACCACTCCCTCCTGCATCACTGATCTCTGACCTCGGATTTCGCCAGCCACTTTCTGTCTGGGGTTCCTTTCGCACCTCTTCCTTTATTTACGTATGGATTTATTAATATATATATTTATTAATATATATATATATATATATATATATATATATATATATATATATATTAGAGGTATTGTTGACCTACAATATAATGTTACCTCTCTCTCTCACCTTTATACATAACGTTATGCCCCAGCGGGATTGTTTACAAATGAGCAGGGCAGCGGTTGAGGTCGTATCATATATTATCATAAATGTACTGCCATAATGAAGGTGGTAAACATTCTTTGCCCGTTAAAATTAAGTTACGGTCTGTCAATTTTACATATGCAGGATATCGTTAACTTTTGTTGTTTATATGTTTGTTTTTAATATTTTCACAACAGAGATTTTCGTCCCATAAACGATTTTATTTCAAGACAATGGTGTCAGAATATTTTAACCCGCTTTCCAGGGTGGATATTAACCCTTGCTCATACACTCGGGGCTTATGCCTTGGCAGTGTGTAGCTGCACTCACCTTCCAACTCCATTCTGGGAAGTCTCTGTGGTCGAGTTCCCAGGCCGCGACTTGGTCCGCACCAACATTAATGGTCGAATTTGTTCAACCATGAGTCACATAGTCTCCCCCAAGGTCTCCTCCATTCAGGGTTGTCAACCACCTAAACCGCAGCATGTGTACTTCAGGTAGGCGGGCCACGTGCCCATATGTCCGAAGTTGGAACTCAGGGACTATGCACCTAACATACCTCGAATCAGTATTAATGGAGTAGGTGTTGGTTTGATACATGACTACACAACCGGTATCCCATGATCATGCATTAACACTTAATACCAAAGGAGCTGATGTGTCTCTTCATATCACCGCTAAGTTTTTGCCTTGCGACCCTATAACAAAACAAGGAGCGGAGTAAGTCTACAGTACGCATCATTAACATTGTTGGTATGTTTGCTTTATTGTCATGCCACTGAATCATAAACTTTTGAAACGAAAAAATAGGATCGATTTGTACATTTTCATATAAATAACCCAACGTGCTGTAGAAATAGAAATACGAATAAAGAGAGAGGTTGAATGAATGATTGATAGAAGATCCCAGAAAATTAACTTTTCCTGAGGTCAAAGTTTATAAATTATATACCAAACTCTATCATATTGAAACATACATGCTCAGACCAGTAAAAACAAAAAAAAAAACAAAAAAAAAATTCAAGTGGAGTACATAGTATATTGAATTTAAGCAGTAATATTGTGCGGAGTTAGAATAAATGTGAAAATAAAACAAATATATATCAATTGAGAAACGGTAAAGATGAAATCCTTTTTAACCGAAGCACATTGAAAAGACTCGTGTACGAAATAGAAATACTACCAAAATAGAACACTACCTGATAAACGTTTATAGCTTGGTTGTTGTTGTTATGGAAGCAGGTGAGTTATATGAAGGGAATTAGGAAGGCTATCTTAGCACAGGTCAGGAGGGAGGGTGAACCAGAGCGGACTGGAAAAGCTTGGGCTAACATTAACGCCAGGCTGGTTTCTGATGAGGCAGAGCTGGACCAATATTTATCCTTTATATAAATCACGATGATGAAGGGTTCACCAGAAGACACTAGTCTACAGTGACCCAGGGCAAGATATAGTTAACCTTTCGAAAACCGTGAATAGACAAATACCGATATGTTGTGCTTTTAATACAGGGTGACCCATAAAAAACTCCCACATTTCAAAGGTAAATGAAATAAAAATGGTTAAAGATAATCAAAATATTATTTGCACACATGAAACTTCATTCAATACAGTTCTTATTCATAATATTTTAAAGTTGACCTCCTCAAAATGGTGGCCGTCATTGTCTATACACACTTGGAGGCGATTTTTGAAGGCTGCCATGGCTCAACGGGTCATGTCGGGTGGAACAGCGGCTATCTCCTTCTGAATAGCAACCCTAAGGGCTTCAAGAGTTTGGGGTCGATGAGTATACACTTAGTATACATTTCCCTAAGCACTTACAATGATCGTCGAGCTGAGTATGCCGTAGGTCCATCTTGCTGAAACCCACATCGATCATTGCAAGTGCTTAGGGAAATGTTTCTGGATCGGGTGATCTCATTGCATGGCGTTGGGTGGACGGCCCGTTCCCCTGACCTGGCCCCTTGTGATTTTGTCTTCTTCTGTGGAGCTACCTTAAATCACAAGTGTATACTCATCGACACCCAAACTCTTGAAGCCCTTAAGGTTGCTATTCAGAAGGAGATAGCCGCTGTTCCACCCGACATGACCCGTCGAGCCATGGCAGCCTTCAAAAATCGCCTCCATGCGTGTATAGACAATGACGGCCACCATTCGGAAGATGTCATCTTTAAAACATTATGAATAAAAACTGTATTGAATGAAGTTTCATGTGTGCAAATAATATTTTGATTATCTTTAACCATTTTTGTTTAATTTACCTTTGAAATGTGGGAGGTTTTTATGGGTCACCCTGTATTAGAAGATATATTGAATTTAGGTATGATACCAAAACATAATTGCAAATTGCTGATTATATGAGCAAGTGAACTTTGTTTTGCTTTGGTATTCTGAAGATGGTACGCACATTATCTGACTGTGAAATGCTGTTCGATCGCTGCTACAGACATTTAACTAGTAACATCCATAACCTACCATTTGCTTTGTTGGGGACCAGAGGTGACGTGTGGATTAGATATTATTAATTTTCACTTGATCTGCTTACGTAGTGGGCACATATAAAGCATGTACTGTAGGTGTATATTAATCACAGAATGTCCTGCGCCACGTGAAATCCAAACCAGCATACCCAATCATGAGATACCGGTGCTAGGAGTGTGCGTTGTTACTATTAACCCCTTCTGTACTGACAAAGTATTTTTAATTATATTTTAGCTATATTTAGACGATTGTATACAGCTTAAGAAGGATCTGGGGTAGTAAAGAGGGTTAAGGGAGATCTATCGAAGCGTGTTTATTGTTGGAGGCCCATTTTAAGCTGACTAAAATCGTCTAATAGTAGCCAGAATAAAGTAAAAAAGACGGTGCCGGTACAGAAGGGGTTAAGGAAGGTATGACAGTTGCTGCGGGGTAGGTTACTTTATGTTAACATATATTAGTTGTAGAATGTGTTGTCCTATTAACGAATTGATGAAACATAATTGCATTTGTATGTTGTGCAAATATGTGCAAATAATATGTTCATGCTTGAAAAATATATGTAAAGGGATAAGTGGCTATTAAATTGCCATGTACAGTCGGACACCATAGTCTCTAGCCCACTTATACAAATTAGTGAACTTCACCTATTTCTAGTTATGGAAGTATATCTCTGAAAACTAATTTATGAATATAATTGTCTATACATCAACTACAAAATAATTAATACTATTTATTGATAAGCAAGTTATATCCAAAAATCAAACCATGTTATAATTGCATTAATAAAAACATAGAAGTTCCACGAATTGCTATGAGTGGGCTAAAGACTATGATATAAGAAAATAAGAAAATGGGAGTCTGCAGAAAACCGATTGGCCCACACAAGGCAGATCCCTCCGAGTGTACAAAACATATTATATGGCTACACAAATCATATTTTGCCACTGTAAAACTATTTCAGAAATCGATTTGGATTTTTTTTTCAAATAGCAGTTTTGTTTGCTTATGTCAAAAGATTAGTTATATGAAAATACAATAAACAGTGCTTAATATAAAATTAGACGCTGCATTGAATAATGTTGTTACAAACATTTTATGAATGGAGGATGCCTTTAGGCACATGGACCTTTTTGTTTTATCTGTGTTTTTCCTTCCTCCATTCATTGTCTCTTAAAAAAAAAAAAAAAAAAAAAAAAAAAAATGATTTATTAACCCTTCCAGCCCGGGTGTCCTTTTAAAAGGACGGCGCGGCAGATGGGCCGATACCTGGGTGTCCTTTTAAAATCCCTATGCTTGAAAGCGTGCTTTGAAAAGCGCGCGGCCAAAATTTACTTTGTAGGGGCGATCGCAGCGCCACCAAGCCGTTATCTACTACCGTTATCAGTTCTTTCGTGCCCGCCATGGCGAGTTATAGTGAAATCATGAATTCCGACGCGTCCGATTCTGTGCAACCTCCCGCCCCACTGCTACCCCGCTCGCAACTTCGACGCCTGTTGCAACCAAGAAGAAAGCTCACGAAAGAAAGTGAAACGTTTGTTGAGTGATAGTGCTATACAGCGAGAACTTTTTGACCTTGAAGAGAGCAGTGGCGAAAGCTTGGTGGATAAAGAACAATTTATAAGTGCAAGCGAAGATGACGATTTCGTTGGTTTTGGAGACGACGACAATGTGGATTTATTTGAGGGGGGAGACAGTCGTGATGATCCTGATGTGGAAGTGTTTCAGGAAGGTGCTATTGAACTTCCAAGTGTGCTAGAACCTAGGCCTACCCCCTTGCCATCTTTGCTAGGTCAGCCTAGGCCTAGCCCTAGCCCAAGCCCAGGACCTTCCCCTTTGCCTGCCCGTACGCCCTTGAAAGTGGGCAAATACTTTTACAAACAATCTTTAGTGAAAAGTGTAGCCAAGAAAGCACGCAGGGTAGCAGAAAAAGCTAGGGAAGGCGAAGATAGTGAGAGTGACGCCGACCCTGGCCTAGCAACCACCCGCACTCCTTTGTCCTGACGCCTTGACCCGGAACGCCGCGCGGGTCACCCACAGCCCTCGGCTTCATCTCGCCCTCAGGATGTGCAAAGGGCCTCTACAAGTGGTACTAGTGGGGTGGCATTGTCCTCCCACTGTGTGCCACCACGGGTCCCGCATCATAGAGCATTATTTGCAGCGGAGAAGCCCTCGGCTCGCCGCAAAAGGAGCCCAACTCCCGAGGCTGAGGCTCCCATGTTGAACCTCCCGTAGCCTCCCGCGCCACACGCTGCCGAATCCCGGTCACTTCTTCACCCGAATTGTCTCCTGAAGAGGATGCTGACGACCCCAACATTACCCCAGATGACCTGACGTCGCCTGAGGAGGAGGAGGAGGACGACGAAGAGGATGTGGAAGAGGAGGAAGTCCCGACAAGACGAGTTCGAGGGCGAGGTCGTGGGCGTGATTAGCCTGCCGACGCCGATGCCCCTGGGTGTGGGCGTGGGCGTGGGCGTGGGCGTGGGCATGGTCATGCAGGGCGTCCGCGTGGCCAAGGGCGTGTGCCTGGGCGTCCAGGGCGTGTGCCTGCTGCAGCTGCACGTGCTCGAGCATCCGACCTGTTTGTGTGGACAGATGGGGCTGATTTTTGAGCCAGATTGTCCTGCCTTTGACGAGGTACAGATGGGTTCCAGGGTGTCACCAGCATATCCCTGTGGCCCAGATGCTACCCCCAGTGAACTTTTCTGTGGCTTCTATGACAATGAAGTCATGGAATACCTCGTCGAAGAGACAAATAACCACCATGCTATCTGTGCCAACTTTCTTGGGAGGAAGACCAGTGCCAAGATGGTGGCATGGAGAGCTGTCACTGTGGCAGAACTATATGTGTTCTTGGCACTCACAATGCTGATGACACATATAAGGAAGCACGTTCTGGCCGACTACTGGATCACTGGCGACCTCATAACGACTTCAGCATTTGGCAAGTACATGTCCAGGGACAGGTATTTCGACATCCGCTCCTATCTTCACCGGACAAACAACATGGCAGTCCACCTTCTCGCCTCATTATGGAAGATCAGTAAGCTGTATGACATGATACGTCATCGGTTCACCACCTACCTGACCCCTTACCAGAAGATGTGCCTCGACGAGTCTCTGGTCCTGTTCCGTGGTAGGCTGCACTTCCGACAGTATATCCCGTCCAAGAGAGACTGCTTCGGCATCAAGCTCTTCGTCCTCTGCGACTGTTTGACGGGGTATGTGCTGGACTTTGTGGTCTACAGCGGCAGGGGTGGAGAAATTGAAACTGACCCCCACATTGGTTTTGGCGGCGCTGTAGTAAAGAAGATGATGGAGAGGCACTTCCATAAGAACCACATCCTCTACACCGATAACTATTACACGTCGCCTATTCTGACCAAGTACCTCCATGACCGCAAGACCGGAACTGTCGGCACAGTCAAGGCCAAGAGGAAGGGCATGCCAGGCTCCCCAAGACGAAGAAGACGGACATCTTCCACAAGAAGAGTGGCCCCATCCTCTCCATCCACTGGCATGACCAGCGGAAGGTCAACCTCCTCACCACATGCCACAAGGCCTAGATGGTCACTACAGGGAAGGTGGACCGAAGAACCAAGAACCCCATCCAGAAACCAGCTGCTGTCCTGGACTACAACATCAACATGCGCCTCATCGACAAGTCCGACATGCAGATGGGCTTCATCGGCTGCCTGCGAACATCTTGCAGGTGGTACAAGAAGTTTATCCTGCATACGGTAGATATGTCGGCACTCAATGCCAACAACATCTACCGTCTGAGGACTCCAGGAGCCAAGAAGTACAAGTCCCTGCGGAAGTTCCACAAGCAGGTGATACTTGAGCTCCTGGCTAAGCATGCGGAACCTGGGAGACCACTACAAGGACCAGGCCAGCTGGACAGAACGGGGTGTGCCAACTTCTTCAGGAGGCACCAGCTCAACCCCCTTCCTTTCAAAGCACTCGGTAGTCGGGTTAGAAGCCAGCAGAGGTGCCACGTCTGCAGCCACACAACTCGCAGATCCCACAAAGTCACAAAAACCACATGGAAATGCCTTCAGTGTGAAGTGGCACTGCGTGCTGGATGGTGCTTCAATGTCTTTCACACTCTCCAACAATATTGAAGTGCCCGTGACAATAACAGTGAAAGTGACACTCTAAAATGTAGGCTAAGAATAATATAAAATAATAAATAGAAGTGAAAGATACACAAATAACTAATAATAAGTGCCTTCATAACAATATGAACAAGTGAAAGTGACACTATATATATTATTAGCTTACCTAACAATACATAAAAGTGAAAATGACACCATCAATTATCAAAGTCCAGTGAAAGTGACACTATAATCATAATAATAATAATAAAACTAAGTAATAAGTGACAGAGACACAAATAACTTCATGACATAATTTATTGAGTGAAAATAACATAACATAACATAATAACTATATATATAATAAATTGCATAATAAACAATAAAACACTATCAAATCGCTTCCCGGCATAATTGCGGGTGGAGCGACGAGTGCAACTGGGCGTCGTAGCCGGGGCCGCGGTTGAGTGTTCGGACGCGCTGAGGTAAATACGCGGAAAAAGTTACCTCCACTTCCATAGCCATAACTCCGGAACCAGTTGAGCTAGAGAGCTCTACTTAACGCCATTCTACGCAACAAGGTAAGGCGCATATTTTGACATCTCTCTCATTAATGTAGATAGTATATTTAGCGAGATTAGCCTTAGTTTACTCTTGTTTTGTCGTTTTTCAGCCAGATCGCCCGGATACGAGCTCCGTCATTTAGAAAGGCAGCCCGGGCCACGAGGGTTAATGAACGGTGACAGAACATAATATATATTATACATGACTCTAAAGTTATCTAACACTAATGTATATATATTGAAGATTGAGAAAGAAAAGGTTAAGGGTCAAAAGGTCAGCTGGTGTTGACACTCCTCGAGAAGGTCGTATATCCTGCCGGAGATGGAAGGAAAGCCTTGTAACAAGATTGCTTACGACAGGTTTGGCAAGATATGGGGGAACAAGGTAGACATTGATAAGGAAAAGCTGACCTCCACAATAACCTATGTCTTGGATTAATAAGAACAAATAACAAAATACCTGATAACATAATTTTAAACTAACTTTGATCCAATTGAATTTTTTTTTTTATATTTCTTAAATCATAAGAAATCTAAATTGGTTTTGTGGAAGCGGGATGTGACTTTTAGTGTGATATATTGTATGTTGACTACTACACAGCTTTGCGTAGGAGTCAATCTTGTAGCCTATATAGCCAGCGAAAATAGTCTTGTTATATACAAAATATACTCAGTGGCCTTCCTCATAATACCTACCTCTCTCTCTCTCTATCTCTCTTTCTCTCACACACAGTTGAGGTATGGGCCCAAATAACCCCGTGCTGTATGCCCCGCGGCCCCTCAACCTTCACGAACACCGCCGTAACCTCCTGCCATAAGAAGCCTGGTCTATCTTGGAGCAGACCCGAGGAACAACACCGTCTCATCCCAGTTACTATGATAAGAAAAAACCGTCGAGGGGGAGAATAATACTTTCCAATATCCAGTAAAGGGCATGTTAAGGGGGTATTGTTAACTTTTTGGGCGATTTTTGCATGTATTCATTATTTTTTCTAGTTTCCTCCCTAGACCTCCATCAAATTAAAAAAAAAACACATTCATTAACCCGTGGAGTCCCGGCTAGTTTTGTAATGTTTGTTCACCAGAACCCGGCCGGTTTTCAAAAAATTGTTTTATTCCAGAAACAATAGCGAATGGGTTAGGAATGAAGGAAAAACCACGAAAAACCGCTCAAAAAGCTTAAAGAATGGTCCTACAGAGCCCCCGAAAACGTATTTTACAAGAGTAATAAATTGAAGGGAATTACCCCCAAAAAACAGGTTATTGCGCGCTTACGCACACGCACGTGGACTTTGAGAGTTTTCAACCATTTCGGCACGGTTGCGTGGGATACGTACACAGTTCCCATACAAATCTGAGCCCTCTTGAGTGGCTACACCTGAGGTTACGGTCGGCGCAATTAGGGTGACGCGTCAGACGCGTCGCTGGGGCTGTGCGTTACATACATCGCCGACGCGTCAGACGCGTCGCTGGGGCTGTACGGGTTAAATCCCCCTTCTAGATTAATTTGTACACGTTTCGGTAGACAAAATTCGGCCGGGTTCTTCCAACATTACAGGCTCACTATCGTTCGCCAGGGAAAAAACCGACACCTAAATAGCACGAAAGGTCTAAATATTGACGAAGAAATGGGGCGAAAGGTCTTAACATTGACTAAGTAATGGGGCTAAATAGGAGGGAGAAAGTGGTCCAGAAAACCTGCCCATCCCCCCTTAAATCCTTATTTTTAGCCATCATGTATGCTATTCATGACAAGATCATAATCTTCATTTACGATTAATGGTCGATTGTTTTCATAACTTGGACAAGTTAATATAACCTTCTCATATGTATGTCATTGATTGCATTTCACGAACCACAAAATTAACATTGGAAGGAAAACGGAACGCAGTATAGGGTATGCCAATGTAATCTACTGTCTATAAAGAAGCCTTACCGTTATCTGGGATATGGGCCCCTTACTACCCACCACCTCAGCCCATTCCATTGTTCCACCCGTACCCTTTTGTTTGGCATCCTCTAACAATATTCTAATCCTACCATGCTCATTAGTGCCTAGAATGCATTATGTTATTAACTATGTGACCCTTAAGGTGAGACTGGCCGTTTGTTAGGTTTAGAAGCAGCTCGGCGAGAACAATCGAATGGCACCAAATAGAATACCCTAGGCCTTATAGTTTGGGCTACAGAGGACTTTTAAAGTCCAAACAACGGTATCCTGGGCCCTCCAGGAAGGCCCAGTCAAAATCGAAATCCTAAACTAATGGTCCGATTTTAATTCCGTTTGCGCCATTCAATTCAGCTTGCCAAAGTGTAATTATGGTATAAATTAAAACAAAATCCGTACATAAATAACTCGTCTATGGAGTTTTTAAATTTTAAAATAGGCCTAGGGGGCCTAAAAATAGGTCAAAATTAAAAAACAAATATACCGTTGAATCCGCATCGGCGAGACGAATCCAAATATGTAATAATATTGACAAGTCAAAATTCGACCAAAATCACCGAATTTGCCTGGGTCCAAGGTTTTTGGAAAAAAATATTCTTGATTCTGGCCGAATGGATGGCCGAATGGATGGGCGAAAATGAAATCTGCGACCATGTCTAGAAGCAACTCGGCTATAAAAAACGAATGGCACCAATTAGAATTATCTAGGACTTTTAGTTTGGGCTACATTGGACTTTTAAAGTCTAAAAAACGGTGCCCTGGGCCCTCCAGGAAGGCCAACTCAAAATCGAAATCCTAAACTAATGGTCCGATGTTAATTCTGTGTGTGCCATTCGATTCAGCTTGCCAAAGTGTACTTATGGTATAAATTTAAACAAAATCCGTACATAAATAACTCGTATATGGAGTTTTTAAACTTTAAAATAGGCCTAGGGGGCCTAAAAATAGGTCAAAATTTACAACTAATTATACCGTTGAATCCACAACGGCGAAACGAATCCAAATATGTAATAATATTGACAAGTGAAAATTCGACCAAAATCACCGATTTGCATGGGCTTAACCCTTAACCAACGGCGCACGACGTATGTCGAGTTAAATAAATTTGGACTATGTGGCGGTGCACGACAGCTGTCGAGTGGCATTTTCAGCACGTAATGTTGCTGAGAGAGAGAGCTGAGCAGTGGGACGAGCGTAGTAACCTTATGACCGCTCCCCACGACCACCGTGGACGTACTGAACTGTATTCTACCCTCCTTCGACCTCTCTCACTCGCTACACAAGGAATTATGTACGGAAATTACCTTATTTTCGTTTTTTTGCACTCGTGTTGGACGATCGTTGCAAGAGAACCAGTAGTCGTACAAGGATGGTTCGGGTGTCATTGGAAAGCTCTGTTTACGGCCTTTCAGGGATAGATACTTGTTTTACGCTCTGGGTCTTGTTTATGCATGAAAATGAGCACGTAATCAACCCTATTTAGAGTAAACCCCCCCCCCCTGGTTGGGACAGTGTAAAATACCCTACCAGGCTCTCTTTGTGTGTTTAGGAAGACATGCAATTGAATGGAGAGAAAACATTTAAATAAGTTATTACTGAACACATGCAAGTGAAAGGAGAGAGAACTACCATATAATTTGTAAGTGAAGCCATGCAGGTGAAAGGACAGTGAACATTTATATATTTTTTTACTGAAGACATAGAATTAAATAGTAAGAACAATATTTAGACTTTTTTACATATGACATGGAAGTTCATCCAGAGAGAAAATATATACAATTTTGTACTGAAGAAATGTAGGTGAAGGACAGAGACCATTTATATGTTTGTTTACTGAAAACATGCAATTTAATGGAGATAATGAAATTTATAGTTTTTAATTGAAAATGCAATTGAATGGAGAGAGAAAATTTATATATTTTTTTACTGAAGCCATGCAGGTGTGGGCCAGAGATCATTTATATAATCTTTGACTGAAGACATGTAATTTATAAGACAGAAAAGATAAATATTGTTTTACTGAAGCCATGCAAGTTAATGGAGAGAGAAAATTTATATAGTTTTCTACTGAAGACATGCAATTAAGATTTAAAACATTATATAAATTTCTCTCAAATAATTTGCACATTTTCAGTACTAATGTATAAATATCATTACTCTCCATTAATTTGCATGTCTTCAGTCAAAAAATATGTAAATGTCTCTGCATATAATTGCATATCTTCAGTAAAAAATTGTATAATAGTTATCTATTCACTTGCATGTCTTCTGTAAAAAAACTATATAAATGTTCTCTGTCGTTCACCAGCACTAAAAATTTATATAAATTTTCTCTCTCAATTAAATTGCATGTCTTCAATAAAACATTATTTATATGTTTTCTGTGTTTTTAATTATATCTCTTCAGTCAAAAATATATAAATGTTATTGGTCGAATAACCTGCATTGCTTCAATAAAAAAATATATAAATGTTCTCTCCATTTCATTGCAGGTCTTCAGTAGAAAAATATATAATATTTTCTAATTATACATGGATGTCTTCAGTAATAAATTATATAAATGTTTTGTCCCTTGTGAATTGCATTTCTTCAGTAAGAAAGTATTAATATATTTTTTCTCATATAATTGCATGTTTTCAGTAAGAAATTAATTAAATGTTTTATCTCCATTAACTTGCATGTCTTCAGTAAAAGTATAAATATGTTTTCTGAAAAATTGCATGTGTTCAGTAACAAAATATATTAAGGTTCTCTCTCCTGTAATTGCATTTCTTCAGTAAAAAACTATAAATATAATTTCTCTCCATTAAATTGCAAACCTTCAATACCAAAATGTATACATTTTTTTTCTCCATTGAATGTCTTAGTAAGAAATATATAAATATTTTCTCTCCATTTTGCTTGCATGTCTTCACTAATAAATTATATGAATATTTTCTCCCAATTAAATTGCATGTCTTCAGTAAAAAAAATATATAAATTTTCTGTTCGGCACCTGCATGTCTTCAGTACAAAATTATATATTTGTTGTCTATTGATCAACTTGTATGTCATCAAAAGAAAAGTAAAAATGTTTTCTCTCCATTAAATTGCATTTCATCAGTAAAAAAATATATAAATGTAAATTTATAAATAAAATATTAAAGAATATTTCTTCCAAAATCCTTGGATTTTCCAAGGTTTTTGGAAAAAAATATTCTCGATTCTGGCCAAATAGCTGGGCGAAAATGAAATCTACGACCATGTCAAGAAGCAGCTCGGCGAGAAAAAACGAATGGCACCAGTTAGAATTATTTAGGACTTTTAGTTTGGGCTACATTGGACTTTTATAGTCCAAAAAACGGTCTCCTGGGCCCTCCAGGAAGGCTGTCAAAATCGAAATCCTAAACTAATGGTCCGATTTTAATTATGTTTGCAACATTCGATTCAGCTTGGCAAAGTGTACTTTTGGTATGAATTGAAACAAAATCCGTACATAAATAACTCGTCTATGGAGTTTGTAAATTTTAAAATAGGCCTAGGGGGCCTAAAAAAAGGTCAAAATAAAAAAACAAAATATACCGTGGAATCCACAACGGCGAGACGAATCCAAATATGTAATAATATTAACAAGTCAAAATTCGACCAAAATCACCGATTTGCCATATCCAAGGTTTTTGGAAAAAAATATCTCGATTCTGGCCGAATGGATGGGCGAAAATGAAATCTACGACCACGTCTAGAAGCAGCTCGGCGAGAAAAAACGAATGGCGCCAGTTAGAATTATCTAGGACTTTTAGTTTGGGCTACATTGGACTTTTAAAGTCCAAAAAACGGTCTCCTGGGCCCTCCAGGAAGGCTGTCAAAATCGAAATCCTAAACTAATGGTCCGATTTTAATTATGTTTGCGCCATTCGATTCAGCTTGCCAAAGTGTACTTATGGTATAAATTTAAACAAAATCCGTACATAAATAACTCGTCTATGGAGTTTTTAAACTTTACAATTGGTCTAGGGGGCCTAAAAATAGGTCAACATTTATAAAAAAAAATATACCGTGGAATCCGCAACGGCGGAACGAATCCAAATATGTAATAATATTAACAAGTCAAAATTCGACCAAAATCACCGATTTGCCTGGGCATAAACCCAAGGATTTTGGACAAATTATTCTCGATTCTGGCCGAATGGTTGGGCAAAACTGAAATCTATGATCATGTCTAGAAGCAGCTCGGCTAGAAAAAAGCGAATGGCACCAGTTAGAATTATCTAGGACTTTTAGTTTGGGCTACATTGGACTTTTAAAGTTCAAAAAACGATCTCCTGGGCCCTCCAGGAAGGCTGTCAAAATAGAAATCCTAAACTATTGGTCCGATTTTCATTATGTTTGCGCCATTCGATTCAGCTTGCGAAAGTGTACTTATGGTATAAATTTAAACAAAATCCGTACATAAATAACTCGTCTATGGAGTTTTTAAACTTTAAAATAGGCCTAGGGGACCTAAAAATAGGTCAAAACTTAAATAAAAATTACACCGTGGAATCCGCAACGGCGAGACGAATCCAAATATGTAATAATATTAACAAGTCAAAATTCGACCAAAATCACCGATTTGCCATACCCAAGGTTTTTGGAAAAAAATATTCTTGATTCTGGCCGAATGGATGGGCGAAAATGATATCTACGACCATGTCTAGAAGCAGCTCGGCGAGAAAAAACGAATGGCACCAGTTAGAATTATCTAGGACTTTTAGTTTGGGCTACATTGGACTTTTAAAGTCCAAAACACGGTCTCCTGGGCCCTCCAGGAAGGCCAAGTCAAAATCGAAATCCTAAACTAATGGTCCGATTTTAATTCTGTTTGCGCCATTCGATTCAGCTTGCCAAAGTGTACTTAAGGTATGATTTTAAACAAAATCCGTACATAAATAACTCGTCTATGGAGTTTTTTAAATTTAAAAATAGGCCTAGGGGGCTTAAAAATTGGTCAAAATTTAAAACAAAATATATACCGTTGAATCCGCAATGACGAGACAAATACAAATATGTAATAATATTAACAAGTCAAAATTCGACCAAAATCACCGATTTGCCTGGGCATAAACCCAAGGTTTTTGGAAGAAAAAATATTCTCGTTTCTGGCCGAATGGTTTTGCGAAAATGAAATCTACGACCATGTCTAGAAGCAGCTCGGCTAGACAAAACGAATGGCACCAGTTAGAATTATCTAGGACTTTTAGTTTGGGCTACAGAGGACTTTTAAAGTACAAAAAACGGTCTCCTGGGCCTTCCAGGAAGGCCAAGTCAAAATCGAAATCCTAAACTAATGGACCGATTTTAATTATGTTTCCGCCATTCGATTCAGCTTGCCAAAGTGTACTTATGGTATAAATTTAAACAAAATCCGTACATACATAACTCGTCTATGGAGTTTTTAAATTTTAAAATAGGCCTAGGGGGCCTAAAAAAACCTCAACATTAAAATAAATATATATACCGTTGAATCCGCATCGGCGAGACGAATCCAAATATGTAATAATATTGACAAGTCAAAATTCGACCAAAATCACCGATTTGCCTGGGCTTAAACCCAAGGTTTTTGGAAAAAAAACATTATTTTTGATGCTGGCCGAATGGTTGGGCGAAAATGAAATCTACGACCATGTCTAGAAGCAGCTCGGCGAGAAAAAACGAATGGCACCAGTTATAATTATCTAGGCCTTTTAGTTTGGGCTACATTAGACTTTTGAAGTCCAAAAAAACGGTATCCTGGGCCCTCCAGGAAGGCTGTCAAAATCGAATTCCTAAACTAAAGGTCCGATTTTAATTATGTTTACACCATTCGATTCAGCTTGCCAAAGTAAACTTATGATATAAATTTAAACATAATCCGTACATAAATACCTCGTCTATGGAGTTTTTAAACTTTAAAATAGGCCTATTGGGGCCTAAAAATAGGTGAACATTTAAACAAAAATATACCGTGGAATCTGCAATGGCGAGACGAATCCAAATATGTAATAATATTAACAAGTCAAAATTCGACCAAAATCACCGATTTGCCATACCCAAGGTTTTTGGAAAAAAATATTCTCGATTCTGGCCGAATGGTTGGGCCAAAATGAAATCTACGACAATGTCTGGAAGCAGCTCGGCTAGAAAAAACGAATGGCACCAG
This sequence comes from Paralithodes platypus, assembly GCA_032716605.1. NCBI lineage: Eukaryota > Metazoa > Arthropoda > Malacostraca > Decapoda > Lithodidae > Paralithodes > Paralithodes platypus. The sequence continues at coordinate 106,396,438 of CM064487.1, forward strand.
TTAGAATTATCTAGGACTTTTAGTTTGGGCTACATTGGACTTTTAAAGTCCAAAAAAACGGTCTCCTGGGCCCTCCAGGAAGGCCAAGTCAAAATCGAAATCCTAAACTAATGGTGCGATTTTAATTATGTTTGCGTATTCGATTCAGCTTGCCAAAGTGTACTTATGGTATAAATTTAAACAAAATCCGTACATAAATAACTCGTCTATGGAGTGTTTAAACATTAAAATAGGCCTAGGGGGCCTACAATTAGGTCAAAAGTAAAACAATATATACCGTTGAATCCGCAACTGCGAGACGAATCCAAATGTGTAATAATATTGACAAGTCAAAATTCGACCAAAATCACTGATTTGCCTGGGCAAGGTTTTTGGAAGACAAAAAATATTCTCGATTCTGGCCGAAAGGCTGGGTGAAAATGAAATCTACGACCATGTCTAGAAGCAGCTCGGCGAGAAGAAACGAATGGCACCGTCTATGGAGTTTTTAAACTTAAAAATAGGCCTAGAGGACCTATAAATAGGTCAACATTTACAAAAAATTATACGATTGAATCCGCAACGGCGAGACGAATCCAAATATTTAATAATATTGACAAGTCAAAATTCGACCAAAATCACCGATTTGCCTGTTTCTTTTTAGATTGTTTGTTTTCGATTCTGGGCGAATGGCTGGGCAAAAATAAAATCTAAGACCATGTCTAGAAGCAGCTCGGCGAGGGAAATCGAATTGCACCAATTAGAATACCCTAGGACTTATAGTTTGGGCTACAGATATTTTTAAAGTCCAAAAAACGGTTTCCTGGGCCCTCCAGGAAGGCCTACTCAAAATCGAAATCCTAAACTAATGGTCCTATTTTAGTTCTGTTTGCGTCATTCGATTCAGCTTGCCAAAGTGTACTTATAGTATAAATTTAAACAACAAAATCCGTACATAAATAGCTCGTCTATGGAGTTTTAAAACTTTAAAATAGGCCTAGGGGGCCTAAAAATAGGTCAAAATTAAAACAAAAATTATACCGTTGATCTGCAACGGCGAGACGAATCCGAATATGTAATAATATTGACAAATCAAAATTCGACCAAAATCACCGATTTGCCTGGGCTTAACCAAGTTTTAAAATTTCATGCTCGCTATCGCTTGCTAGGAAATAGTCTACACCTAAATGGCACGAAAGGTCTTTAAATTGACAGCGAAATGGGGCGAAAGGTGTTAAAATCGCCAAACTAATGGGCCGAACGTCTTATAATCTCAAAACTAGTGGGGCTAAACATTAGTGAGAAGGGGTTCCAGAAAAACGGTCTTCCTCCCCATAATCCCGTAACACTATCTATCACATCCTTAATTAACAAATTATATTACCAAAGGCCTGCATATCACATAATTTTCATACTTCAATTCGCGGTTGAATTCGCAATTGCAGATAGTGCTGCAAATGGCTCGATTATTTAAGAATCACATTGTTATTATAGTAAAACGGTAATGTTTGTGCTCCCCCACCCTAAAAAATAAAAAATAAAAAGATAGGTTAGCTGATGAAGTAAGTAATGAGATAGGGGTAAAGCCTATATTTTATCCTTGGTAATCAATAACAAAGACATATTGAAAGTGTATTCAGTGAGATTAAGGGGAAACATTTTTTTTTGTTTTTTTTTTTTTTTCTATTAATTCACATATTCCTTAGTTGTCTCGCTAGACCTCCATCAAGCCTAGAAAAACACCCCCTAGACCCCCTTCAAGATAAATTTGTAAATTTTCGGTAGACAAATGTCCCGGCCTTCGGGTTTCTCTTAAAATCGCAGGCTCGCTATCGCTTGCCAGGAAATAATCGACACCTAAATGGCACAAAAGGTCTTAAAATTGACAATGAAATGGGGCGAAAGGTGTTAAAATCGCCAAACTAATGGGCCGAACGTCTTATAATCTCAAAACTAGTGGGGCTAAACATTAGGGAGAAGGGGCCCCAGAGAAACGGTCTGCCTCCCCTTAAGCAGTAGTGATGAAGTAAGCCAATACAGGAATATGGAATGTTTCTTCTGTCCGTGGGTACCTAATATTGAATTTCTTCTCACTTGATATTTAGTGTCTCTTACCTTTCAGTCAGATTCAGTAGCATTATTGACTATCTATTTCAAAGTGTAAGCTATAACGATGATGGATTAAACACAAATATTTTCATGTATTTTCTTCGAAACATAAGATATGACATTCATTATCACAACCATCAGAAATAGTCCCCAGTATTTGCACGCTGAAATGATACCGAAATGAAAAGTAAGATTCTGTATTTCGTTGTTGTACACATTTTCTTTTAAAAGTTGCAACTGAGAGAAAACTGAATATTTTGGATTACTAAATAATATAGGTGTGTTACGGTCAGGTGCTTCGTAATAAACTGAATCAGTGGTTGAACCCTACCCTGACTTGTCTGTTTTAAGCTTGTTTCGCCTTATTGCCAATTCCTCTTACATATCAAGTGAATGACTAAATAAAAGTATATATTGAATACATAGGAGATTGCATAATTTTGTTGATGAATATACATGTTCAATCGCCCAAAAATGTAGATGATACACTATTTAAATACTGACTCATATAATGTGGTTTTAAGCCAAATATTCAAAATAATACATCAGTGTGCCATAATCGTTCAATTATATATATATATATATATATATATACCACTTATCACCAATTGCAACTGTACACTCTACGACTCAAATTATGAACTAAATTTATCACTGCTTACTTGATTGAATATTATCTTCTTACATGTATGTTATATATTCAGTTTACTGGTTCATTTACGTAGTTCGATGATAAACGAAAGCGCCCAGAGTGTATAGTCGCGAACCTTACCAATTACATAACCATTTGAATATGTATCGAGCTCAAACGACTCCATTGCAATGCTTTTTTATAACCCAGATGCTTCAAAATACGGAAAAGAAGTGTAATCATACACTGATACGGTTAAGGTTAAGTATCAGTTTACGACCTTGCAATTTATCACGAATTTTGTAGGTGAAATTTCCTCGAGTCCGTACATCTTACCTCCTCATCCCCAATAATTACCGAAATAGGATCCGTCTCTCTGCCGGTGGTCGCGGGTGGAGGGATAAATGAGGGCAAGATCTGTGATACGCTCTGCTTGGAGCGCCCCTCATGCGTATCGTCGGGAGAGTAATGCTCATGATAATTTGGCATTTAGAAAGAGATTATCGCATGGTGATCTGAGTGAAAGTCCACTTAATGGAGAGTTACTCCTGCTGATATACCCATGAATAGTATATATTAGCGTTTTACATACCGTAACAGTTAGGGAGACTACTATTAAGGGGAGATATCCACTTGAGGGATTTTTTCTTGACCCCTTTCTCCCTCATGTTTAGCCCTATTGCTTTTGAGATTTTAACCACGTTCGCCCCATTACTTAGATGATTTTAAGAAGTTTCGACCCATTTCTGTCAATTTTAAGACCTTTCGTGCCATTTAGGTGTCGATTTTATCCTGGCGAGCGATAGCGAGCCTGTAATATAAGAGGAACCGGCTTTCAGCGGGACATTTTTCTACCGAAAAATGTACAAATTTATCTTGAAAGAGGGTCAAGGGGATGACATTTTAAGATTGCTGGAGGAGTAGAAAACAAACTAAAAACCTCCCCTTAAGAGACCACCCTCTTCACAACCCGGTGATAAACCAGATCACCACTGGGATATTGATTATTGTCAACACCCGCCGCTCATGCTACCAGCATATAAAAAGCATTGTTGGCTCTATGTCAACCTTAAGGAAAGGTTAACTAGCTAACTATATGTGATTTGTCATGTCTGCGAGTCTATTTATATTACTAGGATGATGTTTTATCCTTATTATACTCACTCTCTCTCTCTCTCGCTCTCTCTCCAAGAAGATATTTCAGACCTAAGTATTGAACTCCACGTTATCATTCCTTTATAATCTGTTAGCAAATTTGCTTGTGAATATCATGAAAAGGTTCAAGTAAGGAATGTTGTTAATAGATCCCGAGATAGGTGTAATATAGATTAAAAAAACAATTTGAATACACCGCTAAAATTAACTCTTGAATGTCACTATAAAGAATGTAAGTGGCGTAGTATTTAGTTTCATATCAATCATGTCAGAAGTCTTCTCGTAAGTAACCAATGTTTGCATAACCTGGTTATCAGTTAAATTTCAGGTGCAATGCATTTTGTTAATAACTAATTACTTAAAAAAACATTTGATCTTACATTATAACCAGAGACATATATTGGAACTATGTGCATTAATGATTGGACTGGTTCAGAAAAATACCATAGATCCCAAACATAATGATACATGAATAATAAAACAAAAATATACTAGCTTGTATACCTCTCAAGGCATGAAAAGCGATTAATATACCCATAAATGGCCTTGGAGTCCTACGAGACCCGGCCTATGTCACTCCCCAGGTCGAGTTATCCAAATATGAGCCGTGCCCTCCACCCTCGACTCCTTTGAGTAGACACTGGCAACACCGGGCTAGGCAAACGGAACACAATGGGGCGTCAATCCAAAGAGTCCTAACTGTCTCTGGGATTCCATTTCAGTTACACAGTATATGAATATGGTGCCGACCAGTTAGATGGCCAAATATTTCAAAATAGCACATAGGCCTCTTTGGATAACCTGCAGGGGTGGTAATCAAAAGGGATCTAAGTGCCATTTTGAACATCTGGCCATATCAATCTTCAGCTCTATATTCATGTATAATCGAAACGGAAACAAAGGGGCACTTAGGACCTTTCGGAATTGGCTCCCCCTTTTACAACCTACAATATATTACTTCCAGGAATCGCACTACGTGTACAGTTGGTCAAAACAATATCTGCACCCCTACACTGATCATCTGGTGTATACAGCTTAGTAGGGTTAGCACCTCTGAATGCAGCCATATCTATCCGAGACGAGGATCGTCTCCGACCCATAAGAAACAACGCATCTTCTCAAAACTTATAACACATAGATGTACACACCAGATGTATCAGTGCAGGGTTGCAGATAATTATTTGAGCAAGTGTACATTAGCTATAACATATCTGAGACAACGCTTCCTGCCTGCAATTACTACTACCCATAAAGGAAGATCTAGGGAGAGAGCTTCGGTAGTAAAGTGGATAAAGTGATCATGACTACTGATGGAGGATAGAAATTGATCGTGTGTGTAATGGGAATGTGTAGTGAGTGATCATGGGTAGTTCAATTAGTTCGTGAGTGATCGTGGGTGAAATGGGTGGATATAATTTAGTTATATCGTCCCTATACACGTTGGGTAGACTTCATTAGGTTGGGTTAGAGTAGGTTAGATTAGGTCATGTTAAACCTTTGCATATTATGGCGCATTTGGCCGTTATTAGACAATGTTATGCAATTTAGTAAACATCTGTGGGAATTTTAAGGGTACAGTCTATTCAATTAACCATATGACTTCCATATACCCTCCTATTTTGAATAAAATCGTCTAATGTTAGCCAAACAACTGAAAAAATATGCGTCACCGAACGTAACTTGGTTTAAGATGATCAAAACCGAGAAACGCCACGACAAGCTTTGTTCTTTCATAAAAAAACAGGAATTAGGCTTGACAATGGGTCGAGTTACCCTCACATCAAGGGTGAGAGCTGGTCCTATTCACAGTGAGGTTTGGCATCCTCTACCCTACCTTAGCTGTTTCTGTCTGTCGCTTTTCCTGTGCTACTTTTCCTTCTAGGTCCTGGCGAGATCGCCCAATTGGGTGGCACTGCAAGGGGGGCGGCAGACGGTGGGAGCATTGGCCCGGGGGTGCAAGAACCTGGGCTGAAGATCCCCTCCCCTGCTTAGATCTCATCTCACCCTGGCCCCTTCGGGGGCCCAATCATCTGGATGGCTTCAGTCTACCTGACTCGAGACTGCTCGGCCAGACAGTCTGGGGAACTCCAACAACAACAACAACGCCCACACCACAGATTTCCTACGTTAAGCTGATTGGAGTGGGTGGCCATAGAGGTAAACAAACTACAGGAAACGACAGACAGACGTATTTTGTAGACTATAAGGCTAAATGTACATAATAGTAAGCAGACAAGCATTTTTGTAATCAAAATTATATTATGGAAGTATTTTTTAAAGTTACCATTTACCATTGTTTTTTTCGGCATTTCTATCAAAACCTATTATTCTCTGAAAAAAAAGGCATTATTTGTGCTGCATATATATTTCATAATTATAAATTACAGTATACTAATCATATATTAATCATTCTGATATACTGTAGTTTGTCTGTCATGCTAAAGACTTTGCTCTGTTTGCGAAGATATTCTCTTCTCTGCCTCTTCACTTTATATTGAGGGCAGGTATAAGATTCTTTGCTAATGCTCTCATTTTTCATGCTGTTCCACCTGAACCCTTCACCTCTCCAGCTGACCTCCCACTTAACCTCTGCCAACACCCGGACCTTACCTACCCTAACGTTGCACTTCTTGGCCAAGACTTTAAAACTAAAACACACACACACACACACACACACACACACACACACACACACACACACACACACACACACACACACAGCCCAGTAGCATAAGCGGTAGTGCGCTCCACTCACAATCGATAGGTCCGGGGTTCGAATCCTCGGCCGGGTGGAGACAATTTGGGCTTGTCTCCTTTCACGTGATAGCCTCTGTTCGCCTTTTTTTTTATTTTATTTTTTTTTCTATGTGATTGAGGGAGGCAAAAGGCATAACTGCCTATAGCGAGTGCCTCCCCCATAGTTGAAAGAGTGACAGGGCCAAAATCAAGGGACGTTCGAGCCAAAATGCCGGGACACACAGAGTTTGAAGCAATTTAAGTCATAGGAAGAGGGAAAGACTGATTCTGGGAGAGAGTTCCAGAGCTCAGATGTTGAGTAGAAGAAAGTTTGAGAGTAACGTTTCACTCTTGGGTTGGAGAGTTGCACAGAGTAGGGGTGGGATTGAGTTGCAAGACGGGTACCACGTGCCCTACGTAAAGGAGGTGGTATGCACTGGGATAGCTCTGAGGAACACTGATTATTATAGTAGCGATAGAATAGCGAGAGAGATGCAACATTGCGGCGGAGAGAGAGAGATTGCAGAGAGTTGGTGAGTGGACGGGAGTTAATGATACGAAAGGCCTTCCTTTCAACTTTGTCTAGGAGAGCGGTGTGAGAGGAACCTCCCCACACATGTGAACAATACTCAATACAAGGGCGCACTATGCCCCTGTACAGAGCAAGAAGCTGTGCAGGGGAAAAGAACCCCCTAAGGCGGTTGAGCACACCCAGCTTCTGGGAGGCTGCCTTAGCAAGATTGGTAATATGGTCCTTCCAAATGAGAGCAGAAGAAAAAGAGACACCAAGAATATTGAGAGAAGATGAAGGGTTGATTTTTGTATTGTTGAAGAATAAGGGATAGTCCGCTGGGAGATCCTGACGGGTAGATAGATGGAGAAATTGGGTTTTGGAAGCATTAAAGTTAACAAGGTTTTCTCTGCCCCAATTGGAAATAGTATTTAGATCAGAATTTAAGAGTTCTATGGCTTCATTACGTTTGTCGTTGAGGGATTGCTGGCTGGGGCGTTCTGAAAAACTAATGGAGTAGTGTAAGGTTGAGTCGTCTGCGTATGAATGGATGGGAATTAAGGTACAGTTAAGGAGATCATTTATAAAAATTAGAAAGAGAATAGGAGATAGGACAGAGCCCTGAGGAACACCGGAGTTTATAGGGTGAGGAAGTGAACAATGGCCGTCCACAACCGCAGCTATGGAACGGCCAGAAAGGAAATTAGAGACAAAGGCACAGATGGAGGGATAGAAACCGAAGGAGGGTAGTTTAGAAATTAAAGATTTATGCCAGACTCTATCGAAGGCTTTCGATATGTCTAGTGCAATAGAAAAAGTCTCACCGAAGTCCCGAAAGGAGGATGACCAAGAGTTAGTAAGATATGAAAGAAGATCACCAGTAGAGCGACCCTTAAGGAAGCCATACTGGCGATCTGAGAGCAGATTATGAGAAGAGAAATGCTTAGCAGCAAATAGGTACCGGACGTAATTCAAGGAGTTGTGACCTCGTTGCCCGGGTGTGTGGTGTGTGAAAAGGTCTCAGCCTTACCCAATGATCGGACAATACAAGCTCTATGCTCTCTTCCGGGAGGATGATGGCTGGCGAGAGATCCTCAAGGATCCTCAAGATCGTAAGTGAAAAGGTGAATTACACATACACACATACTATTTCTCTTTGCAGTTTCTCCTTCGTGCTGGCAAATTATCTCCATGCCGAATCGAAAGCAAAAGTGAATACTGCATTTGCTTATACTTTTTTCTTATATATGCATAGTAATTTTTGTTATAATATCCCTAGCAAAATATCGTCTTCGATAACAATGTACCATTTCCACAAACTGTAATTTTTGTTCTGCATATTTAAATGTTGTTTGTTTGTACTAAGATATGTATTTCATTTCTTTAAATATGGGTGCTGTATCTACTCATCAACATTATATGTATATATGTGTGTCTGTAATTATGAATCCGTGTGAATTTGTATGTATTTAATAGTTGTTGTTCCCCATGTATTTAATAGTAAATGTACATGGCCACTTCTTGTTGTGCGGTCACTCATAAAAAAACATTGTGGGCCTGACCTTTTTCTAGTTATGGAAGTATAACTCTGGAAATGAACTTATGCATATATATTTATATTCATCAACTACAAAACTATATATAATATTAATTGAAAAGCAAGTTCCATCCAAAAATGTATCCAGATAGTTACGTTTTCATAATGAAAGCATAGGGGGTCCACGAACTTTTAGAACTGACTGAACTATTGTGGAATACATGGCAATTACCTAATTGTCCACATGCAGACTTTGGGTTATAAGCGAGCCGGAGTGGTAAACATCGAATTAAAGCGGAAGTGTGATAGAAATGTAGGTTTGTGATGGATAGAAAGTATGTTATAATTGATGTTATATCTACAGTATATATTATACAAGCACTACAACCGCATTTTAGATGTTAATTCTGCTAAATATCGATGTCTACGGTTTCAACTTCCTAATAGCCCAAAAATCACACGTGGTCAAGGGGCGAACAACGTTGAAGCTTGATATATGCCGAGAGGATTCTTTATAAATAGATGTTCTGTTATTAGCCCCTTGGGGATTATGACGCATTTCAGCAGATTGTTCTGGCTGTCATTAGACAATTTCACTATAGTTTGGAAGGTCCTTTAGGAATCAAAGGGGTAATGTCCACCTCAATTAATCCTCTGGCTACCACAAATTCTGCCTAATATGAAAACAAATCTACTAGAAACCAGAATGAAATGAAGACAAATATCCTAGTATCATGAAAGGGTTCATGAACTGCGATATATCACGATAAACCTCACCTATATTGTGTACTTAATTGGAATGCATAATTATACCGAGCCCGACTGGTCATTTCAACTAATTATACCATTTTGGGTCACTAATAAGCCTCCTCCCCTCGGACCATCTCGGCGGTGGGATAATTACGACAATTACCCTCCCCGCCATGTAACTATGGCAACAGAATGACTCCCGCAAGTCAGATTACCGTGATGGCTGAACTCTGCTGATGTGAGGGAAGAGAGAGGAAGGGCTTTGTTAACGTGGAGAGAAAGAAATACAAAAAGAAAGATATAGAGAAAGAGAGAGAAAGAAAAAAAAAAAGACAGAAAGAAAGAAAGAAAGCTACACACTACTCAGACCGTGGGGTTCCTACTCGGCAGACCGGACTTAAATCTAAAATAGTATTTGTTACCAGGTGGAAAGCAAGACTAAATTATAACATTCCTAGCAGAACCCCATATGAAGAAAAATGGAAGAACATTATAGTACAGTAGAAAGGTCTCTGCTCACGCCCCACTGAGCATCTTGACGGCAAAGAAAGGGAATTCTATTGAGAAAGTTTATAATGGTGTGAAAAGGTATGAATAAGAAAGTCCAATTGCCTTTCATATAGCTAAATTTTGTCTTTACCTATTGTTTGAACTATTTATGTACCATGATGGTCCGTACACACATACACCTACTTAAACATACGCAAACTCATCCATGCATACTATACAAACAAACACTATACGACTGTCGAAGCCAATAATGTGTTACACCAACACTCCAATTCCTGTGATTATCGGGTTACTAGGAAAGGTTGGAAAATTAGAGTATTCGTTATGAATATATACACCATTGATCAATAAAGTGCTCCTCCTCACATAGTGTACAGTATATGTTCATTATGTCTACTTTTCAAAGTGTATTTTTACCAGTATTCGTTATATATACTGAATATGTATTGTAATTACAATTACATATAACAATATGCAATGACACTATAAGAACATAATATCAACCAACACCGATGCATATCCAGATGTACTAAGCATTTCAGTCGGTACCTTTCTTGACTTCGCTAAGAAAATTGGTAGCGTTAAATATGCAGCTGCAAAAGATTTGTCTAACGGACGCCGCCTCTCCCTGCAAAATATGGGAGCGATGGGAAGGTGAGATAAACCTGAGTGCTGAGGTAAATTTGGTTTTCGTGATGGTGAAACACTTTGGTTCTCAGGTCACTAATTAATACGGGGTTGGTGCTTAATTACTTACCTCACCTCGACCGGTTCGCAAGGTATTTTCACAACGACACGCTGGAAATGGCATCAGAGTTTGCAATTATAAAATAAATCAAAATCATGCTATACTTACACATTTGAGGAAGGAGTACATTAAATGGTTTAAAAATATAAATTGTCTGCACATTTTAATTACGCTTACCTTTATCTATCTATCTATCTATTGCCTGACGCCGTGATCCCCGAAGGTGTGGCCACGAACGAACCGCCCCCATGCACCTCTGTCCCCAGTCAGTCGACGCCCCTCCCCCCAACCAGCACCGCCTTCGTTCATGAAGTTCCTCACTCCATCCTTCCACCTCATATTCGGTCTACCTCTCCCCCTCTGTCCCTCCACCTCGCTCTCGTACACCCTCTTAGTCATTCTCTCGCTTTCCATACGTTCCATATGGCCGAACCATCTCCAAGTTGTTCCTTTTCACACTTTCCAGCACATCTACCTCCACACCACACCTCCTTCTTAACCCTCTATTAGTGGCGCGCAACATAAGTCGAGTTAAATAAATTTGGACTATGTGGCGGCGCGCGACATAGGTCGTGTGGCAATTTCAGCACGTAATGTTGCTGAGAGAGAGATAAGTGGTGGCAGGAGAGTAGCGAGCGTATGACTGCTCCAGACCACCGCGGCGGGCCTACTGACACGAATCCCACCCTCCTCCACCCTCTCACACTCGCTACATACTGAAATGTATGGGGAAAGTACCGAATTACATGGTTTTTGCACTCGTGTTGCGCGGTTGTTGCACGAAAACTAGCAGTCATACAAGGATCGTTGTGGTGTCATTGGAAAGCTCTGTTTATGCCCTTTCAGGGATAGATGCTTGTTTTACGCTCTGGGTCTTATTTAGGCATGAAAATTATCACGTAAACAGCCCTATTTTGGCTAAAAACACCCCCGCTGGGCGGTACATATAAATAGACCGCCTAGCCCGCCAATAAGGTGTTAAGGAGTGTGTGCGGAGTTACATGGAGTGATAGACAGACTAATGCTTACCTTTAACATCCAGTAAATGTATTTCCAGTTTTATATACTATAGTCTATTCGCTGTAAGTAGGCGAAAAATCATGACCTCTATCCTCTGTAACTAAAAAAGGGCTGGAGCAAATTGGCTGTAAATTTTCACATCTATTCATTGACTGACTCTTCCCAAATGGTAGGAATATTAGCTCGATTACTCTAGTCGTTTTTTAGTTACAGAGGTTAGAGATCATAATTGTTCGCCTACTTACAGCGAATAGACTATAATACATTGGGTAATAATAAAGATATCATATTAAACCTGATAGTGAATAATTAATGTTCTGTGTTATGCAAACATAAGCCAGTGAGGTCAGGCGTTGCTAATAATATCCCCGATAATACTGCTGATAGTGGTCGTGATTGAGCAGCCAGAACTCCCTGGTCAGAGAATATCGTGATGCAATTAGATCTTACTCCTTGTGCTTCTATGGATGTTAGGTATTATGAGTGGTAAAGTGACCCTAATACAGGCGCTTTCCACGGTGATGATGAGACTAAGGCCACTTCTTCACTCCTAAATGTTACGAAAATATTTGCAAGATTCTCCACACTTATGGAGAGGTTTAAATTTATTAGACATTTATTGGTTTATTAATGTTGTTTAGCTTCGTCCCTAGACCTCTGTCAAGCTTAAAAACGTACCCTCAAAACCGGCCGAAGGAGAGGTTTGCAGGCTCGCTATGAGGCTAAACATGAGAGAGAAGTAGGTCCAGAAAATCCCCCCTTCAGATCTTTTCATTAACTCTCGACCGGACAAGATAAATGCCAACCAACGTATTCATTATACAATTTTCTGTGAATATTATGAAATGAAATTCTCGCAGAGCCATGGTGAAGATAACGGAGCAGATGCCTTTGGAATATCACAAATTGGAATATGAGAATGCTTAGAGCTCTTCACACGGTATAAACATTTTGAGGATGAATAGACACTTGCAAATTCAAAGAAATCGTCTGAAATATGGATATATATATATATAACAGTGTTTAACATTTTAGAAATTACTATGCTTAATTATTGTAATTTGACATGCAGGTAGATTTCCATACAGTACCGGTAGTTCCCACGTCCATTGATGCTCAAAACTATATTCTCACCTTTGGGATCCTCGCAGTACGCTGTGAATAAAATAACTTCTCGCAGTAATTATTACAAAAAATATAACGGTCATCCAAATACATTTACCCGATGTAATGGATCCCTTTCATAATGGTTGGATAAAATAAAATACCTACGAAAAACTGCAAATTACAACTAAGGAATGTTTTTATTGTTTCTATATTTCTTTAGTATTGAAAGTGAAGTTTATTTGTATTGTAAGCTAGTCATATATAACCTCGCAAAACTGGCGATAGAAAAATTATTATTTGTATTTGTGCATCGTACTGAAAAACAATGTGCCATCCATGTAAGTTATACACTTCTATATTCCTAATTTGCATTTTGCCTAATTGTGCACAAGTGGGGAACATTAAATTTGTATTTTGACTATAGTTGTTATTGATTAAGGGACTTATTATGTTTAGGTATTCAAGCATAACCTCTCTCCCTTTATCTGCCTTTCCCTCATGCTATGACTTAATTAAGCGGTTTAAAGCACCGTGTCCAGACATTTTAACTCTAACGTACCTTGATTTTGGCTCGCTTTCACTCTTTCTATTTTTAGGAGACACTTGTTACAGTTAGCTTTGATTTTTTCTCCTTCATTCACTCGAAGAAAAACAAATAGTTAGTAAATATGATACAACAATTGTTGTAATTGCGATTATGCTGCAGTAATAATGCCCCAGTATTTCTCATTGTATGGAATATCATATAATCTGGCTAGGAATAAGGTCACAGTATAATAATTACCACCAACAATGCTGGGTTTGTCTAGGAATATGGTCCTATGTGTTATGGTTGAAGGAGTTGTGTTTAGCAGTTGACTGAGCGGTATGACCCCTGGATTAACCTCCACTCTCGCCTCGCACAGCGCTCTTATCTTCACCCATTAGTTAGGCTTTGTGTCACGTTACATCTTCTACAGCAGGACGTCCAGGAAGGTTGGGCACTATTTCTACTTCGGGTGGGGCAAAACCTATTAATCCCGTTTTGTTAATAGGATTTTAAATAGTGTTGAATTACCTGATGCAACTTACAGTACAGTGTGAAATATAATGAACATTGGAAGGATCAGTAAAGGCTGCAGTTCTCTATCAATATGTAATATGGAATAAGAAAATACTGTTAATATCAGGGTGTCAACACAAGTTATGGTTTGTCAAAAACAATTATTGATTTGGATATATCTAAACCAGAAAGCTAATTGAAGGAATTGAGTATACATGGCATTAGGTATAAAATAATTATAATATGTGTCATCCTATACCAAGAATGACAGTACTTTCAATTTGCTGAGTAAACACTACCAACATAACTGGCCTATTAATAAACGTAACAAATCTGGTTTGGTATGAACATATTGTTTTACCCCGATCATTCTAGGATCAAGCATTTCCTGGGTGATTGTGTCCAAGTAGACAAATACGCAAGCCATGTCCTTGGGTCATTCATGTTATGGTTGTTAAGCAAGAAAACATATAGACTAACCAAACCTCCCATCTTCTTGCACAAGGGAGACAGTAACAGTAACAGTAACAGTGAACAGTATTCCAAGACCTGAGGTGGGCGTGACCTCGGGCAAAAGGTGGATTCCAAGATGCTCACCTGCAGGCAGGTAACACATCTATGTGAGAATATAACCTTTCATACAAACACATACTTGAACACTGTTGTACTCCACAACACATGTGTACTCATTTATAAATTAAATATGTTCAGTATTTTTGTTATGTTTATGATTACCGAAAAAAAATTATATCTCAAAGTCAGAGTCGTAAACATAAACTGGGAGATTAATTAAATCGATATATGAAACTCGATAACTTAAAATAATGCATACCAAGCACAGCAAATAAAACAATAGATATAATCACAACACAACTATAAGCCAATACATTGATATCGTCTACCATACTGATGAGGTATATTAGCTGTAAGCACAAATGCATTCTAATTAGTGGTTTACAATCGTGATGGTGATAGGTAATATTGTTGTTTACAGGGAAGGGTGCGTGAGAGGGCGGGATGAGGAGCGTCGTGAACAGTCCTGAGGTACACCCTGGGAAGTAAACCTTTGACCCCTATGGTGGGTCGGAGAGAGAGTGGGGTCAAGAGGTGAGAGGCGGAGGAAGGATGAGAAGAAAGTCAGAGGGATTAGAAGGAAGGTATGCTGGAATGAATGAAAATATAGCATATTATATTATGGAAACAGACGAACACACCCGGAAATGGTTCAAGGAATACCTGAAACATCGTGTTTTTAACCCATACTGTACCGATGACATCCTTTTAATTATATTCCGGCAACTATTAGGCAATTTTCTTCAGCTTAGGAAGGACCTCTAGCAATAATAAGGCTTCATACTATATCAATCAACCCCTTAAACTACCACAGATCCTTCCTAAGCTGCATAATATCGTCTAATTATAGCTAGAATAACAGATAACACACGTCGTTGGTACTCAAAGGGTTAATCTGTATGCTATATTCATTATGTGTGATTATGTTTACTGTCTTATATTGTCCACAAACTATTATTACGGACCTACTAATCACATCCACATAGCACAAAACTGCATGAGGGAATGAAAATCCCACGGATTGATAGGGGTTTTCACAAGATAGGCGTTTTGAAAACGATCACGATGAAAACCAAATCAATATATTCAAAAGTAGACACGATCATATTTATCTCCAAACATTTTTAGCCTTGTAAATTATCTGTCCGTTAAAGTCTCGTGTAATGAGATTATTGCAGCTGTTCAGATATAAAATGTATCTGTTGCATCATAAAACGCATTTGTTTATAGGCATTAACAGTGAAAAACAAAGCATTGAGAAATATGGGACTATGACCTGTCGAACATGAGACTTTACCGCCACATCAATGGAAGATTTACCGTTGGTCAATTACAGGCAGACAGAGTTATATTGCTGCAATTGTCTGTGTGAGCCCGGACCTTTGTTACTGTGGCCCGTGGCTTAATAAGGCTCAAACTTATCTTGGACGATATTGGCGCTCCACAGGATAAGACACATTATTTTTTGCTTCGGTTTTTAACTTCCGTTATAGAGCATATTAACATAATACCAGCCGAATAAGTATATTTAATTGTATTTAATAATGTAAAATATTCATGTTATATATATATATATATGTAGTGGTTCTGAATATTTGCATTGCACTACTAAGGGAAGTTGGTTGGCGGCCCTGACCAGGGAGCTTGTTCAGATAAGCCAATCAATGTCTCCTTAAGGGGGGATGGTTCAATTTTTGGGCGATTTTTGCATGTATTCATTATTTTTCTAGTTTCCTCCCTAGACCTCCATCAGATTAAAATAAAAAAACATCCTTTATATCCTCCTTATAGAATACTTTGTAAATTTTTCGGTAGAAAAATTTCCCGGCCGAAGGCCGGTTCTTCCAACATTACAGGCTCACTATCGTCCGCTCGGGGAAAAATCGACACCTAAATAGCACGAAAGGTCTAAATATTGACGAAGAAATGGGGCGAAAGGTCTTAAACTCGACTAACTAATGGGGCAAACATCTTAACATCTGAAAACTAATGGGACCAAACATGAGGGAGAAAATGCTCCAGAAAACCGGCCCATATCCCCTTAATGTTAGTTTCATTTTCGCTAAAACTGAGCGAACGGAATAGCACACATATATCGGGCTTCTTCCTTTATCTACCGTATTATTGGGCCATACTATTGTAAACATGGACGAAACAAGTAAAGTCAATGTTATTGTATGATAAATTAAGCATATTTTTGTATATGAAACTTACCCCAAGATTATTTATGATGTGTTATGTAATCTTTTGATGGACATTACAATACAGAGAAATACAATCGCTAACATAGTAAAGCATCGCCTTTCTGTGTTATGCTAGGCTATACTTATTTGTCACCGGCCAACCCTTTCAAACTTTACGGTATATTTGTTTTCACTCATACAATACCATTTGCTTATTTTTTTCATAATACACTAAGATAACGGGTCCGCATTTGACAGTGTCCACCTTCCTCTCACGATTCTCCCTTTTTGATTGTCTTCGTAACTCAATTCGCACATATAACCACCTGTTCTGTTGTATCCTTAAACTTACCAAAAACTCCCATAAAAACTTGTTGGTTGGCGGTTCTGGGAGGCAAACCAAATTCCATGTTCCCTTAGTACCGTACTTCTTTCATTTTCACAAAGTTGAACGACCGTAACACGAACGAATACAGTTGAGTACAATTCTAGCTCTGGTACTATTCGCAATATGTAATAGGTTCAACTGTGTGACTTGACTTCCTCAGACAACTTCCGCACTTCCGGTCACTGCGCCGAGTAGAAACCGTAATACTGTAGCGGGTTATTCGGTATGTGTGTGTGTGTGTGTGTGTGTGTGTGTGTGTGTGTGTGTGTGTGTGTGTGTGTGTGTGTGTGTGTGTGTGTGTGTGTGTGTGTGTGTGTGTGTGTGTGTGTGTGTGTGTGTGTGTGTGTGTGTGTGTGTGTGTGTGTGTGTGTGTGTGTGTGTGTGTGTGTGTTTGGTCTATATAATCCTTTACTTTTTCAAATAAATTCTATAATATCTTCATAAACATAAGTATTATTACATAAAATTATTATTTCAATTAGTCTATGAAATGTAAGCAACAAAATAACTAGCATTAGTTACTTCAACATTATATAGGCATGCACACTCCTTATTTGTTCTCAAGCATTGTTCGCCCCAATATTTCTATTCTAAATACGTATTCCGTATTCTGTAATTCTAGGATTCTATTAACCATGCCTGGAATAGCATATGGTTCAGTAAAAAAAAAAACATCTAAAGTCATTGTTGTACTTCATGACGAAAACTACATAGTTGTATGCAGAACACTTTTCAAATTGTATTTAAGAACGATCAGTTCAATCACTTACCATTGATATTCAAATTTACTAAAAGACGATTATGATATTTTACTAACGTGCTAGTATCCTCAAAAGAAGAGCAGCAATAGTTGCTTAGAACGACGAGGAAAATGTGTATCCTGAGTGTTCACATACCCATGTTTGCAATATAAGAAGCATTCAGGTTACCGGTTTTAAATCCATTGATCAGGTTCACATGTAGTTAACATATGACTGGCTTCCAATAAGTAGCGAGAGTTAATACAATCTGATTAAACATTGTAAATATAAAGAATTATATATATATATATATATATATATATATATATATATATATATATATATATATATATATATATATATATATATATATATATATATTAGTATAGCCAGGTAATAGATTCTCTTTTAAACAGACGAGGTTAAAGGCAACAGCAGTTTCAGCATTCAGTATTTTATTGTTACAGCTTTCAATGGTTCTAACAATTTTCCTCTGGAGTTCAGAGATGAGGTACAACAGGTTAGCAAAATTCATGGTGGATCCAACGTTTCACAAGTAAACATCTTGCATCTTCAGGGAATGGGCAGGTAATGATTAGAATAAGGACAAAGCAACATATTTATACAAAATTCGAGGATCAAGAATAGGTAGGTGGGCGGAGCTACTGGGTGTGGGGTGGCTGTTCATTGGTGGAAGGCAGTCTATTCGCGAGACGGGCACTAAATCTTATCGGTGGTTGGTTGTTGGCTGTGGGTGGCTGTGATTGGTTGGTGTTGTCAGTTGTGTGCTGGGCGCGGAAAGGTAAGGGAGGGGGCACAGGGCGAGAGGAACGAGGGCAGTATGCCTGTAGCGCTTGCCTGAAGGAAGAATTTGGAGGTCTTGTGTTTGGTTGTTGATGCTGGGGTTGAGCGTTTGGATATATAGAGCTTCTAAAATAGCTAGTCTTCTGGGGTCTGATTCTTTGTCGAGTATGGTAGTTTGTTTGTCTAGGTCGGCGCGAGTTAGGGCAAGATGGTGGGGGGCTTAATAGTGATCTTTTATAGCGCCAGATTGAAGGTGGAGGGTTAGTCGACGGGAAAGGCGAGTCTGTGTCATTCCAACATAGGATAGGGGTCCACAGTCCCCAGAGGTGCAAATATGCTGGTATATCACATGATCGTCTTTCGGTTGGTTGGTGGAAATGGGGCGGTTACGGAGGACAAGGTTGGAGGTCTTAGGAGATTTGTAGTAAATAATGAGTTTTATTTTATTGTCAGGGTTGGTGGGGAGGACGTTTTTGTGAATTATTTCTTTCATAATGGATTCGTCTGTTGTGTGGTCGGAAGATATGTAGTTTCTGTAGAAAAATGTAATGTCATTGGCCGGGTTGGTGCTAGGGGGGTCTTGTTTGTACCATTTTTCTAGGTGGTGGTTGATGGCATTGGTGATGTCAGTGTTGGAATACCCATTGTTGACTAGGACCTGGGTGAGCCTTTCCAATTCATTGTGTGTGTCATTCCAGGTGGTGCAATGGGTGAGGGCTCTCCTGACATAGGCGGCGATGGTGGACTGATGGTATCGTTTAGGGCATTCACTTTCCCCATTAAGACATTGGCCATTGTTAGTAGGTTTGGTGTACACTGTAGTTTTGAAGCCGTGGTCGTGGAGGGAGACAAGGAGGTCGAGGAAGGGTAGATGACCATCGGTGGTTTCTTCGTATGTGAAGTTGAGTCCGGAGGCGGCCATGAAGCGCTGCTGGAGGTCCCTGAGTTCGTCCAGGTCCTTCACCCGCACGAAGATATTATCGATGTACCTGCAATAGACAGTGGGCCGGTGGGCAGCCAGGAGTTCCTCTTCGATAGTTCCCATGAAGAAATTGGCGAACAGGACCCCCAGGGGGCTTCCCATCGCTACACCGTCGATTTGCTGGTACATATTCCCGCGGGGGCAGAGGAAAGGGGACTCCTTGGTACATAGTTCCAAGAGCGTCTTCAGGGCCTTCTCCGGGATGTCCAGGGGGGGCGTATTAGGGCAGTGGTAAACTCGACGTAGGATAAAGTCTATTGTCTTGTCAACGGGCACGTTGGTAAACAAACTCTCTATGTCGAGGGAGGCGATGATGTGGTCGTTAGCAGGGGGGGCATCTCGTAGAATATCTAGGAAGTCATAAGCAGAGTTGAGGTTGTATTGCCGAGGAACAAAAGGGGTGAGGAGTTTGTTCAGGGCCTAGGCGGTCTGGTAGGTAGCAGTAGGGATCTGTGATATGATGGGGCGGAGGGGGTTCCCGGGTTATCTCCTAAGACCTCCAACCTTGTCCTCCGTAACCGCCCAATTTCCACCAACCAACCGAAAGACGATCATGTGATATACCAGCATATTTGCACCTCTGGGGACTGTGGACCCCTATCCTATGTTGGAATGACACAGACTCGCCTTTCCCGTCGACTAACCCTCCACCTTCAATCTGGCACTATAAAAGATCACTATCAAGCCCCCCACCATCTTGCCCTAACTCGCGCCGACCTAGACAAACAAACTACCATACTCGACAAAGAATCAGACCCCAGAAGACTAGCTATTTTAGAAGCTCTATATATCCAAACGCTCAACCCCAGCATCAACAACCAAACACAAGACCTCCAAATTCTTCCTTCAGGCAAGCGCTACAGGCATACTGCCCTCGTTCCTCTCGCCCTGTGCCCCCCTCCCTTACCTTTCCGCGCCCAGCACACAACTGACAACACCAACCAATCACAGCCACCCACAACCAACAACCAACCACCGATAAGATTTAGTGCCCGTCTCGCGAATAGACTGCCTTCCACCAATGAACAGCCACCCCACACCCAGTAGCTCCGCCCACCTACCTATTCTTGATCCTCGAATTTTGTATAAATATGTTGCTTTGTCCTTATTCTAATCATTACCTGCCCATTCCCTGAAGATGCAAGATGTTTACTTGTGAAACGTTGGATCCACCATGAATTTTGCTAACCTGTTGTACCTCATCTCTGAACCCCAGAGGAAAATTGTTAGAACCATTGAAAGCTGTAACAATAAAATACTGAATGCTGAAACTGCTGTTGCCTTTAACCTCGTCTGTTTAAAAGAGAATATATATATATATATATATATATATATATATATATATATATATATATATATATATATATTATATATATATATATATATATATATATATATATATATATATATGTGTATTTTTATAGCAAGAAAACAAGAACAATAAATCGTATTTAGCTCTAAAAAAATACATCTATCAATGGACCGGAGGAAATGAGAAGGTTAGGTATTATGATTGATTTTGTCCTAAATATAAAAGTGAGATTAACGTGAGAAAAACGAGACATAAGCTAATTGACGTTTTCTATAGTCAAGGAATATTTAACTACCTGTATTTTCCACGTGAAAGTGCATTTTGCAAGAAATTAATATTGGTCATCTTTTGAGTTAATTAAAGTAACAGAAGGTTTCATTTATGAATGTAACTATGAGGTTCCTTATATAGAACTCCTGGGGAGAGTTGAGACGTGTAGTACGTTGTGACCCCACCAAGGTATTCACCTCTCCCCTTGTATATCTTTTAAAATTGTATAGCCTCTCTAAATCACAGACAAATATCCATTTAATACTATTTCTCCAACTGGTGATTAATTATTAGTATTTAAAGTGCTATATCATCTATATTTTTCACTGGATCATTGGAGCCGTTTCGCCAGTGTTTGGGTGATTTAGTCATATACTGTAAATGTTATCGTTGTAATGTCAGTATCCTAAAATATAATCACACGGTTCCCTGTTTTGTTTACTGTAGAACAGTGTGAGAGAGGCTCCCTTCTTATGCATAAACTAATTTCCAAAGGATGGTGTGTACGGAGGTTACAAGGAGTTACATTGAATGGTTAGCATCTCAAAGACCTTGCTGTCCATTCCGTTAAGATACTCGAAGTGGAAAAAGAAAAATTGTTTAGTGCACCACACCCATTGTAGAATGTTCAAAATGCTATCTACTCTCTTCTTGAACTTTCTACTGAAGAACTATTTACAACTTGTGAGGAAACAAATTCCAGGTGGAACAACTCCTATATGTGGAGAAGTTTCCGCAAAAACTAGTGTGAACCATTTGCATTCTAATTTCCAGCCATTGTTGTGTGCTGTATTCATATTGAGGTTAAACATTTTGAGGTATGATGATTGAGGTGTTTGATATCGATAACAAGACAAGAACACCGAATATTCCTGTGACGGTATGTTGAGAGTGACTATGTTGAGAGTGACGGTATGTTGAGAGTGACGGTGTGTTAAGAGCGACGGAATGTTGAGAGTGACGGTATGTTGAGCGTGATGGTATGTTGAGAGTGACGGTATGTTGAGAGTGACGGTATATTGAGAGTGACGGTATATTGAGAGTGACGGTATGTTGAGCGTGATGGTATGTTTAGAGTGACGGTATGTTGAGCGTGATGGTATGTTTAGAGTGACGGTATGTTTAGAGTCACGGTATGTTGAGAGTGACGGTATGTTGAGCGTGATGGTATGTTGAGAGTGACATTATGTTGAGAGTCTATGGTTGAGAATGACGGTGTGTTGAGAGTGATGGTGTGTTGAGAGTGACGGTATGTTGATAGTGACGGTATGTTGAGCGTGATGGTATGCTGAGAGTGACGGTATGTTGAGAGTGACGGTGTGTTGAGTGTGACGGTATGTTGAGAGTGACGGTATGTTGATAGTGACGGTATGTCGAGAGTGACGGTATGTCGAGAGTGACGGTATGTTGAGAGTGATGGTATGTTGAGAGTGACCGTATGTTGAGAGTGACGGTATGTTGAGAGTGACGGTATGTTGAGTGACGGCATGTTGACAGTGACAGTATGTTGAAAGTGACGGTATGGTGAGAGTGACGGTATGTGGAGAGTGACGGTATGTTGAGAATGACGGTATGTTGAGAGTGACGGTATGTTGAGATTCATGGTGTAAATTAGCTGTGTTGGTGAACACTGTTGACCCCTGGACGTCCAC
Source organism: Paralithodes platypus (assembly GCA_032716605.1). Taxonomy (NCBI): domain Eukaryota; kingdom Metazoa; phylum Arthropoda; class Malacostraca; order Decapoda; family Lithodidae; genus Paralithodes; species Paralithodes platypus. Next base: position 106,419,177 of record CM064487.1, read on the forward strand.
CTGTTCCACAGACGTCCGGAACCCAGACAACTGAGGTGTTCATGCAGTCCTCCTCCAACCTTTGAACAATTGTTTTTGTGTTTCACTTTCTCAGCTGGCAAATAATTAACCACGTGAGAAAATGAATTTCCTTACGTACATGAGTGTTGCATCTTTGCATTTTCCGAGTCTGTTCTTGGGAAATAATGGTTATATGTTGCCTATTATGTTAGGAGAAAGATATATTTATTGTAAAGAAGAATACACAAATATTGTTTATATTATTTTACTAAGAAAATATACCTCAGTATGTATTAGAAATATCTCATAGATAACATTTTGTCAATCAATTTCTTAGGGAGTTCCTTGAATATGCGATTCTGTTTTATAGTAAGATGTTATTTTGTTTATCTGGATATGCTAAGTTACTTTGAAGACAAACAAGAAATGTAATGGCTCATGTGTGTGTGTCTGATTAAAGTTAAATTTTCACAAGGGTCTCAATGTTTATTCTGTAAACACGATGTCCATGAGTCACCTCTCTAAATAGTAAGCTCACTCGGTCTTCTATGCCCTCCCTACTGTCTGTCATGTTACAAGTTGAATATAAACACCATAGTTATGAGGAGGAACACTTTATTGACATCGTTTCGCATATAGCTTCATCAGGCCATTTGCGAAATGTTGCCAATAAAATGGTGCTCCTCATATGGTGTTTATATTCAATATGTTACAAGTGTTCGAAGTCTGATTGTTTGTACGTTCCAGATAATTGTTATATCACTTCCTTTTCATGTTTTTCTACTCCATAATTTTAGCTTAGATTGCCTTCAATACGTTTTTCTTTCCACTTACAAAACTAAATACATATAAATAAAAAAACGCTGCTAATCTTCAGCATATTCTCCTTTCTCTCTTCAAACACATCCCATGTATCATGTTCATGGACATGATAATTCTCGTTTCCGAACATACCTATCCTTCTGACTGCTATGCGTGCTTTCTATTCTTCCACATATGGCATTTTCAATATGTAACTCGTCCTTTGATCTCTAAAGTTGGTGTGTGTGTGTGTGTGTGTGTGTGTGTGTGTGTGTGTGTGTGTGTGTGTGTGTGTGTGTGTGTGTGTGTGTGTATGTGTATGTGTGTGTGTGTGTCTGTGTGTGTCTATTATGGTATGACGAAACTTGACTTGGAACTTCTTTAGTATACAAAAACTTAAACAACAGAATCATAAAATTACGTGACTTACGTTTTTCACAACCTAATTATATCATCCTCTCCGTAAGACAAGATCAAAAGAAACATCTATTTGTTATCCATAATTATTTCTTGAGAGTCATTGAATTAGCACTCATGTTTATGTACATTATATGTTTTTGTCCTACCTATAATGAATGGACTATAGTATTTGTATTTACTTCCTCAATTTCGATGCATCATTATCATTGTGAAATGCCTAACCTGTGTTATTTTCTTCCTTCCCTTATCTCGGCCTTTTAAACTCTCATTCCTCAGCTCTTTCCAGATGACCCATATGGAGTGGTCAGGTAAGGGTTATCAAAGGGGTCAGGTGAATGCTTGTCAACAACAGCCTCATAGTCTCTCTCTCTCTTATATCTATAATTTGGCGTCAACCTTTCCTAACATACCAATCCTTTAAATTTTATGAAACTACCTTTTTATTTGTAGAGTTGTTATATTATATAATCTCGACATATATTATAATTTTATTTCCTTAGGCACAGACGTAAGCATTAATAACTACGTAACAATTTCAATCTATCAAACCCTATTTAGGGCATTCCAATGTTTATTATTATATGCAAGAAGTTCCAGAACTTGGCTTTAAATTATCTAGATTCAAATACATATATATTCGAATACTTATAAGAGCTCATGAATGTACTTTTGCTCTTTTCTCTCCAGTTTTATAGCTTAGTATGTACAATTGATGTGCCCCTGACTTCTTTCATTCGTTACCCCTCCTTGTTTTGCAATTCATATAAATGTATCACCTTAATTCACCAATCCTGACAGTCCCAAATAAACACAGCAAATAGTAGCAGTCACACTGAACATATCCACCCCACAAAATCTTCCGCCATTCCTATTACCCTCACCATGTTTTTTTAAACTGAAAACCGAGTATATACTAATTCCCACATTCTCTTCAGTGCATCACAAAGTTAATCCACTTAATACAACTATACTCTCAATCTGTTCCTCCACCCAATTTGATTACATTAACATCACCCAACACAGCTACCTACAGTACTTAAACTCCGACAACACCCACCTGACATGATCCATTACCGCTACTAAATCACCTCCCACAAACGACCCATTAATATTATGTGTGTTGCCGGCGTAATAATCCTGTAAGCAATAATTAATAGATCCGAACTGCTCACAGAGGCGGGAGTAGCAGCATCGAATCAGGCAGTCCACAAATAATTAGCCAATCAGGTTCATTATGGAATATGGAGAGTACGGAGCCATGCGCCAATAACTGAAAATGAGTACTTGTTTGAAGTATGGTTAGTTCGTATATACTATTAAGCAAATGTGCCCGTTTGCTCTCTCTCTCTCTCTCTCTCTCTCTCTCTCTCTCTCTCTCTCTCTCTCTCTCTCTCTCTCTCTCTCTCTCTCTCTCTCTCTCTCTCTCTCTCTCTCTCTCTCTCTCTCTCCCTGATTTATAAACACAAATATGAATGTAACCAGACGACGATGCTGTTGTTTCAGTGGAATAATGGCTCTTTTAGCAGTATGTATCGCTTTACCAGTGGTTGTCCCCTCACATGATGGGGGGCGCTGCTCAATAAACTTGCCCCTCGGGGCAACATAAAACAAATCAATCTCTCTCTCTCTCTCTGGTTCTTGTAAATTACATTATTAATCTATAATTATTGACTAGAATTCATTGAGATGACAAAGGTGTCTGCTTTGATATTATTATATAAAACTGGTAAAACTATTTTTTGAGAGGGCTGTACCAAGACTGAGTATGAACATGAGGTATTATAGACAGAACGTACGTCGGAATAGGTTAATATAAAATTACTGTTAATATTACTGTTTTGGTTAATACCTGTCGATGAACGATCATTACACCCATTTAACCTGTTAGCGTGATAATGTGAGCTGTCTTGTCTCTCTAACACCATATCCTTCTTGTATAATTATGTCTTGATAGCGTAATGCATAAGTGCGCGGAATTTCGGTGTGAGTATCCTTGGTTCGAGTTTTGGAGTGCCACATATATTTGTTGATTTCATTAATTGAGATTAGAAGTATAGTTGTTGGCGAAAACATATGAATATTCTCTCCTCCTTCTTTAATACCAGGAAATAAATGCATTAACTTACAATAGTTGAATTAAGTTGTTATTTTTTGCTCATACATTTATACTTAAGCATTGCATATCGTAACTTATGAAACAGTCGTGAAATTCAGGTTAATTAAAGTACAAAACGGTTGAAACAAAGATTTTGTGATAAAGTCAGAGTTGGCGGTAGAGACGGATGTATTAGGACGCAGAGCTTGGGTACGTCAGATACAACCACCACCAATTTCATTAGAGGGAACATGTGAACAGCGTCCTCTTGTTAGCAGCCTGCATCACAACACCTCTCTGCTGCTTTGTACCAAGTGCCGACAAACACACCCAACCACAAACTTGACAAGTGCACACATATACACACACAGAACTGCTAGTGATTTACTTTTCAATACGCTGATGCCTTTCATAAGAACAGACGCAAATATAAACATGTATAGCATGCAGCAACATTCAACATTAAGATATTAAACATACATAAATTGAAATAACTTTATTTTATTAGTTCCAAATTGCCATGAGTATTTCATAATAAATGCAATAGTGAATCTAAAGATGTGTGAGTATTGTTAGCGTCATATTTCACGCAACAGTAAATGAAGCTTGATAACGTTGCATGGTTATAATACACCATTGGTGCAAGACGATACTTTTATTCTTTGCTTCATTATTTTGTTCATAAAATATATTTGCCTGGCCTGAACACGCGGGCAGTGTCAAATTATAGTGAGAACAGATACATCAGTATATCTTTCACAGAAAGTCAAGGACATCTAAACTCTAAACACTAATTACAAGTGTTAGCATATTTGTTAACATCCGAATGTAATTGTATCAAAGCATCATACTCGGCCTTCGTTAAAAGGCTCCAGAGGCCGGCCAGATAAAGATGTTACACCCGACCCGGCAGTTAGTGAGCCATAATGGAGCTGAAACCACCACATTGTGTCTGAGAAGAGGCCTTTATGCTGCCTTGTGTTCATGTCCTTCACCTGTACAATGATCTGGCCAGCCTTCATTACACAGAACAACAACCAACTCACTAAATACATTACCTAAGAATGAAACCTACTATAGTCCGTTCATTCTAGTTTGGACATAAATCGTAACCTCTAACCTCTGTAACTCAAAAAGGGCTTGAGCAACTGAGGTGTCAATTTATACACATATGCCATAGCCTACTTTTCCTATTTGGTAGAAATATTAGCTCGATTACTCTAGTCCTTTTTGAGTTATGAGAGGTTACCGATTACGACTTCTGCCCAATCTAGAATGAACGTACTATAGTACTTCCCTAAGGACAAAATACAATTATTATGTCTTAACCAAAACAGAGTGCATATCACTTACACAATATTATATAACTGCAATACCTATGGAATGACATTTCTATAGTAAATAAACTTTTACACTCTAGTTAACATTTAAATCTAATTTATCATACTGCAGGAATTGTGAAGACTAGTGTAAATAATACCGGATTGGGACTATTTCTTCACCAAATGGCTCACAACAAATATATGTTGCTACGTTTATTGTGCAGTAACTATATTTGGAATCATGCGAGAGTAATACGATTTTCTATTATTAGAGACGTAGTATATTCTCTCTCACTAAATATTCAGAGTGAGAGAGAGAGAGAGAGAGAGAGAGAGAGAGAGAGAGAGAGAGAGAGAGAGAGAGAGAGAGAGAGAGAGAGAGTGAGAGAGAGAGAGAGAGAGAGAGATATTTGGTCTTCTCTATAGCCTCCACAAGTTTCCCCATAACTCCTTAAAACAATGAGACCTTATCTTGTAACAAGTCTGAGGGACAAGCTCTGTTAATACCTGGGTATTCTTTTCTTCCTACATCTTCTTTTGTTTATAATAAAGTCAACCTAGTCTACCTTAGCTAACATTACTGACATTTAATATGACAAGTTCTTCATAAGACGGATACAATAGTTCTGAGGAAGTTAGATTATATTGCATACAATCGTCACAACACTGACATGATTATAGACGTATTGTTATAGTAAGTCAGCGGTCTTAACAAAAAGCTGGGAAAGACATGAGGTACACTCGGATACCATAGTCTCTAGCCCACTCATATAAATTCGTGGACTCCCTAGTTTTTCTTTTCGAAAATATAACTATCTTGATTGTTATTTGGATAGAACTTGCTTTTCAATAAGTAGTATATCTAGTTTAGTAGTTGATGTATATAAAATTATATTCATAAATTCGTTTCCAGAGGTATACTTCCATTAAAAGAAATAAGTGAAGTCCACGAATATTTCTGAGTGGGCTACTATAGACTATGGCATCCCAGTGTACTCAAATATCAAAATGATTGGAGCAGACAAACACCTTATTGAAAACAAAAGGTTACAATTGTCCTGTCTCTGGTAAGCCTATTTGATCCGAGCTGGGTATTTTGGCCCTCCATGTTCCACTCTATTAGTTTAGAAATTATAAGATTTATAATTATATTATTGAAAGGGATCTGGGTGGGTATTTTATAGTTTTAACATTGTCTGGCAAGGCCTTTTTGTTAGCCTAGGAGACAAATAAAACACATTGCTTGTAAATGACAAACAAGTAAAACTACTCAATAACACGTACACAAAATATCATAATTACCCACAAGACGTTGGATCTGATAGTGGCAATGGCGAAGAAAAATACAATTGTCCAGAGTCTATTAACTGTATTGTACCCCGCTGTGAAAGGTCAGGTCACTCTTAAAGACTCAGGAGGACAGGTTGGGGTCAAGGGTCAACAAAGTAATTAAGAGATAGCACACTTCGGCTGGCCCTCCCTCCTTATTAGTTGGGTACTTTATGACAGCAACATTGTTAACTAATAATTATTGCAGGTTTACACAAAGCGAGATAGTATACTATTTGTTCGTGTCGTAAATTGGTTTTGTCTTGTTCGCCATCACATGTGTTATGCTTTATATTTCACGATAAAAGTTAGAAACTCTCTTCCATTTAATAAATATATATATATATATATATACACACAGTATATCATAAGTTGTAAAAATACCAGAGGATTTGCTGGAGCAAAATCTGAACGATGCACAAATATATGTAAATGTTAACAATGATTGATATACAATTAACAGTGTATATACAATATATTATATATATAGTGTTTCAGACAGAAATGATTAGTACTTTGAAATAGTATATACTCTTGTAATTTGTAATTTACCAAATTATATATACATTTCAGAAATAGTTAAATTATCTTTGTTCCTACGTACAGACTATTCTCACCTGTGATAATGAACATAGAGGCAAATGCAGAAAAGAAACAGTTCCATGTTGAAGGTAATTAAAGGTTTGCATGGTAAGTGTCAGATCCTTGAAACGATGTGGTGTTTCCTGATATGAAGACCGTGATCTGGATACCTATCATGAATGGTGCCAGTTTCCGGCAAGTCATTGCGTACTGATAGCAGAGGCTTGATTGGCTTTCTCCATGTTGAGAATTTATCTGGCCATTTGAAATAGAGTTTACTGTTCAAGACGATAATATCACTTTGGATTCAGTTACGAAACATACACAAACACCCGCACCCGCGCACACATACTCTTACATTATATTGCCTTTATATATAAGTGTATAGCTATGTATTTAAAACTCATGATTCAACACAAAAATATAACAATGCGTATAATAAGATGTTTAAGGAATCATATAGACTTTGTAATGAGATAGAAAGGCATTATGGCAAACATGGGAATGTACGATAACTAAACAAAACGTTGGTAGTAATAGGAGTAATGTTATGTGGATAAAGACGTGACAGCGTCGCACATATTCAGAATGGAAGATACAATATTTTACACAAAATTTGTAGCAAAAAGAAAATAATCATATGTCATAGCAAGTAGGCTCACATCGCCTCCACAATTTGTACCTCAGTACATAATTACTACAGTCCTGCAGGATCATGGTGACATTGACAGTCGGGGTTGGTCGCAGTAGTTCGGAGAATCAGATGTTATCTTTAAATCATAATCTCGCAATCAACATATCGAATAGGTGTCTGTATTTCAGGAATGTGGAAATGATGCATAGCGATAAATTAACTTTGTAAATACAAGTTCAATATCAATATGTTTGCGTATCTCTAAACAAACTTAAAACATCTCAAAATACATAATTGTAGATTAAAGTAAACTCACTATTATAGTAATTTGTTACCAAATGTTGTATTCTTAGTCAATATGCTGTGCACGCATGCAAGATAATATATTTTCGTTGTCGGCCGAAACACGAAGATTGTTAATTTCTCGAGGCACCCCAGCAGAGCCGTGACCCTTGACCGTTCATTACCCTTCATTGTAAATATGTCTGCCTGCCTTGTATTATGACCTACTCTGACTAATTATGACTTTTGATCACACTTTCCTTCCACTTTCGTATATTCCAGACCGTAACCCAGAGAACGCGGGTGAGTATATCAATCTGTAGGAAAGTAATGAGGACGGAATCTTGAGCTTTCTAGTTTATGTGTAAATGAGATAGGAAGGATCTAATTATCTGTTAATTCTTACAGGGCTTTGGGTTAATGGTAGATTTTCAATATCAATGCATGTAAATAATTTATATATATTGCCCGTTTTTTCACTTTCATAATATACTGAATATAGTTTCCGAAAATAACATGTATGCTACTCATTGTAGTTCATAAATGCATTGGTATAACTAAATATTGTCAGTTACATCTAGAATATCATACATATCTAAACATTTAAGTTTTAGGTAGCTTTCCAATGGATATCTATATTGCTACGATATTGTATAACATAATATAAAGCAATAGAATATATATGGAATGTTACATACTTAATTATCACTACAAATAAACAATACCGTTACTGCTCTTTCTAACTTTACTGATCCACATTCGTCGGAACTTGTTTTTATAGGAAGATAATTATATTTGATGACATAACGCATTTAGCATATTGGCATTGGCATATACTTAATACCTAATACGAATGGATTTTGTTTTGGTGTAAAACGTAAAAGTGTAGGTACACTTAATGTCACTTCCGTATATTCAGATGAAAAGAGCCATGTTATATTTTGTAATGGATGGGGAATTTTCTGAACTCTAACATTTGAAGGTTTGCAGGTGTTTCCAAATTAGATTAAGCAATAATAACAAAATTGGCATTGATACATTTCACCAAAATTGACTAGTTTGTGTAAAGGCAAATGAGCAGACAACTGTACAAACACTATGGTCTTGAAGTGCCTTGTTTTTTTCACAGTTAGGTTGGTTAATAATCGGAAGGTTCCCTGAAACACTTCTTAATATTCCTGATCTTACTAGGAACACTCTCCTTCCTAAAATTGTTTTCAGCATTTCAGAATATGGGCTCCCTTAATTAATTGGAGCTTTAATGAAAGGTTATCTAAACAAATTAAATTAATACTCTACGGATGTGTTCCTGTAGTACCAAAAACAAGAACATTTCAGTTCAAACAAAACACAGATTTCTCTTACAAATTGTATTTTAATATTAATTGCTTGTGCAATACTAAGCGAACTTCCCGGGATCATGATGTGAAGTAGTTACACACCTAAAAAGGAGGTGGTTCGATGCTATAAAGATTTACTTTGACCATTGGCAGAAAATAGTATTTCCATGATAATGTTCTATCTGAAACTTAGTTCCGCATACATTTTATTAGTGTATCGACAATTTGCCTATATAGTTATTTCATGGCAACATTAGCATTCAGTGGTCTACATTTTAGCTTTGATTACTCTCGAGATTATTAATTATCAGAATAGAGTTATCAAGATAGTTTACAGGTCACAATATGATTTGTTTATTTTTGGTTTACTATTTTCAATTTTAACACTTGAGCCAGGCTTTTACCTGTGGCCACTGGAGAGAGAGAGAGAGAGAGAGAGAGAGAGAGAGAGAGAGAGAGAGAGAGAGAGAGAGAGAGAGAGAGAGAGAGAGAGAGAGAGAGAGAGAGACTTACATATATTTACTTAGATACACGGACCACACAGACCTTACGATCCCAGCGAGGTGGTCAGGACTTAATTATAGTAGAGATAGCTAACTCGAGAGTAAGGGACAGTGGAAGGCAAGGATAGCAAAGAGAGAGAAAGAGAGTTACAAGGAGTTACAAGGACTAGTTAGTATCTCAGAGACCTTGCGGTCCATCCGAAGAGATACTCGAAGTGGAAGGATACATACTGTTTAGTGCACTACACGAATTACAGTGAGAGAGAGAGAGAGAATATATTTTGCCAGGGAAAGTGGTGCAATGTGATACAATCGAAGCATTCAAGAGGAATCTAGACATTCGTTTTGAGGAGGTATGGGTAACATACATAAACAATAAAATAATAATAATAATAATAATAATAATAATAATAATAATAATAAAAACATAATACAGTAATATAAACAAAAAAAGTTAAGTATTAGTAGTAATAATATATGATTATCCAAATTAAATCTGTACATAATATCCCTGGTAGAAATTCCCTCATTCTACTGGGGGGGGGGGGGGGCCTTCTTTCCCAGCTTTATTTCATGACGACCATTGGTCGGAGGGTGTAGGGGGTGGAGAGAGAACCTCCTGCTTTGCTCTACTTACCTTCCACTTAGTAGCAAATGTTGTTTGAATTAATTCCAAACTGCCTAGTAGGGGGCGCAAGGGCTGTTACAGTCTGTGTATCTATGTAATTCTTTGTAACTCTTAATATTTGTAGAATTTTGCTAAGTGTGTGTGGTGAGGCTGCCTGAGTGAGTTTGGCTTTGGTGTTCCAGCCGGGCCTGACAAATGGAGTGTTGCACCTGAGGAGAGCTTAAGGTAGACAGCTGAATGGACATAAGCAAGGCAAACAAAAATAAACATACAATCGTCCCCGTCTCGTTTTATGTTTGTACTGCCACGTTGGTATGAATATACTCAAATATAAGTCGCCAGTAATACAATTATATGACACAAGTTTACTACTGGATCAACTATATTTTGACCTTCATCCACGTTTATGTCCAGATTCAAAAGTATGTAGACAGCTTGATTACAAATGTGGTCATTCTGGATAATGCATTACATTATGTTTACAATCTATATATCTATCCATCTGTCAATTTATGGATAACTCATTACATTATATTTACAATCAATGCATATATCCATCTATCTATTTCCAGTCGCCCTGATCCCTGATAGGGTGTCCACGAATGAATTGCCTACAAGCTCCCCTGCCTTCTGTCAGCCAGCGCCCCTCTCTCACTCAACACCACTTTCATTAATTTACCTCTCGGCTTCATCTTTCCATCTCATTTTATATCTGCATCTCCCTTCCACTTCATACTCATACGCTTCTTTAGTAATTATCTCACTCTACATCATCTCCAGACAGCCCACCCCATCACCATGTCCGCCTCAGTTTTATTTATTTATTTTATTTTATTTTGTATTTTCAACCGATATGATCTCTCTGATCATGGAACGGAAGGCAGTGACCGCCTCCTCGGGGACTCCTACTATAAACCATCTTAAGGATATTAACAAATCATTATGGGCATGCAGATATTTATCATTTAGACAAGCGTGGGTATCTTCATTAATGATATGGAATCCATAACATATTTGCTATTTTCCATAACGCCAGAATTAGGATCATAGAACATAGCAGGTGTTTATATGCCAAAGGTGGAGTTATGAAGAAAAGCTCTCTAAGCTTTGTTGCTGCTTTGGAGAGCCGTATACGCTAGTCAAATTGAAAAGTATTGTTAACGAAATGTAAGGCGTGATTTAAATCGTGTTGAAGAGCTGCTGTGAAGACAAGCCAGCAAGGCGGCTCCATCACGAACATTAAATCAACGTTTTGTATATTGGGTCTCTGATGGGGTGAGATAGTCGGAACAGGCTCTTAACCTCCCGACCCCACTTGTCTCCCTGGGTATATCGCCCCACGCCCCTCCTCCCACCCCACCCACTTGTTGGATCCAACGATGTACAGCGAACCCGGTCGGAAGATTTGCTTTTAAAGTACCAGCAGCTGATCAAGTCGTTTAAGGAGAAGTCATCAAGGATCATCGTCTCAGGAATCGTCCCCCGGCTTGGTGTAGAGAGCCGATTTTACAACATAGCCACCAGCACAAATCGTTATCTAGCAAACCTCTGCAGGAAGGAAAATGTAGGATTCGTCGACACCTGGGACAATTTCTACTACGATGACTATTTGTTTTCGGACGATGGAGTTCATCTGAACCAGGTGGGAGCAGCACGTTTTGGGCGTCTTCTCAACGATGCGGTGAAGGATTTTCGGAGAAGAAATCGACTCAGCACAGGACAACCAGGAAGGAGGACCGAAGACAGCGAGGGCGGCAACCTGCGAAGGAATTAAATGCTAATCTGTCAAGAACCGCGAATTTGGATAAAGCTCCACCAACACGACCCAAATTCAAAACCGCCAGGGATAACGACCGAGGACCGATGTCAGCCATGAATGTAAATGTAGATCCGACCAGAACCAAAAATTTGATTAAAGAACGTTCTGTGAGTTCTAAAACCGCAACTTTAAAGGTTTTCTATGCAAACGCTCGTAGCATACGCAATAAATTTTCAGATTTAGAGGAACTAGTGTTTACTGAAAATGATGATGTGATTGGTATAACAGAATCTTGGCTCAATACAGTAGATAGAGACTTTTTAGCAGAGTATTCACTTCCCGGTTATGTAATGTTTGAGAAAAGCCGAATAAATACAAATGGAGGTGGCGTTTTATTTGATATCAAAGAAAGTCTTAACCCGACCCTCTTGTCAAAACCTCAAATTGTGAACGTCGACACATCTGTTGTGCTAATAAAGAATAATAAAGGTACAAAAATAATACTTGCATTAATATACAGACCTCCAGCTCAATCAGTGCAAACTGACCGAGAAATTTGTGAACAAATTGCAGATGTAAGTAACTCACAAGATACCGTATTTATTTTCGACTTTAATTTACCTGTGACCAAGTGGGGCGATACTCTTACTTCACACTCCGGACATGACTTGTATACGAACTTGCAAGAGAGTTCGCTTTATCAATTTGTTCGAACACCGACCCGTGGTAATAACGTTCTTGACATTGTACTTGCAACAAAAGAAGAATTAATAGAGAATTTGAATGTTGGTGATGAATTCAGTAACAGCGACCATCGTACGATAACTTTCACTTTAAACTTTACTAGTAACGAACCAAATAGTAGCATCGAAAAAGTCCCTAATTTCAAGAAAGCAAACATTCATAAACTTAGAGCTATGTTTAAAGAAACTGACTGGAGCTTTTTAATTAACAATAACGACATAAATACATTTTGGAAGTTATTCGAAACCACTTACCTAAAAACAGTGCAAGACTGCATACCATCGAAAATACGGCGTCCAGGCCATAATAATAAGCCCAAATGGTGGAATAAAGATATTTCAAACTGCCTGCTTGCTAAAAAAATTGCTAATGATAGATTAAAATCCTCACAAAATGACGAAGAACGGGTGAAATTTGTAGAGCTACGACGCAAAGCCAAAAAGTTAATTAAGCAAAGTAAAAAGACCCTAGAGTTACATAACGCGAATCAAAGTAAAACAAACCCGAAAGAATTCTATGGTTATATCAAAAAGAAAAAAGTAGTTACTTCAACTGTTGGACCGTTAGTCGATGAAAATGGAGAATACACCAAAGACGAAGTACAAATGAGTAATGCCCTCAATACCTTCTTTGCATCAGTTTTTACAACAGAAGACCTCAGTGATATCCCTACACCATCGCCGATTCAGATTGATAATTCAGATGTTCTAAGCAATATCACCGTTACAGAGAGAGAAGTATTGAATTGTTTAGATAAACTCAAGGTAAATAAAACGCCTGGACCTGATACAATCTCGCCTAGAGTTCTAAAGGAAGCTAAGGATGAGCTCTCCAAACCACTGACATTACTATTCAATAAATCCTTGCAGTCTGGAACTATGCCTGATCAGTGGAAGCTAGCCAACGTAACACCGATATTCAAAAAAGGCAGCAAATCCCTACCCAGTAACTATCGTCCAATTAGCTTAACCTCAGTTGTATGTAAAATGCTAGAAACGGTCATAAGAGACAGACTCGTAAATCACTTAGAGGAAAATAACCTACTTAAAGATACTCAACACGGCTTTCGTAAAAAACGTTCCTGTTTAACAAACCTCTTAGACTTCTTCCACGATATCCTCAACCTCTACGATGAGAGTAAAGCTGTAGATATTATATACCTTGATTTTCAAAAGGCCTTTGACAAAGTTCCCCACAAACGTTTACTGCTAAAACTAAAAGCGCATGGAATACAAGACGGTGTGTTGAAATGGATAGAAAATTGGCTCAGCGACAGAAAGCAAAGAGTAGTCATAAACGGTAAGGCATCTAAATGGACCAATGTAAGTAGCGGGGTACCCCAGGGATCGGTACTAGGACCAATTCTCTTTTTCTAATTTACATCAACGACATAGATGAGGGTCTCACCTGTACAATCTCAAAATTTGCTGACGATACAAAAATTGCAAATAGCGTACTCTCAAAAGATCAAGTTGACGATATGCGACACAATCTAGATAAATTGTCACATTGGGCTCAAATTTGGCAAATGAGTTTCAATGCGGATAAATGTAAAGTACTACATATCCGATACCTAAATGAAAAAGCAAACTATTCGATGAATGGCACTCAGCTTAAGAATGTAAACAGAGAAACCGATCTGGGAGTAACAATATCGAGTAACCTAAAACCGAGTCAACAATGTTCAGAAGTTGTTAAGAAGGCAAACAAAATAATTGGCTTTATAGGCAGGTCATTTGAGCATAAATCCAAAGACTTTATCCTAACCCTTTACAATTCCTTAGTCCGCCCTCTTCTGGAATACTGCGTTCAATCCTGGTGCCCTTATTACCAAAAAGACATAAACAAGCTAGAGCGACTTCAACGTAGAGTTACCAAAATGATACCTAGCCTAAAGAACAAACCATACGAAGAGCGTCTTAGAGAATTAAATCTATTTCCTTTAACCCAGCGCAGATTAAGAGGTGACTTAATTCAAGTGTTCAAAATCATCAAAGGCATCGACAATATGAACTGTAGTAAGTACTTCACTATCGACCAATCTAATTACACGCGGGGAAACGGTTGCAAAATTATTGGTAAATCTTTTAACTCACACGAATCTAAGAATTTCTTCTTCAATCGAGTTGTCAACTTGTGGAATGGGCTTCCCCGAGACGTTATAGACTGCAGCACTGTTGATTCATTTAAACTCCGCCTAGACAAATATCTCGCATCAAACCCGCGACTGACTGCGTTTGTAAATGAATAACTTTATTTTATCCTCCCCTCAGTTACTAACCTATATGTCCCCTACTAACTTCCTAGTACTGCCACGGACATTAGTTCCATGGCAGTAGTTCCCTTTCCAATGTTCCCTTACCCACTCTAAACCACTGTTTGGACACTTGATCCTCAGTGTTTTGGAGGACAAGCAGCCTAGAAGGGTCACTAGACCTGTTGTTGCTTGATTTCCTTTGTACTCCTTTGTACTCCTTTGTACTGGCCTACTGAGTGAGGGGCATTATTATACAACCGAGATGGATCAGCTTTTAGATATTGCACGATCGACATTACCTAACCTAACATAACCAAACTTACCTAACCTAACCTAACCTCTTCCATACATAATATATATATGTAACAAATCAATAAGAATAAATGACGTTGGAGGACATTTTTATATTTGGTGTGCAGAGATTCCATACAAAATATGGGGTGGTGCGACACATACGGACTAGATACCCTATAATATAACAGAAGGTCTCTAGTACGGACTGTAAATATCAAACATGTGAGCGTGGTGAGATGGTTAGGAAGTGTGTTGATTATATGTGTATACTCAAATGAAATTTACATATGCGTTTCCCTCAGTGTAAGTAATCCAAATGGCTTGATAAATACATTGTCTCTATGATGATGCTAATTAATGTTAAATTGACTTACAAATTTGTTTAGCAATGTTATCAGCCATAATAATGCGCAATCCCTCGCACCTCATCTAATGTTCGTAAGATTTTTACTGGTGACTCACATAAACACACACCTCTGTACCAACGCCCCAGCAATCAACTTCGTGGATGTATAGTTATGGCCATAAACATCGGAAATGACAAAAAGTAACAGAATTACTCTAACGTGTTTGTGTTACGCTTACCGAGATTTGACGCACCACAGTCCCAGTAAGTATCCTGGTCGCTGTGTGTTTTAAATATTTCAGCGAAACAAAATACAGGTGATCTTCTCTTTTGACGTAATCACATTTCCTAAACCAACATACATGACCGTTATCATGGTCTGTGTAAATAAAAGACAAACATCCCACTGACTTACATGTGGCATTGGGAGGGAGGCTGACATACATAACACAGATCCTTGTACAAACATCTGCAATCGAAAATGACGCAGATGAAGGGCAAGATAACTAGATTGTTATGTGAGCTGTAGTACTACATAATAGTCCACCTGTTCTGTGCGAAGGTATTATGTTGAGTAAATTATTTTGCCTGTGCTACCACTAACTTCATCTCATTAATATTAATGAAATTTGTTTTTAGAAAACATAATGTTTGGTCATTCACCATATTGGTGTTCAATAAGCCTAGACAAATAGTTCCCAGTCTTATTGAAGACGGTTAATATTCACATAATCTAATGCCTCAGTTTTATGGCAATTAATGAGTTTCATAGTGCACTCGCAAATTGTACAGGCTATGATAGGAAAAAAAAAAAATTAATTGATAGAACACATGGCACCACAACAAGGTCATATGGCGACAGACAAGCTAAAAATAAGCGGAAATGCTCAAAACTCAAAACCTTGGGACGAATACCAGACATCAATGTAAAAGGAAAGAAAACTACACCAAGTGAAAAGAAGCCAGACTCCATCAAAAATAATAAAAATAAATGGTAAAAATATATAAATAACGACATAAAATATAAAAAGTAAACCGTCTCCAGAGGTGTACCAGGCCTGGGTTTTTCGGCTTTTACTAATGGACTAAAAGAGGCGTGGTTGAGGTGGTGACCATATAGTTACAAGGAATCTGACAAATGATCCCGGTAGCAGACTGTCCTATACACCGGGAAGTATCGATCAAGCTGTCAGGTTCACAAGTTTAAGAGTGACAGTGTGACAGATGACTAAAGGCTGTCATTATTTTAGTAATCTTGTAGGCACTTGACAGGAGATAGTCCATTAGAGCTGGCTCTCGCTCTCTTTCTCTCTCTCTCTCTCTCTCTCTCTCTCTCTCTCTCCTCTCTCTCTCTCTATATATATATATATATATATATATATATATATATATATATATATATATATATATATATATATATATATATATATATATATATATATATATCAAGCAATCTATCAGTCCATCGTTCTCACACACAAACCAATGAAAGCACATACACTCTAATTCAAGATGGTGTTCACGCATGCACTAGATCTGTTTGATATCAAGCTGTCATTGTGTCAGTAACAGCTGCAATGACGAGCATGTGTGGGCTGATTGATAGGTGTGCGAGTATGTGTGTGTTGGTGTCTAATAATAATAATAATAATAAAGTAAATGTGCCGTTTTGCCCAACATCAAAACGGCATACCCAACTCTGCGATGGGTTACCATCACTACTAATACCATCATCAATCACAATCACCATCATCACTACTACTGCCATCATCACTACAACTGCCACAATCATCACGACCACTGTCATCATCACCATTACTATGATCATCACTACTACAATTACAATCATCACTACTACTCTCACCATCATCACTACTACTGTCACCAGTCACTATACCATCTTAATCACTACTATCATCATTGATACTACAACTATCAACCATCATTACTACTATTATCACCACCATCTTACAATCATCATTACTACTGTCACCATCATCACTACTACTGCCATCATTACCATTACTATGATCTTCATCATTACAACTATTGTAATCATCACTACAACTTTCACCATCATCACTAATACTCACGCCATCGTCACTACCATCATCACTACTGTCATTATTATCACTACAACTATCATCATTACTTCTCACCATCATCACTACTATTATGACCATCATCACTACTACTAGTACTGTCACCATCATATCTACTACTGTCACCATCATATCTACTACTGTCACCATCATATCTACTACTGTCATCATCATCACTACTGTTATCATCATAATACAACTACAACCATCATCACTACTATTATCACCATCATGTTACGAACTGGCACTCGGGTACACAAGGGCTCTCAATCAGGACTCGAGTACGGCTCGCTGCCACAACGGAAACACACGATCCCAACCCCTGAGTACTGCCAGCCGAACAAAAAACACCAATACCCTCCAGAGTTCAATCTGCTATAACGGGGTATACAAGAACTCGGTACTAGTGTTCAACAACAGACTAATAAAGAGACAGGAATTATCTAGTCTGGTCAACAATCAAACAATGAAGTAAGAAACAACAACACCAAAGAATAGTGTTGGCCGAAGCCGAAGTAATCCACCCTTGACTAAGAACTTAAGAAGTCCTCCACCCTCTACTTCGGATCGGCACTATTACGTTACGTTAATTAATAGTCCTTAAGCATCGAGCAAGGAATCTTCTGAAAAAAGTTAGATGCTTCTCGGATGCTCGTAAGAAGTACGTATCGGATTTTGAACAGTAATTCAATAAGCAAAAACACTGGCAATTAAATACTGTTAAAGGTTTAAATTGGCATAAGAATAATTAAAAGAATATGCAATAGTAAATGGCAAACATTAAAAAGAAGTACTCCGCAAATGCAACGGCAATAGCCTACTCGGATTGTGCTCGTGGGCCACTAATCACTAAAGTAGCCAAGCTTGCAACACATGAAATCAATAGTGCATAAACAATATCATACATAAGGAAATCTTCAATACTATTCTGTATCTACTAATCGAGTAAAGTCTATCTGGGGTACTGTGGGCAAAAGGTAGTAGTGACTGAGCAAAAACGGCTCGTAGCCTAGCGAAGTCCTCACGACTGTTTAAAGTATTACGTTAAAACTAACAAGTGCACTTTGAGAAATCCAGATCCCTTGTATCTGGTTTTCTCCCGGCTCCTTGACAAAGTAAAAAACAAACTGTTAATAAAATACAGGGTGGCTAGGCTCTTGCCCTCACGCACTGTAAATTATTAACTCAACACAGTCAGCCGCGAAGACAACCTAGGCTTCACTGAACCGAAACGAGTATGCAGGTTTATCGCTTAACCACTGCATCAAACAACAACTCGTAACACAAAAAAGCCTTACCCCAGTCTAGCATTACCTAGACCAGCAGAAAACAGGAATAATAATAATAACACACAGGGAAATGCATATACAAGTGCAACAAACATAAATCAATCCTATTCTAAGTTAACCCTTCCAAAATAGGCTATCTAATAGGCAAGTATCTCGTGAGAACTCAAGCGATAATATGTTGGCTGACTAGCTCTGCACCAACGGGACCATGGAAGTTAAAAAGGGTAGGGAAAAGAGGAGATAAGAATGTAAGGTAGTAGAGAAAGTTCACATCAGTCAGAAGAATATATATAGTTAGCAAGGGAAATGAGAAGTTGCTCTGCCTAATGAGTTCTGATAAAAAAATGGCTAGACTTCCCTTTTTATACCCGGCCCTCTAGTGAGCCCAACGTGAACTACTAAGGACCGCCCACTGACAACCATTACGTAATTTCTCTCTCTCCTCTGGGATAGACAAAGGCTCCCCTAGCACTGAGGGGGGGGGGGGGGGAGTGCTAGTGAGTTAGGCCCACCTCCCGCCTGGCGCACCCACTGACCCCCAACTGTGGCTGTTTCTCCTCCCATCATTACAAATAAGTTTTACACACAATACTTATAACTAATGATATAAAATAGAACTCGTTGACTCAGATGAAAACAAAATACATATTCATAATACGTATAGTACAACGGCTCACATGAACTAAGTTAGGAAACTACATAGACTACAGCCAAAGTTCCTGCCCTGACGATCCTAGCGAGAGTGGGGCATGACTAGGCGTTCTGTACAGCATGCTCACACTGGACATGCATCACAATCATTACTACTATTACCATCAATCCCACTATTACTACCATCACCCCCAGAACGGACGTGCCGTTTTGCCCAAAAACAAAACGGCATACCCAACTCTGCGATGGGTTACCATCATCACTACTAATACCATCATCAATCACAATCAACATAATCACTACTACTGCCATCATCACTACAACTGCCACAATCATCACAAGTACTGTCATCATCACCATTACTATGATCATCATCACTACTACAATTACAATTATCACTACTACTCTCACCATCATCACTGTCCATTGTCACTAGCAGCTTAATCACTACTATCATCATTGATACTACAACTATCAACCATCATTACTAATATCATCACCACCATCTTACAATCATCATTACTACTGTTAACATCATCACTACTACTATAACCATCATCATTACTACTGTCACAAATATTACCATAATTTATTCTACTGTCACCATCATCACCATTACTATGAACTTCATCACCACAACTATCGTCATCATCACTACAAATTTCACCATCCTCACTACTACTTACCATCATCACTAATACTCACACCATCGTCACTACCATCATCACTACCGTCATTATTATCACTACAACTATCATCATTACTTGTCACCATCATCACTACCATTATGACCATCATTACTACTACTGTCACCATCATATCTACTACTGTCATCATCACCACTACTGTCATCATCATCAATACAACTACAACCATCGTCACTACAATTATCGCCATTATCACTACTATCACAATAAATCCAAATATTACTACCATCACTTCTAATGCCAACTAAACTAACCTAACCTAGCAAATGCGTAGCGAGATGTTTTCGCTCCCAGAATGCCATCATTGATGGGGGGGGGGGGCCCGGGTGGCGGGGGGGGGGGGGGGGGGGGGGTGGGGGGGGGGGGGGGGGGGGGGGGGCAAAACCATATTTTGGACCTAAAATCATAACTATTGCATAAATTCAAAACATCTTTTTTGACTGACTTTTGCATTCACGCAACAAATGTTTGTGTGAAATTTGGTGAAAATGCATCCAACGGTCTAGGAGGAGTTCCGAGAGAGACGGACGACGACGACGAGACATTTTTTTCGTGTGGTACCCACTATACGGGGGGGGGGGGGCGATACCAAACTCTGCTTACGCAGAGTTGATCAAACCAAGGTCACTAGTTGGGTTGATCGTAATCAACAAAAACTTTTAATACTTTTGTCAGGTATAAATCTGTTATTTATAAAGTAGACGTGCCGTTTCACCCAAAATCAAAACAGCATACCCAACTCTGCGATGGGTTTCCATCATCACTACTAATACCATCATTAATCACAATCATCACTACTACTGCCATCATCACTACAACTGCCACAATCATCACTACTACTGTCATCATCACCATTACTATGATCATCACTACTACTCTCACCATCATCACTACTACTGTAACTATTGTGACTACCATCTTAATAACTACTATCATCATTGCTACTATAACTATCAACCATCATTACTTCTATAATCACCACCATCTTACAATCGTCATTACTACTGTTAACATCATCACTACTACTATAACCATCATCATTACTACTGTCACAAGTATTACCATCATGTATCCTAATGTCACCATCATCACTACTACTGCCATCATCACCATTACTATGATCTTCATCATCACAACTATTGTGTCATCATCACTACAACTTTCACCATCATAACTACTACTCACAATCATCACTAATACTCACACCATAATCACTACCATCATCACTACTGTCATTATTATCATTACAACTATCATCATTACTGGTCACCAACATCACTACTATTATGACCATCATCACTACTAATAGTACTGTCACCATCATATCTACTACTGTCACCATCATATCTACTAGTCATCATCATCAATACAACTACAACCATCATCACTACTATTATCACCATTATCACTACTATCACCATAAATCTAAATATTACTACCATCACTTCTAATGCCAACTAAACTAACTTAACCTAGCAAATGCGTAGCAAGATGTTTTCGCTCCCAGAACGAATGCGTTCTTAGTGTGTGAGCCCCTTCATGGCTCATACACTAAGATTGCCATCATTGCTGGATGGGGGGGCCCCCCCCCCCCCCCCCCCCGGGAAGGGTTGGGGGTCGGGGAGGTGAGAGGGGGGGGGGGGGTAAAACCATATTTTGGACCTAAAATCATAACTATTGCATAAATTCAAAAAAACTTTTTTACTGACGTTCGCATTCACGCAACAAATGTTCGTGTGAAATTTGGTGAAAATCCGTCCAACGGTCTAGGAGTTCCGAGACAGACGGACGACGACGACAACGACGACAACGACGACGACGACATAATTTGTTTTCGTGTGGTACCCACTATACGGGGGGGGGGGTGCTTACGCATGGTGAGTGGTGAGTGGGATCGTGTAGTTGGGTCTGGTGTCCACGGTGATTCAAATTCTTCTCTATGCTCGCCCGGACTTCGCGGTCATGAACGATGACCTAAAGCAACATATTCTCATCCAGGATCGTGTTACTTTGTTGCTCCTCGCCACAGCCAAACTGTGGCCATAATTTCTGGCATACTTTACAGTGATTGTCACAAAGGAAAGCCGGTTAGATGCCAGGGCAATTGGAATTAGGTTTAGTTGTATGGTTCCTTTTGGTTGGGTCTTATTTCTTGGGGTCAGTATTCCAGTCAGTGATTTTAATGTGTCTATGAAAGTTTCTCGTGTCACTTGACATAGTGTTTGCCCAGAATGTGGCTCTGTTACCACTACGGAAGCAGACGGTGACTGACCGTGGTGCAGCAATACTCGGCGCAATCGATGTGGCCGTAGCCAAATTTTGCAAAGCAGTAAGTTTAATACTTTATTAACAGCTTTCTGAGGTTTTGGGCTTAAATGTTTTTGAGATATAGGGTATATTTATAATTACAACAATGCTGTACCCACTGGCATATCTTGTTATGACAAACATTTTAATGGAATAAAGTGATGAGAGCTCTTGCATAGAGCACGATTGCTCCTGCCAAGAGTTAGACGGGCAATGGACGGCCCTGGTGCTATTGGTGTATGTTTTTTGCTACTGTAATATTTAATGCATAAAGCCTCACCTATGATGGGTACTCTCTCATCCCAAAGGCATTTAGAGACATAGACAGTCCGAAAAAGTTGGGTCAGGTGGCAACAGATAGGTAGGCGCTTCTTGGATTGTTTGCTGTGGCACTGACAATACTCTTTCAAGTGAATATTCGCTCCAAATAGAGTCGCTGACTAACGACCATGATGCTCTTCATCCAGCTATTCTTGCATCTAGCAGGGTTCCTGTATATATGTGCTGGCATCTTTAACCTGATTGATATCTGCCGCAGTCACACATGTGTGGTCGTAGTCGAAGTTGCTGTTAATTTGGGGAGCGTTTTCTTTAATATGTGGTCCAAGCCTCACTTGATTATTCTGTTTGATGCTAATCCCGGAGATGGGACAGATATATTCATGATGGGGATCTTGACATCATCGTAGGGACTAGCTGCGATCATTCTTACCGGTCAGTGATTTTAATGTGTCTATGAAAGTTTCTCGTGTCACTTGGCATAGTATTTGCCCAGAATGTGGCTCTGTTGCCACTACGGAAGCAGACGGTGACTGACAGTGGTGCAGCAATACTCGGCGCAATCGATGTGGCCGTAGCATAATTTTGCAAAGCAGTAAGTTTAATAATTTATTAACAGTTTTCCGAGGTTTTGGGCTTAAATGTTTTTGAGATATAGGGTATATTTATAATTACAACAATGCTGTACCCACTGGCATATCTTGTTATGACAAACATTTTAATGGAATAACGTGATGAGAGCTCATGCATAGAGCAAAGAGTTGTTCCTGCCAAGAGTTAGATGGGCAATGGACGGACAGGTTGGACGGCCCTGGTGCTATTGGTGTTTTTTTTTGGCTACTGTAATATTTAATGCATAAAGCCTCACCTATGATGGGTCCTCTCTAATCCCAAAGGCATTTTGAGACATAGACAGTCCGAAAAAGTTGGGTGAGGTGGCAACAGATAGGTAGGCGCTTCTAGGATTGTTTGCTGTGGCACTTGCAATACTCTTTCAAGTGAATATTCGCTCCAAATAGAGTCGCCGACTAACGGCCATGATGCTCTTCATCCAGCTATTCTTGCGTCTAGCAGGATTCCTGTATATGTGTGCTGGCATCTTTAACCTGATTGATATCTGTCATTGCCAGTAACTTTGCAACCTGAGTTAAGTTGCAAGATCCGTGTTTGTGTTGATTGCAAGAGTGTTGGTGCATCATCCCTGACAGACGCCCATACCTTATCCAGAGTTGACGACCCCATAGACCGCATCGGGGCTGCCTCGTTTATCACTAAGGTGGAAATAGTGAAAGGTTATTGGCAGGTCTCGTTGCCGGAGAGAGCGAAGAGAAGTGCCAGTCTTGTGATGGACTGGGCAGTTTATCAGGGTCAGGTGTTGTTTTGCTGCCGGAGCAAAAGTTGGATGTGTGGCATGTTAAGGGCACCGATAATGTTCTGGCTGATTGTTTGTCACGGGAGGGTACGTTTTAAGGAGAACCCTCGCCGTTCAGTCAGTGTTGGTTTGAGTGGAGAAAAATTAGGCTTGCACCTGTAGTGCAAAGCCGCCAAAATCACTATTAAAAAAATACAAAAACCTCACATAAAAACTCTTTCTTTTGATAGTATATAAGTGCAGTATGTTACAGCAAGAATCTAAGACATTCTGAGTTTTGTTCTTAGTAGGCTAGGCTTGTTGAAGCTTGCTCGTAGAGCGTAACATTGTTAAGTGATACTATTATTTTGGGGAAGTGTTGTGTAGATTTTTTTTTATATATAATGAAGTGTTTTTATGTTAGTGATTGTCCCTTGTTTTTCACAACATGGGGAGTAGCTGGGTGATGCGGGGTTGGTGGGCACTCTGTCTGGTCAGATGTGGCATTTACCTGAGGTTAAACCGTCCCACATCTTGGGCGGGGTGTTACGCTGGTCAGCTTGCCAGAATGTACTCGTACTCGCTAGCGCTCGCCAGGGCAGTGAAATGGGCTATAATAATCGTAGAATGATGTTCTTTCTTTCTTAGTGTTCATGTTGTCACAGACAGATCAATGTTTGCCTTTATTCTTGTCTGTGACACTTGGAAGTATTTTATATCATTGATAGAGTTATAAGATATGTAGTCTGATAGTTGCAAGGAGAGAGAGAGGCTAGAGCGAGGTGGTAGTATGTGCGTGTGTATGTACTTGTGCATTCCTCGCTTGGGTGGGGCCACCCACTCGTGATTGGCCGGCGGGCCTGGCGTGTCATATGACGCCTGCTCTTCATGACGTAGTGGTCTGTGATTGGGGGCCGCTGTCTTAGCTCGGTGGGTGGGGGCTCCTTCCCGCGTGTCTCCTTAGAGCTTGGCATGTTGCGTTTGGTCCTAGACGTCCCTTGCATTCTGTCCCCAATATAACCCTCTTTACTGCTGTTTCTCTCTCTGAACTCCTTCTTTCCAATACTTCTTATCTTTATTCGATCACACCTCCCTTCTGGTTCTAGCATACGACTTCCATAGTCGGCCAGTCGTATTACCAGCGCCAGTTCTCACATATATGTTTTGCACTAGCTTTAGGGATTATTAGAGTCATAGTCACATGGAGTCATATCATTGGGTGCTTCTAATTATTGGGTTGTTCTTTGTTACTATTTAATGCTAGACAGTGGAGGGTATCTTCGGTCGTTGTCTGAGTTATATATATGGCAAGTCAGAGCCTGTACGACTTCGACGGAGCTAGGTAGCCTGTAACCCTTGTGCATAATTTTCCTTTGCGAGCGTAGCAGTATACAAGCGAAGGGCCTTTGCCTACTCTTGCTTGTATGCTTGCTACCTCATTTTGTTGACCTTTGAGGAACGCCAGGGTAAGACCAGATACTTGAGATCTGGACTTACCAAGAGAGCCTCCTAGTCACTTAACGTAAGATAAGGGAAATCTGTTCAGGGGAGACAGTAGGCTACGAGCATGCTTGAGCTCTGTCTAGGCTCCTTGTACCTTTTAAGCCGCTGCTAGACTTTATTAGTAAGAAAGACAGCATTGTGTTTATTAACTTTAACTGTGTATGCTTTAGGAATTATTCACGTATTATTTTAGCCTAGGTTGATGCATAGTGCACAACCCACTATGGCTGTTACTTTGGCTAAGGAAGTACTGTTTTGAGTGGCTGTTATTAGTCCAGTCACAGAGTTGTTGCACTCCCTTGTTTTATATATATGTATCCTACTTGTTGGTGTATTTAAGATACACGCTTTGGTGTCCTGCCCCTGCATTATTTCTGTTCTATATTCGACGAGCTTCTTAGAGCATCAGACGTTTTCAGAAGATTCCATATCTGTTTGCTGTAGTACTAGACTTCCAGTGTTTTCATAGAGCATTGAAGAGTTTAGTGTTGAGTTCAGACTCACACTAAAGTTAACGTAAGCATATACTAATTTATTAAATCTTGTCATCGTTTATTTAAGCATTGTAATTACTTGAGAGCATTTTATTAACGTAAGTACTCCTGTTGTGAGTAGGCTTTGCCGTCACCGGAAAGCCTTTGAAGAAGTACACTTAACCCTGTTAATTGATACCCCGTTATCCAGTAGATTATCTCTGGAGGGTGTAAGTGTTTTGTTCACCGGCGTAATAGTTCGAGGGTTTGGAATTAGCGTACCGTTGTTGCAGATATAGCCTATCTTCTAGTCCAATATTAAGTGCCCTTGTTTATTTCGTAGTGTCGGTCGTAACACTTGTTACTGCTTTCAACGTTCCTACAACCCTCCTACAATACCTTCTTTGCATCAGTTTTTACAACAGAAGACCTCAGTGATATCCCTACACCATCGCCGATTCAGATTGATAAATCAGATGTTCTAAGCAATATCACCGTTACAGAGAGAGAAGTATTGAATTGTTTAGATAAACTCAAGGTAAATAAAACGCCAGGACCTGATACAATCTCGCCTAGAGTTCTAAAGGAAGCTAAGGATGAGCTCTCCAAACCACTGACATTACTATTCAATAAATCCTTGCAGTCTGGAACTATGCCTGATCAGTGGAAGCTAGCCAACGTAACACCGATATTCAAAAAAGGCAGCAAATCCCTACCCAGTAACTATCGTCCAATTAGCTTAACCTCAGTTGTATGTAAAATGCTAGAAACGGTCATACGAGACAGACTCGTAAATCACTTAGAGGAAAATAACATGCTTAAAGATACTCAACACGGCTTTCGTAAAAAACGTTCCTGTTTAACAAACCTCTTAGACTTCTTCCACGATATCCTCAACCTCTACGATGAGAGTAAAGCTGTAGATATTATATACCTTGATTTTCAAAAGGCCTTTGACAAAGTTCCCCACAAACGTTTACTGCTAAAACTAAAAGCGCATGGAATACAAGACGGTGTGTTGAAATGGATAGAAAATTGGCTCAGCAAAGGGTAGTCATAAACGGTAAGGCATCTAAATGGACCAATGTAAGTAGCAGGGTACCCCAGGGATCGGTACTAGAACCAATTATCTTTCTAATTTTCATCAACGACATAGATGAGGGTCTCACCTGTACAATCTCAAAATTTGCTGACGATACAAAAATTGCAAATAACGTACTCTCAAAAGAACAAGTTGACGATGTGCAACACAATTTAGATAAATTGTCATGTTGGGCCCAAATTTGGCAAATGAGTTTCAATGCGGGTAAATGTAAAGTACTACATGTCGGGTACCTAAATGAGAAAGCAAACTATTCGATGAATGGCACTCAGCTTAAGAGTGTAAACAGAGAAACCGATCTGGGAGTAACAATATCGAGTAACCTAAAACCGAGTCAACAATGTTCAGAAGTTGTTAAGAAGGCAAACAAAATAATTGGCTTTATAGGCAGGTCATTTGAGCATAAATCCAAAGAAGTTATCCTAACCCTTTACAATTCCTTAGTCCGCCCTCTTCTGGAATACTGCGTTCAATCCTGGTGCCCTTATTACCAAAAAGATATAAACAAGCTAGAACGAGTTCAACGTAGAGTTACCAACATGATACCTAGCCTAAAGAACAAACCATACGAAGAGCGTCTTAGATAATTAAATCTATTTCCTTTAACCCAGCGCAGATTAAGAGGTGACTTAATTCAAGTGTTCAAAATCATCAAAGGCATCGACAATATGAACTTCACTATCGACCAATCTAATTACACGCGGGGAAACGGTTGCAAAATTATTGGTAAATCTTTTAACTCGCACGAATCTAAGAATTTCTTCTTCAATCGAGTTGTCAACTTGTGGAATGGGCTTCCCCGAAACGTTATAGACTGCATCACCGTTGATTCATTTAAACTCCGCCTAGACAAATATCTCTCATCAAACCCGCGACTGACTGCGTTTGTAAATGAATAACTTTATTTTATCCCCCCCTCAGTTACTAACCCTTCTGTCCTCTACTAACTTCCTAATCCTGCCACGGACATTAGTTCCAGGGCAGTAATTCCCTTTCCAATGTTCCCTTACCCACTCTAAACCACTGTTTGGACACTTGATCGTAAGTGTTTTGGAGGACAAGCAACCTAGAAGGGTCACTAGGACTATTGTTGCTTGATTTCCTTTGTACTCCTTTGTACTCCCCTATTGCACCCTCTCCCGCACCTCCTCATTCACAGTCCCATCTTTACTCAACACACTGCCCAGATACTTAAAAGAGCTGACGATCTCCATAGCCTGACCGTTCAACTTCACCTCACACTCTGTGACTTCACCCCTTTCGAATACCAAAACTTTGCTCTTCTCCGCATTTACCTTCAAATTCCGTTTTTTGCACACTGTTCCAAACTCATTTACCAAACCCTCCAGCTCCCATTCATTATCATTAGAACTGTATCATCCGCAAACAGCAGTATAGGCAGCTTCCAGATGTAAATCTTAATGTTGTGTTATTTACAAACTTAGTTAAGTTATGTCAATACTCACCTATGATAATATTACTGGTAAAATGATGCTAATGCAATGTTTTTACAGTAGTAAGAGGAAAACCTATGAGGAAATATCATAACTTTGCAAACATTTACTTAATATTTATTTTGAAAAGCGAGATGAAATTGTTTGACGGAGCATTAGCCAATTGCATTGCTACAACAATTATATATGTCAATCAAAAGTGTGTATACATTATATGTTTGTATATACTTAGACACATGTCCC
The DNA here is from genome assembly GCA_032716605.1 of Paralithodes platypus. Classification (NCBI taxonomy): domain Eukaryota; kingdom Metazoa; phylum Arthropoda; class Malacostraca; order Decapoda; family Lithodidae; genus Paralithodes; species Paralithodes platypus. The sequence goes on from CM064487.1 coordinate 106,447,974, forward strand.
ATAGCTGGGGGTGGCCAACTCAAGACGAAGCCCGAACAGAGACAACATTTAAAGTTCCATTTCTTAGGATCCGGGACCATTTTCGCGTTCCCTCACCCATTACTCTGTCTCGTCTAGTAGCTGAATGTTTACAAGGGGAGGACAATTTCAAGCCCCGTATCTCCAGAAAGAAAAATAGGACAGTAAAATATACCGACAGAAATAGCTAAGGTTGGGTAGAGGATGCCAAACCTCACTCTGGATAGGACCAGCCCTCACCCATCAATCAAAAGATGGTCATAATTACTGTTATATCTAAATTAAAATATCCAATATTTGTTGTATATTTATTGATTGTATTTTCGAAATTAATTTTCAGCGATAGTAGACGACTGGCCGTTCTTTTACCAGCAATCACAAGTCGACCCCTCCAGCACAAAAAGGTCTGGAGGGAAAGGGTCTGGCTTACAATGGGTGGTCTGGTATGTTAGAGTGTGGTGCGCTATTCATCACCTCAACAGTTGAAGCGTACCAACTGCTGTCCTCCATCATCCTCACCATGCTTAATTACCCTACAGTCTTATGTAGTATTCAGAATACAGCCTGGTGAAGTGCTCTTTATATTCTTCCTTGTGTTTGGTTCGTCTGTCGAATACTGATACTTGGACTTAACCATTTCAAGATACAATGACGCTTTTTGTTTATGATTTCTGGCTAATATTGGACGACTTTTATAAGATTAGGAAGGGGATATGGAAGCTAGAGTGTTGATTGAAAGAGTGTATCCCTTTCAAACCCCACAGATTCTTCCCAAGTTGTATAAAACCGTCTAATGATAGCCAGAATACACTGTCAAATCGCGGGATAATCCTCAAAGGACTATCTTGTTTGGCGCTGTGGTGCCCATATTTATCACATAGAATATAATTTAAAAGTATACTTTCTTGTGTGCTTCCAAATAATTAATTCAATATTTTCAGTAAATAAAACGTCCACTGTTGCTGTTGAGCCATTTGAATTTAAATGTTTTTAATAATTCGAAGTTTTACAATTGATTTTGAGATGCCGATTGGTGCTAATATTTTACCCGTAAGCTGAATTACGATTAACCCCTTCTGTACCATTGACATCCTTTATAATTTGTTCTGGCTACTAATAATCGATAGTAATTAGTTTAGGAAGGATCTCTTCCAAACTATAAGGCTTCGAACTAGCTATATCAACCATTGTAAGTACCCCAGATTCTGCATAAACTGCATAAAATCGGCTACAGTATACTGTAGCTAGAATAATAGACTAAGACAGTTTTCAAATTAACTCCAAACCTGCCAGTCTCTTTTACCCGTTAACTCTTATTATAAACATGATCAAAACTCCGGAGAAATTACGTATCAGAGAAGCCAAAAATATATCTTACTTTCTGTTGTCTGATAATCGTGTTCATATTTCCCCTCATCCATTATGCCAGCCTCACAACAACTTCCCGTCAGTTTCCATTCCCAGCTCGGAATCCAAAGACTTTCATTAAGCTTTCTCAACATTATTAAGTAATGGCAAGTATTTTTGTATATAATATTAATAAAATGGATCGCGTGATCATGAATATAACTATGTATAATAATATTTTAAATCACTATATTTATAATTTCGTCACATTAGCGTTAGCTTAATATTGTAATAATATATGTACGACTAAGAGATAATTGACCCATTATTATTTTAAATAAGACTCGCGTCTTATCATAAATATTTTGTTTTGTTTTAGTTACAAAACGAAGATTTCGAAAATGCTTCTCTAATGGCAGTCTGTTCATTAATGCAAAGTGGTGTAAGGCATAACTATATTTTCGCGCGTACTTAATTAATTTGCTTTCGAAGCGGTCTTATTGAAGAGCGCTAGATAACGATAATTTAAACCAAATTAAGGGTGAAGGTCTGCCGTGCCTGACCTAACCCTCTGCCCTCGTCATTAACGATGTCAGGAGATAATCATAAACCACCTTCACCTTATAATTACTCTGGTTTTCCATGGCCAGACCGTTGACTTTTATATTATTATTATTATTATTATTATTTTGTTATGAGAGGCTCAAGGAATAGCTGAGAAAGATGGAATGGTATTAACATTAGTGATAAACAGTTTTAGAAGGGAGTTACCCGACGTACAAGTATCTGAATGTGTGTTGTGATACATACCAATAATGAACTCTTATTGTAGAGGTTTATATATATACATATTATTTTAATATAAATTATAAATAACAAAAACAAATAGTATGTGTCAATGACATTAAGTTGATTAAGTATAATTAGACTGCTAATGACCAAAGGTAACCTGTAATTACTGTGACTGTAAGTGATGCCGGTGCATTTTGTGATAATTTAACCTCACCTTTTCCCCATCTGTTTTTACCTGATTAGCTAATGAGTATTTCCCTGTATGATAAGTGACTGTCTGATCTCAGTGTGCTTAGCCCGTACAGTACCAGGGGCGTCTTTTCCATCCTATTCTGGCAACTATTAGAGGACTTTATTCAACTTAGGAATGACCTTTAGCAGTAATAAGGCTTCAAATTATCTCAACCAAACCTTTTTACCTACCACAGATCCTTCCTAGGCTCCATGATATTGACTAAATATAGCTAAAATTAAATGTAACACGTCGCTGGTACTCCCCAGGATCAGTTTTGGCCCCAATTCTGTTCCTCATTCATATCAATGATCTCATATCTACCACTCATAATCCAATACATTCCTACGCAGATGACTCAACACTCCACAGTTCCTTCACATTTACCAATTCTTGCACCCAACCCGATCTTATAAATTCAAAAATAAACTGCAATTTCTCTGAACCAGGACCTTTCTAGAATTGATGGATGGGGACAAAAGAATCTAGTTTCCTTTAATGCACAGAAAACCAAATACATTCAATTTTCTAACCGTCAGAATCTCACTGACTCCCATATATTTTTTAATGATGTAAATATTCCCACTTCCCCTAGTATTGACATTCTCGGTGTAACATTAACTACTAACTTGAGCTGGACACATTATGTTAGAAGCATTGCTAAAAATGCCTCTAAAAAACTGGGACTCCTGTACAGAGTTCGAGAATTCTTCACTGACGAGCAGTTGGCCATGATATATAAAAGTAATGTGCGTTCTCAGATGGATTACTGTTCACCTCTGTGGAGTGGAAGTGGAGTGGTTGCATTGAGGCAGTTGGACAAAATTCAAAATAAAGCTATTAGATTAATCAATAACCCTGCAATCACACAGGACCTTCCTACATTATCCATACGAAGAAACGTTGCATCCCTTGCATTATTCTACAGATATTTTCACAGCAATTGTTCCGAGGAACTTGCTTCAATTGTGACGCCTCTCCACATCTTTCCGCGTAGAACTAGGGCAGCTGAGAGCACCCATGAATTTACACTTTCTCCTCCACAATGCAGAACTTCTGCTTATCAGAATTCATTTATCCCCAGAGCTACTACTCTTTGGAATTCACTTCCCTCGAATTGCTTTCCACAAACTTACAATCTGCAAATGTTTAAATCCAGTTGTTACAAACATTTTATGAATGGAGGATGCCTTTAGGCACATGGACCTTTTTGTTTTATCTGTGTTTTTCCTTCCTCCGTTCATTGTCTCTTTAAAAAAAAAAAAAAAAAAAAAAAAAAAAAAATGGAAGACGTTATTTGTTTAGTGTGTTTTATATTTATTATGTTATGTTAATAGACAATTAATTGTAGGATACAATGTTTCGGTATGCAAGTATACTGTTTCGCTTATTTATATATATGGTTATGTGTTTGATACCTAGTTATATGAACAAATGCATAGCTCGGAGTCCTTGTGCCATCCGTATCTGCATTTCATCGGTGTTTTGATGTGCCGGTTATATGATTTTCAATGTGGAGCGTAAAATGTTAGTGACTTATAAGTTATTCTGCTTATGTAGTATATTCGCAGGATTGCCCTGCGTTAACAATGTAATAACAACAGACTAACACCTTACTCCAAAGCACTGTTGATATGCCTTGACAGTATAATTAACCCTTTAAGTATATCGTGACACGTATTTTTACATGTATTTTTATATTCAATACATGCAGATTCATTGTCGCAGATAGGTACTGAACCGTGTCCTAATAATTTATATATACGTGTGGATATGTTTAAGGAATTTGGAGATATTCTGGCTGGTTCAGTCGGCACCTTTCTTGATCTCAATTTCCAAAAATTATGACAGAGCGATCTTTCAACCCGCTAGCGAAAAATTCATGTGAGCGTCGCCGCCCTTCCCTGTACAATATGGGGGCGATGGGAAGCTCAGATAAGCCCGAGGGGTGAGGTCAATTTGGTTCTCGTAACCCAGGGCACAAACCTATTTGGGGTTAGTGGCTTACTCGCCAGACCTCTGTCTGTTTTGTGCACGACATGCCTTCTATATAGTTTGAAAATAAAATGATATGTGAAGAAGCGTTTGTGAAGGAGACTGGCGGGTAATGATGATTGTATTCATTTCCAAGTCACAATATATGGTACTGCCTAAAAAGTGGAATGATTCTTAACTTATATAATGAGACATAATTATGCAAATAATTTACCGTAAGATTACTAAACCTGTTAACTTACTGCACTATTATATTACCGTATATGCCTTGGATTAAATACACATTTAGATATATTTCTTTTGATCTTGCTATTCAATTAAAGTCTGCATACACCTGTTAATTTCATTTATCAGATATATTTTATGGAAACTCCAAATGCGTCCACGACCTCTGTCTGTCTGTCTGTCTGTCTGTCTGTCTGTCTGTCTGTCTGTCTGTCTGTCTGTCTGTCTGTCTGTCTGTCTGTCTGTCTGTCTGTCTGTCTGTCTGTCTGTCTGTCTGTCTGTCTGTCTGTCTGTCTGTCTGTCTGTCTGTCTGTCTCTGTCTGTCTGTCTGTCTGTCTGTCTGTCTGTCTGTCTGTCTCTCTGTCTGTCTCTCTGTCTGTCTCTCTGTCTGTCTCTCTGTCTGTCTCTCTCTCTCTCTCTCTCTCTCTCTCTAAGTGTGTGTTCTGAAGGTCATATGGTCTTGCAGTCATGTGCGAGTCAGCTAGACATACTGTACAGTATACATAACCAGTAACTGCTATTTATAGCGCTGCTTCTATAATCTTTACTCATTACTGCAGTATACAGTAGGCTTAAATGCACAAACTGTATTGAGCCAACGGGGGTTCTGCATATCGCAACTAAACTGATAACATTCAAACATAAATAAACATTTGGGGGTACATGTATGCTCTTGGAGATAAAGTAGATTTTTTTTTTTTTTTTATCATCAACACTATCTGATGTGTGTAGTTTAGACAACTGTAAAACTGAACAATTAGTTTTGCTTTAGTTAGCAAGACATTGTGTAAGCCTGCAAATATAACTATACAGTAGTCATGAGTCAGCTTGTGTAGTTAAAGCTTGTTGATTACAGTAAGTCAATAACACAGATTTAAAACATAGGAGTTTAATCTATGACGTAAAGTAAATAGCAACGTTATGAACACAATAGGCATGTCGACAGAAACCATATTCGTCAGGTTTTTGGAGGGGTATGCAGAAGTGTATATTTGTTTGTCACTGTAAATTATCCTAACTATATTCACCTTAACCCATTCAATATCAGTGCAGTCCTTTTAACTTCATTCTGGATGCTATAAGACGATTGTATTAAGTTCAAAAAGGTCCTCAAGCAATTAAGAGGCTTCGAACTATGTCATTTAACCCTTTTAACTACCACATATATTTCTTAAACTGCACATAATGTTCTAAATATAGCTAGATTATAATTAGAAAGACGTCGCCAGTACAAAAGGGGTTAATATCAAAATATAAGGTCAAAGTGCTGTCTATATGCCTGTATAGCCTTTATTGTACAGTACTATTAACATATATTTTCAACAACTATCCACTATATTTGCTATTCGTTCCAAGGCACAAATTTCATATCCCAACAATTAATTTGAAAAGAATTAGGGACCCCCATTTTTCTATTCTGAAGCTAGTGTGAACCAACCACGCTGCATTATACACAACTATTTGTCATACTTTGATAATTGCGTCCCTATCTGAGGTGATATGCAAGGAACCTAAAACCCTACCACCGAGCATTACTTGCTGGTAAGTAAGCATTATTTGGGATACAGATAAATGGCACAGGCATAAGGTATATTCTATACTCATAATTATAAAATTAAAATAATAATCCTATTAGATTACAACTTGAATACAAATGCAATACTTCAGGTTCTGGAATTGACTAAGGATAACATCAAAGCAATATTTTGCCATACGTTACCTTGGTTTCAACACATGTTAGGAATGTAAGAGTCACAGCAAGTTGGCGTGTGTCCAGTCTTTAGTCAATGAAGGATTTCAAGGACGCCATCAAAATATAATTCAGTATGGTTCAAAGGGCGTCTGGGTGTGTATGGCGGTGGTACTGAATGGAATGAAGAGGTCTTGGGATGAACAGTTTCAATGGTTGTAAATGAGAAGAACTAAGTGAATTGTTTGATGCACTAGATTAGTATGCTAACCCAAATAACTAGCCATAATTGAAATGGAAAGGTATTTGATAGAGATTTCAAAGAGCACTAGTAACCCTACAATACCCAACAAAGTAGTATTTTAGCAAATACTTCATGAGAACAGGCAGGTGGTGAGGGCAGGAGAGGTGAACCCTTCCCTAACATGAGCCCCGGAAGGTCAGGAAGGTTACGGTTATCAGATGTGTTGGTGATAGCAGCAGATATCGCACCTAGATGGTCCCTCGCGATAAACCTATAGTTAGTCAGCCGTAATTGGCTATATAAGTTTCGTTGGACCTGTTATCGAGAGTGATACAGTGTCCACAACCAACTATTTTTGTCTCACGGATTTGGTAATATTAGGCCCTGGCAAGCCGAGAGTCTGTTAGGTGCAGGGGTCGCTGAATCACAGGTGACGTGCACAACTAAAATAACATAATGCGCCAAGTTTTATCCCTCTGGCTTGGTTTTTCGGAACTCAAGCTGGTATTCCACTGTTCACTTATGTGTTGTTTTCATGCTGTTTATACATTTACTTACTCTCGCTGGAAAACACATAATATGCCGAGTGGCATGTTCCTAAAACTATTTTGATAAACTTACTTTGATTGACCTTCCCGTTTAAAATTCAAAATACATAATACTAGTAATTTATCAATTCGATTTCGTGTCACGATACCCTTGTTGGTTCAAGTTATACGTTATCAAATCTTGCAATCACCCTTGACAAACCATAGTCAAGATGTGAATACGAAATGTTCATGCTCTAAGACTTATCTAAATGAAATGTTAATGACGTACCTGACATAAAATATATCGTAAAATAGTTAATAACATAAAATAGTTTAGGAGTACGAAACAAAAACACAACATTTAGAAAGTGTACTAGTTGAATGATTCGAACAATTTCAACACACAAACATAAAATAAGTGATGAACAAATAATGCCTACAATATTTAAAAGAATACCATAATTATATAATTTAATTTTAAATTGAAATTATGGTGTTCATAATTGTGTATATATATATATATACTTATACTTATAAAACAAACATTCTTCAGTCGCTGTACTTTCTGTAACACATTGCCGTATCAATGTACTTTTGGCCGTCATCAGAAATGATAGAAAATACAAGAGCATAGAGACTGAAGCAATATGTTTCTGTCTCCCTTCTTTCCACCAATCTGTTGATTATGGAGGGGGGGGGGGTTAGTTTGCTCTCTAGACCTCCATCAAGCTTTAAACAAATACTCTTAAGACCCCTTTCAAGGTAAATGTATACATTTTTCGGTAGGACAAATATGCTGGTCGAAGGCCAGTTGATCATAAACCACAGACTCGCTATTGCTCACCAGCAAAACAAAATTAACACCTAAATGGCACGAAAGGTCTTAAATGTGTCTAACTAATCGGGCAAAAGTCTTAACATCTCAAAAACATGTGGAGCTAAGTGAAAATTTCTCCTTGAGGATATCTTGTTGGTATAAGTCACGCGTCCATTATAATTTCCAACGCATTGCTATTCATATCCGACTCTCGCCCACCTTCTATTTTTTCCAACTCTCTCCTTAGCTCATTTTCTACCTCCTCCACCTCCGTTTACCTTAGTCTCCGATGCGCCTGGCTGCCTCTCTGTGTGCCATATGCTATAGCTCCAGTCCACTTACACACATCTACACTACACACGTTAACCTAGTACTCAACATAATTTTAAGTTAATACCCTAAATGTTTCTGAGTAAGTTTTATGATGCAGTTATAATTTTACATTAAGTATACAAGTGTGAGTTGGAATAGATATCTTGCAATATATGGCGTTCCAGTATCCCTTGCAAGACATCTGTGTGCTGGTGATTACACCACCGCCTTGCTGTAATGGTTTCCTTCCGGCAGAGTGACCGGAAGTTAGGAAGTTGTCTGAGAAAGTCAAGCCACACAGTTCAGACGTGTGGTTTGTGGCCGTGTAGGATTATTTCCCAAAATATTTGTACGACGTTGAAACCGGGAGGTGAATAACAAAAAATTAAATACTGTATTGTTGAAATTTACTCAGTGGGTTCGTTCAACTGAAATGTTTGTTTTATATTAGAGCTATATTTGTTGGCTATCAACATTATTTGAAATGATTCAAGAACAGTTGATCCTGAACTAAAATTTTAGGTTTCTAATACCTGAGGTGAATGAGAGAGAGGGGTAGTGTAAGGGAAGAGAACACTTATTGAAATGTGGACGGTCTTCCACAAGAACATGGATGTACAAGGAAAAGGATAATATAAAACAATTTCAGAGAGTGAATAAGCGAATGAACCCTGATTTTGTCGGAGTATAAAATATTTTAGAGGCTGATTGAAGTAATAATTATACAGTATAATTATATATATACTGTACATATATATATATATATATATATATATATATATATATATATATATATATATATATATATATATATATATATATATATATATAATCAAATGAAGAGCCCATCCTTCATTTTCCTTTATATTTGATTGGCATGTCCAATATGAACACAATAAACTCCTGGACAACAATAAGATAAATCACGTTATAGTACAACAATTTGTTGACCGCCTACAAAACACGAGTACCATCGCCCTCAACCGGAAATCATCTCTTCAGGTAAACATTGGCTATTGATCCTAACTGTCTCAGGTATACACAGTTGATAAGTATCCACTAGGAGATGTGAACCGACGCCTGTTCGTCTCGGAAGTAAATTGTTCTTCTGAACAGATAAATGGCTTCTCCTATCACCGTGTCTGGGAAACTGTCCAATGATGATGATAAAGATCCTCCCTCGTTAGGCCGGCAACACACACAAACACTTATATATATATATATATATATATATATATATACATCACGATATATATATATATATGTATATATATATATATATATCGATATATATATATATATATATATATATATATATATATATATATATATATATATATATATATATATATATATATATGTGTGTGTGTGTGTGTGGTCGGTCTGGTCGCCTCCCTATATGGGTATGAACATATTCCTTGTGATTTAAACGTAAACGCAATCAAATATTGAACTTGAGAAGAGCTAGCAAATAGATCGTCAACTCTGTAAGATACATCTAACTTTACAATACAACACAAAGCACACAAACACATACACACGCACACAAATATATAAACAGGCATTGCACTCGCTATGTATACAGTGTTGTTGTGGCGCCACATGGGCTAGAGGCTTGGTCATCCTGTGGTCTTGCACGTGACCCTCCGCCTGCAGGTTCCCAGCTCTCGGGGAATAATTTCCTGCCGGACTCCCACGCCCTCCGTCGCAGGTCACAGAGTTTCCAGCTTTCCGCTGGTATACGTTGCCACCGGAAAACCCGTTCAATTGGACAATGGTCATAAAACGTACCATAGTGGTTCCCACTGAGCTTACACTAATTACGGTCATAAACAATTAAACCGATTGATGGTAACACAAATTTCAGAACAATACAACTACTTCAGTATTGCCCTGCAAAATGGCAAATAATATAAATAACGATAAGGTATATCTTGACCTCACTAACCACACAGGGATATTTTTTTTGTTTATTATTTTTTTTGGCTCTCCTATTTCCTGTTCTTTTGCACCTCCCTACTACCACCCTCACTCAATGACCGAAAGAGTTGCCACGTTTTTTAGGAGCGTCTCGCCTTGAATTATCGTCATAAAGACATAATATCACAGTTGGCCTTTTAATCTGCTCCATCTATGTATTATACTATTATACTCTTTTACTAATCCATTATTGGGTTTCTTACTGGTCAGGATATTATGTTTTATTTTGATTGATCCCATCAATCACCACGTCAAAAATAACGTTAACTAAAAGGACTCTGAGGAAGAAACCCTTGGTAAGGAAATCGGAAAGGAGGAGGAAGTGGTAAGAAGAGAAGATTGATTGATTAATTGCAAACATGACAACGTGAGAAGGTCATATGGCACCGGACAAGCTCAAATATATGCAAACACACCCACTTCGTGACTAATATTAGACATCAATGTAAAATCAATGCCGAGGAAGGAAAACTAGGTAGGCGAAGTGGAAAGAGGAGGAAGTGGTAAATGGGAGGAAGGAAGAGGTGACCGGATCTAAGTGTAGTAGGGTTGGACCACAGTGTATCCCACGGTGTTATTATACGGTTCTGTCTCTGTCACGCACTGTTGACCCCCATACACATGAACACACCTGTCACGCTTACTACCAATTGGCCACTTGCGAGTTTCGTTCTATAAGAAAGTTGGAGTTGTAGACATCGATATTTAGCAGAATTACTAGCTAAAATACGGTTGTAGTTAATTTATATATACATAACATCCAATTCAACATAATCTGTAGCCATGAGAAACATACATTATTATTGCATTACTGTTAACTAAAGATGTCTACAGCTCCAAATTCCTTATAGCCTTAATGTATTGCATATCATTGCTAGTAAATAATACTAATTTATCTTCTTACCACAAAATTGGCCAAAATAATAATATATACAAACATTACAAAAATAATCAGCAAAAATGCTGAATACTCATATTAGTATGTAGAAGGAGTAATTAAAAAAACAAAACAAAAATATATTGATTCAGGAAACTATTAGTATACTTTGCCTAAATCTGAACTGGCCCAATGTTGTAATCACAGTGAAATAAGAATGCATAATTCAAAAGGAGGGTTACTGCATACACAAACACACTCCAATACAGATGCGCACACACACACACACACAGACACAAACACACATATACACACACACACACACACAAATGTATATAAACAGGCATTGCATGCGCTAGCAGGAGAGAAACATGTAGGGAACAGGTAACATAAAGTTATTATTCCGTTGATAACAGATATTTAGGAGACAGACTAATGGCTTCACCACGGTGTTAGTCTTGGCGCTGTTGTCTTCCCTCTCATTATACACACACTATATTAAAATGGCACATTATATAACCGTGTTTCAATGTGTGTTTGCATTATATGGGTGTGCGGATTTCTGTGTATGTGTGGTGCGTGTATCTGATTTTCATTGAAATATTTTCTCTAGGGTTTGATTCATATCGCTATGCAAGGCAATATGCATAAAATAACATATATAATGGTGGTGTATCGCATCATAAACAACGTAAACGATATACTGTATACATTATTTAATATAACAACACATTACAATTTATCTCTTTGTTTTTTGCTGTGTTCATTAGATTTCGTATTTAACTAGTACCTTATCAATAGTTTTCTCATTTCATAATTATGGTTTTCCATATATATATATATATATATATATATATATATATATATATATATATATATATATATATATAAATTATATGTAAAGGTATCTTTTCCTGAACATTTTATTATAGATATTATATGTTCGTGCTGAGAAGCAGGCTCATAATTATTAAATACACATAACCATGCTCTCCCTGTCTTGTTTTGTGTCTGTACACGTCTTGTCCATACCCACTACCTGTCACTCTGTCTCTGCACTTCAGTCAAGTAGTCCAATTAAATTTATACAAGTCTCAACACTACTTGATAATTTTGATTAATTGTTGAACCTTTAAGTGTTATGCATGCAGTTCAATTGATATAAAGATTGCTACGAAGCTCTTACCATTTATAGATAATTATATGTTTCATCAAAAATTAAAATATCAATGTTAGTACAGTTTTGTGTTTACATAACTTTACGTGTATGTTATTACAGTATATGTGACTGGGCGCGTGTGACCTGCATAGGCTGTATGTAAGAACATGGGTTTTACAGTTAGATTATTATATACCAGAATGTTTCGTTTTACCATTAACACAAGCATCTTGAACTTTAACCCATCACAACCATTATTAAAGTTTTTCTCCACTCCACAAAGACGCCGATAACCCTGATGAAGCTGAAGACTCATTTGCACAGACAAAAGGAGCGGATGTATTTTCTGAAGAACAAGATGTGTTTAAGAATTCCTGTTTTAGATGTTTTGGAAGGCTAGGAACACAAAGTATTATTAAGAAAGAAAATTAATATTATGTATACATGACTACGGACCCTATTCATGAACACAATAACGGGGAATTGAATAACAGGTGCTAGCATATTTTGAAGTAAGCCCAACTAATACATATAATTAATGACGCCCTCCACAACCTTCCTTGTACGGTGATAAAGACAATTTCGAATTTAATATGAAGAATGGGAGAATCAATAAGATAACGAAGAAAATTATATCATGCGTGATCCCATAATAAATACAAATCGAATGCATTATTATACATTCGTTTTGAAATTATTTTGGCACTATGAAATTGAGCACAGGAAACATAATTAAAATGGAAAATAAAATATGTAGAGGGAAAGCAGCAACAGTAACATATGAACTGTATGATGTGTGAAGGATTGTATAGTGCTGCAAAAGGCGTAGGGATAGGCTCAAATGAAAGGTAAGGTGGTGAAGGCGAGGAATTTATGGGTCGGCAGGTCAGAGGTCAGCATGGAGATGGACGATGATCGATTTGAACTCAGACGTCATAACAGGCGTTAAGGGTCACGGAGGGCGAGGTGGAGGGGAGGTTGATGTGAGAAGAGGGGAATAAAGTCTGGACAATGAACATGTGAACAATTTCGAGGAAGATGCAGGAGTTGCGCTTCAAACAAATTAATGTACAGTCACGAGCATAAATACTGACACCAACCAGATAATATTCACCGCTTCGTCTCCAAAGGTATTACTAAACCTTGTATTCAATCTTACAATTATTTCTTTATTTCATTCTAGCTACCGTCAGACGATTGTATTCAGCTTAGTATAAACCTCTCGTGATGAAGGAGTTGACGTTATCTGGTTGATGTCGCAGTATTTATGCTTGTGACTGCACCAGTTAAGGCAGGGTTGGGATTTACAATGTGGAACTATATTTGCTTGCAAGTAAGGTTTGTAATTATTTAAATATGTCATTGATATTTAACAATTGTTGTCTGGCTTGCTAACTTTCTCTTTCTCCACACACACACACACACACACACACACACACACACACACACTCTCTCTCTCGCTCTCTCTCTTTATCTCTCTATATATATATATTTAAACATCGTAAAAGGGAAATGTTAAACAACTGTATAACATTTCCGAACTGATCACGGGTGTACAACAATAATAAGCTAATAATGGAAATCGAGTTGAAATTAGTTACTATTCACACCCGACTAAATCACCTCCAGAACTGTTCATATTCATTAATCTGTCTAGCCTTTCTCATCACCACTTTCGACGTTCTCCATCTCTCTCCATCTTATGTGATTACTATACCTGCCGGAGTCCTATTAAGGTGGAGGTCACGGGTCAAAAGGCCAACAGGTAGGCCTATGGAGGTTCATTGGTGGTGATGGAGAGGTGTGAACTCGTGGGTAACTTATATTGTAACCTGATAACTCAACCAGAATACCATTTCAATCAGTATCTCTCAACCAGTGCCAACTCGAGAAATACTGTTATGTTATGTTATGTTTCGCTAGGTTGAAAGACAAAAATGGGCTGGAATAACTGTCTTGATACCGTAATGGTTAGTGCACGGAATGTCGGTGTGAGTATCCTAGGTTCGAATGCTTGGAGTACCATTATGTATTCATAAGTGTCATTGATGTCATTAATTAAGTTTATTTTTAAGTTAATTGGTGGGTTGGTGATAATATGAATAGTTGGTTCGGGTTAATTTCAAACTGGATGACATTTACTGATTGAAAAGATCTACTGGATGATTATATTGATTGAAACGATATACTGGTTGTATTGTCCTAGAACCATATTAAAGGAATTATCATAATCTTACATCAAATGTAATCCCTTACCTAAGATAATCTACGTGTAGTGTATACCGGAAAACAAGATACCAATGACATTTATGGATTTCTTGAAATATGTTTTGATCTGTGGAAAAGAGTCCCTTTTCAAACTAATGAAAATATAGTTGTGGTAGCCAAAATAAACAATACAAAGCATCATATGATTGTCTGAGATTGGTACATTTTCAAATTCGTCCTTGCAAATTATATGAAACAATGGAGGACACTAGACAATTCACCCATCTTCATAAAGCTGTACTGAAATTAGCACCGACAAATAACAAAGCCATCTGTCGTACTACAATGTACAATTATGCCCTTGTGTGTATTGTGTTTTGCAGGTTTTAAATAACTTGAATTAATTACTGCGATTAAGTGCACAATACCATGAATAAGTGCTATCCTTTGGAGCTATGAAGCTAGATTTATTTCTCCAGCGTGCTCTCATACTGCAATTAGCGCGTCAGACACGTTCTGGTAAAACAAATGTGGCGGACCGCTGAAGGTTTACGTTTACATGCACAAACACACACAGGCAGACACAAACAAATACCACAACAAACTAACATATACACTCCTCCCACTCTTCTCTTTCAGCATTGACCATATCACCATAAATACTCAAAAGGTTAGTATGTAGTTGTTTCACTCACAAGTCGTTTCACCACATGCATTTTAAATTCCCCAACACCTTACCTAGCTATGCCGAGGGTTTAACCAAGCCTGTGCTATTGATAATTATATAGTTTGGTTTGCAAAAATGAAAAAGCATATAATACCTAATACTCTTCGGGCCCTCAACACTGTCATATATGTGTATCTTAATGGATAGTTACTAAGAACTTTAACTTTCTGTATCAGGATTATAAAAAGAGATTATTGATGAATCCACTTATTAAAGGTCGTTATATTAGCGTCCATCTTCATAAGTCCGCATTCTTAATGATGGGGGTGGGTGGGATGGTGGGTTGGGGGGGGGGGGGGGGAGGATGCAGGAATTGGCAGCCAGCCAGGACAAGCAAAGTAACCATAATAAAAAGTGGCTCCATAAAGCTGATATCTTGATTAGGTCTATGATTGATTCAAGGTGAACGGATATTAATTATATATCTCTATATCAGCATGTGCACATGCATCAATCAAGGTCATTAAACTATGATAGATTTGTATTAATGACTATTTCATGATAAGGTATTGATCACATAGATGTCATGGTTTATAGTCGATATCTCACAATGCTAATGCCTTTGGAAACTAAAAGATTAACAAAGAAGAGTAGAAACTGAACAAATAGTCCATCTCAGGTACATTCATCTTATCACCAACCCAACGATTAAATTACCAATAATCCTAATTAGTGGAATCAATTAAACCAATGAATATATGTGGCACTCCAAGGATTCGAACCTAGGGTATTCACACCGAAATTCAGTGCACTAACCATTATGCTATCAAGACAGTTAAAGGTTTATGCACAAACTCACGATATAGGAGGAAAGATGTTAATATAGCGGGAAACATGAAGTGTGATAGCATAACTTGCCACTGGAAATTATCATAGATAGATAAATAGATATAGGTCAATATACTGTACAAAAAAAAAATCTTGTATATCTATTTCACTTACACAGACATACGCAAACCCAACCTTTTACCTTTTCATCCAAGGCATCATTCTTGACTTAATAACTTAATTAGCGTCTAGGCTAAATATTAGACTTAACGTTTTCCTAATAGTTATATGTTCTACTTAGCTTTCTCATACCTGCATTTCATAATTATCTTTACGAACAATGTAGACAATACAAATGTGCACAAATACGTTGTAGATAGATCATCCAATCTTTATTCATGCTCACTGCATCGGTTCATTATCACCAGCCACTTCATTTGTCATCATTTAGGTTTAATGTCCCAGCGAGCTAGGGCCTCGTAGATATTGACACAAAGGTCATAACTTGTATTGTTAGCTGCCGACCCTCTGCATACATCGTTTGTCATACCCATAGTATTTGCATATGGTCATTTATGTTTACTTGTTGTGCGGTTAGGTGGGTTTCCTGGTCGTTCTTGTAATGAAATCTTAAGAGCTTGGACACATTTTAAAAATGTGATTATTCAATAAACGCAATCATATAATTATATTTGGTTATTAACAACTTGACTGCATTACATTTATGTGTGGATCGCATGAGCTAGTACTGGATTAAATTTGAATTCACAAATTGGATGTTCATGTGGGTAATAACACATTTAGGTGAAGCGAATCTTATTTCCGAGGAAAAAAAAAAAATAAATAATAGTATTTAGTACCCGTACTCATATACTGTATATGCACCCTGGTACCAATCCTTTTCACTTATGTTGTGGTTCCGTTAGGTCTATCTATCTATCTATTGCCTGACGCCGTGATCCCCGAAGGGGTGGCCACGAACGAACCGCCCCCATGCACCTCTGTCCCCAGTCAGTCGACGCCCCTCCCCCCAACCAGCACCGCCTTCGTTCATGTACTTCCTCACTCCATCCTTCCACCTCTCATTCGGTCTACCTCTCCCTCTCTGTCCCTCCACCTCGCTCTCGTACACCCTCTTAGTCATTCTCTCGCTTTCCATGCGTTCCATATGGCCGAACCATCTCAAGTTGTTCCTTTTCACACTTTCCAGCACATCTACCTCCACACCACACCTCCTTCTTACTTCCTCATTAGTCTGTCTATCCCTCCATGTAACTCCGCACGCACTCCTTAAGTAATTCATTTCCACTGCTCTCACTCTTGGTCTGAGTCTCTCAACCAACGTCCATGCTTCGCTTCCGTAAGTCAGTGTCGGGATTACCACACTGTCATGCAAGGACTTCTTCACTTCCATACTGACCACCCTATTTCTTGTTACTGCTTTTAGCGTTCCTACAACCCTCTTCCCCTGTTGTACCCTCTCCCGCACTTCTTCATTCATAGTCCCATCTTTACTCAACACACTGCCCAGATACTTAAAAGAGTTGACAATCTCCATACCCTGACCGTTCAGCTTCACCTAACACTCTGTGACTTCACCCCTTTCGAAGACCATAACCTTGCTCTTCCCCGCATTTACCTTCAAATTCCGTTTTTCGCACACTGTTCCAAACTCATTTACCAGACCCTGCAACTCCCATTCATTATCACTTATCAGAACTGTATCATCCACAAACAGCAGTATAGGTAGCTTCCACTCAATTCTCTCCCTTTTCAGTGATACACCAACATCCACTGCTCTTGATAGTATTTCTTTCATGACTCCATCCATATATACAGTAAACAACCATGGGGACATCACACACCCCTGTTTCAAACCAACATTCAGGTCAAAGAACTCGCTCTGCTCACTCTCCACACGTACTGCCGCCTTTGCACCCTCATACATGGTCTTCACTGCTTTCAGCAACTTGCCATCTACTCCGTATATTCTAAGTACTTTCCACAAACCTTCTCTATCCACTCTGTCATAGGCCTTCTCCAAGTCCATAAAGGCAACATACACCTTTTGTTTCTTCTCCAGATACTTCTCCACAACACAATTCAGGGTAAAAATCTGATCTACACATCCTCTTCCCTTCCTAAAACCTCCCTGCTCGTCGCTAGGTACCTTTATCATAATATTATCTCCCTGCGCCTGTGGATTCCTATGCACATATTATATACAGAAACTAAGAAAAATATATCATCCTCACACATGTAAATCACCGCCATATATCATGAGCTTTGATATTTGACCCGATCACTATTCGATTTAACCTCTCAAATCGAATATACTTTTAGCGGAAATAATAATATTATGTAACATTAAGCTTTCACTTTATCCATTTAATTTTGTTATTGCATATACAGGTAAATGGTGGTGCTCTACTATAGTATTTGAGTGAATAATATAACAAATATGTATGTATATTTAATATAAAGTACTATTTTTGTTTTTACTTTTACGAATGCAGGTGTCAGTGTTTTTGTTGATTGGTAATATTCTTCTTCCGTGAGGTTAATTCGGCAATCAGGTTACGCCGAACACAGTGGCATAAATCAAATGTTTAAGGAATCAACACCTAAAGAGGATACAGAACGTAATTCATGTCCTTATGTATGAGATGAAAGGAAGTCTCCATATATCACTGCTATTATATTGGTATGAAAAGAGGATCCAAAATAAATATGGTTTTAGAAAGGGAGGAATTAACAAGGCATTTCACTGTAGTCGCCTCTTTGATGAACCGCTGTGAGAAATGTATGGCTTGTATCTTTTGTAATAGGGTAGGTGAAAGGAGATATGGAAAAGTAGGAGAGTGCCGTGTCAAAATAAACGTACCTTTATAAAAACGTGAACGAAAAATGCTGAAATAACCAGATTCTGCTATTAAAGTGCATGACAATAGGAGGTAATCGTTATTAGTGATCGTTCACGTCAAATTAAGCCTCTGAAGATTATAATGCCTTGTAGCAGTTTATCCTGGCTATCATTAGACGATTATATGCAGTTTTGGAAGGGGCTGTAGAAATTAATAACCCTCCGACTTTCATATAACCTTCCTAATCTTAATAAAATCTTCTAATAATAGCCAGAAAACATAAACAAAATACGTAATCGGATCTTGAGAGGGCTAAGGAGACACTGTTGGCAGGAGTCCTTCCAAAGTCAAGCCCTCGCGGTAGCCACAAGGGTACCTCTTTTAGCATGATTTATATGTCGGCGTATCTAACTCTCATAAGAAGGACGAGGGTCATATTTTACAAGGGATCAAGTCACCGAGGACAGTTCAGGAGGCTTAAGACGAATTCACACGAACGTTCTACCTGTAATTTTGTGTAGTAATTGTATTGTATTACTTTCTCAAATAACCTTTATTAGAAGTTTGCCATCTAATATAATCAAGCTTTAATCTAGTTACCGATACCCGTGCAAAATAGTCCCAATATTATACCAGCATAGGATTGGGTACCAAAGGTTGGCGAAAAAAAAAAAAAATATGATTCCGCCTTTTAGTGCTGGAAGACTGGTTAACCGCGGCACCGACACTCAAGAGAACCACAACCACAACCCAACGACCATTGTCAAGACGTAGGCCGTGGGAGATTACAGTATTAATACATTTTAATGAGGGTCATACATTTTAGCGGGCCGTTATCGAAAGCTCTTTTAAGGGGGTACTATTCGCTTTGTATGGACCTCGTTCTCCCTCGTGTTTAGCATATTAGTTTGAGATTTTAAGACGTTCATTTCATTAATTTGGCGATTTTAATACCTTTCGCACCATTATGTTGTCAATTTCAAGACCTTTTGTGCCAATTAGGTGTCGATTTATTCCTTGTGAGTGATACCGAGCCTGTAATTTTACGAGGAACCGGCCTTCGGCTTGGTCATTTTTCTATCAACATTTTTACAAATTATCTTGAAGGGGGGTCTAGGGGGTGATTTGTTAAGCTTGATGGAGGTCTAGTGAGGAAACTAGAACAACAAAATATATAAAATATATACATATATATATACCAAAAACCAAGCAGTACCCCCTAAAGGTGAGTGTGGAGATGATGAATATGTAAACTCTATGGGGTGGTCCGCTATGCAGGTGTGGCTTATGTGTTTGACTTGCACCCTGTCCCTTGCTTTCTCGAATTATATGTTTTGAATATTCCCCTCTCTAACTATATTCATAACTTGTTAATTGTTTCTCCCGGGAAGGAGATACAATGAATTTTATGAGAAGCAGTCGATAATCCGGTTTTCGGAAATATTCATTGTGTGCAGTGCTTTTTTCCCTATTTAATTTGTCGCCTAATCGTCCCAGGTTTGATTTTCACTGGCAGGTAAGGGCCATTATTCAGTTACATCACGGTATTTCTGATCGCAAAAACAAACTCATATAATGTTAAATAATTAAATATTTACTCATACACACATTAGCAGGTACCATGTTACTTTATTGAATAATCTTAAAAGTTTCTTATTCTTAAGATATTGACAAAATGTTCAGCTTATTAACAGTACTCTATAGTAAAAAACGCATCACACTCTTGAACACACATACTTGCAATTTGCTTGTGTTAGGTAATTTTGTCATGGACCTGCCGTACACCATTTATTCATATGTGCCTTCAATAATTACAAAGAGCATGATAATATTTATAGTTCGTGGGCGATGGAAAATGTGAATTAAAATCATGACACATTTGGTTTTAAGCGTTGGATAGCATGATAGCACTGAGAGAGTTATGAACTCACTCTCACACTCTCTCTCTCTCTCTCTCTCTCTCTCTCTCTCTCTCTCTCTCTCTCTCTCTCTCTCTCTCTCTCTCTCTCTCTCTCTCTCTCTCTCTCTCTCTCCTCTCTCTCTCTCTCTCTCTCTCCCTCTCTCTCTCTCTCTCTCTCTCTCTCTCCTCTCTCTCTCTCTCTCTCTCTCTCTCTCTCTCTCTCTCTCTCTCTCTCTCTCTCTCTCTCTCTCTCTCTCTCTCTCTCTCTCTCTCTCTCTCTTTCCTGTCATGAGGCTCAGGTGAAACTTTAAGGCAGGGTGGTGATAAATACTGGTGCCGCCACCAGGGGGCTTCCTTTGATAACCCTCTGACCCATGGTACTACATCACTACACCAGGGAGAGAGAGTTAAACAGATACTCAGACCAACAGACGTTGCGGTCCCAAATAGGTGGTCCGGCCTTAATACTACTAGACAAGTACAGTTTATAGTGGAAGAACAGGCCAGTAAAGTAGAAGGAGAGAGAGAGAGAGAGAGAGAGAGAGAGAGAGAGAGAGAGAGAGAGAGAGAGAGAGAGAGAGAGAGAGAGAGAGAGAGAGAGAGAGCGAGAGATAGAGAGATATATGATATGCAATAATAACGAATATAGAATGTATTAACTGGCCACGGAAAATATTCTTATTCAAGCTCAAATTCAATTCATTGCTATCAACTTTAGCAAAAAATAATACATCATCAACTAATTTTATAATAATTTCATTAATACGCATGATATAGTATGTCTTCATATCTCCCACATCGTTACTTGATATATATACTTGTATGGAAAGACGGACTCGACCTTCGAAATGAAAACAGAGCAAACACATTTAGATGGATAACTAGCCGAATTTAAGACAAGATTGAATAAACGTGTATGCATATTCGGTGCTATAGGGAGTTTAAGCCATAGGCCGAAGGACTAGGAAGAACATTTTATATTTCACTGGTTGAGTAAAGCAAAAACTGTGAGAAAATTTTAACGCATGAGCTAAGACAGAATAATGCTAGGAGGTCGGTGTAACCGTCTGTGGTATATAGGCTAGGTTTCTTAGGTAGCTCTGAAGGAGAATGTAGATTTAATAGCGATACAGAAAAGAGATGCAACATTATGGCAATTGGACAGTACTTGGAGAGAGTAGAGTAAGAGGAGGATACTGAGAGAATGTTAAATACTTAATATGAGAACCTATCCATACGACCCATAATTTGCATCACAGTGGCTAGAGTCAAATGGGTGTTTGGTGTATAATAACGAAATACAAATTAGAGAGTACTGTCACGTCTGCTGTATAAAATATGACCTCTGAGTTTTTTCTGACATTATTTCATCTTGGGATTCACTATCTTCAGTGCGAGTCACTCTTGACATACACATCACTATATCTTGAATATGCATACCTTGGTGCTGTCAGACTTTTTCGAATCTGCTCGTAATTTGTATTCTTATCTTTTCTTTATGCCAATTGGTGTTATCAGTTTGTATTCCTGTCACCAAATTTATAAACATTCATTGGACTGGAACCGACATCATAACACATTACCTTTTGATAGACTAGTCATGACTTTGTAGTATAATAGCGCCTTGAGATTAAACTAATATAATATAAAAAAAAAAAAAAAAAAAAAAAAATATATATATATATATATATATATTTATATATATTGAAAGTTCAGAGAGAGAGAGAAGTCCTATTGTGTATAGCGTATGGCATCTCCAGTTTCATAGTTTTGGCTATAGTCTATGAGTATTGAGTACGGTTCACATACAACTCGATTTGGGTATATATCAATTTGAAAACGTTGTTCTCTATGAATTTTACAAGACCTTGATTGGCCCTAGACGAGATGACATTCAGAAGCAGTATATGATTATTATTGGAGTACCACCCAGACATCCCTCCTCTCAGACCCGCCCCTTACCACGCCTATATTTTTCATATAGTTAAATATCTCAAAAATTTATATTATTTTGGTATAATGTCTTAACGCATAAGCATACGACCAATCTTAAAGTTATAGAGGAACAACTTACCCAATAAACGGTGAATATTCTACACAATTTGGATGAAAAAATATAATTATTTTGCGGTTATCAATATTATTTCAATAACTGAATTATTTTGAAAATATTATATTCAAACATGACTACATACAAGTAAATACATAACATTGAAAATCAATACAAACGTGGTATTTAAAATATTTTGCATGCAGAATATTAGGGGACTAGAAACATATGGCTGAACAAATTTATATAGTGTATTCAACTGAAGGAGTGTACCTATTATAAATGATACTAAATAGTCAACTGAGGTGATGGTTTCTGTGTGGTTTTGATGACGCGAAACATTGACTAAACGTGTTGAGATGTAAATAACAGTAAATATTTATCTAACCGGACGAACTAAGCACATTTAATATCAAGAAGCTGGTACGTCCTCAACAAATCACTTTGATAAACAAAAAAAAATTAAGATAATGCAATCAAATTGTAGACTATACGAAGGCAGCATAATATATTATCGCAACTACTCTTGATGGAGGCAAAAATAGTTTAATAGATAGTTATTGTTTCATATAGTTATACAAGGAACAGCAAAAATAGTTGATTATGGACGTTCTGTTAAAAAAAGGGTTTGTGTCTCCCCATACGGAACACTGTTTCACCTGATACAAAGAGAACAGAAGCAGCGGTCGGCCAGCCACCTTTATGAAAACCGACTCTGACATTTATGAAGACAGATGAGTTTATCCTACGGTTGGGCCGGATAGAAGACGAGCGGTAACAAAACAAACGATGGGAAGCTAGAGAAACCTGTTGAAGTCCTTTTTCGGGTATTTATTTAATAAACGACTTTCCCACTTTTTTTTTCAATATTTATATAATTATTTTATGTTTTGTTTTAGCATGATTGATCATTAATACTAGTTCATATCCGATACAAATTCCTATCCTATGCGAATTTCGAGTACACTACATAATCTACACTGAGAGTCTGCCTGTTACCACAATACCTGGCTCCATATTTAACGCCAGACTATCTTCATCAACATATCATACCACCAGCCTACACTCTTACTGATACCAGCTATATATGACGAGTTATCGGAAGAGCAATGCAATTTCTCGTGGTGTCAAACTTAAGGGGATTTATTTTGCATGTCGGGGGGATGATATAAAATACAGAAAATAAGTACAACTCGAATAACATTTCCCAACAATTTCTCACCCAGATGTACTTGAAATATACATCGATACGATTACCATTCAGTCATGCCTCCCAGTGAGTCAACAAATTATATTTAAGTGTATAACACCACGACGAATAATCTCAAAGCATTATCAGTTATCAATTCGATTGTATTATCAAACATAGCTGCAAACCAACAACAAAGCATATTTATGCACATACTCAGTTGGATACCCGGTACATATTTTACCGACCTGCCACTGACAGAAATAACAATCAAGGTTCCCATGGCGACCTTTTCCACTGAGGGCGTCGGCAACTTCTGTTTATACATAAGTCAGCAGCGGTGGTCCTTCACCACCTCACATACTGCCAGCGACCACCAATCGGCTATTCCGCCCTCGTCATATTAATAAATGATCCTCCTAGTATGTTATCATCCTTCCTGTGTGGTATTGTTGGTTCTTATGCTATTATTCAAAACAAATTAGCATAACAGATCTCTCCCGCTTGGGGTACCAGTAAGTTTATAGGCCAAGTTAAGTAATTTGGTAACTAGCATTATGAGCTTGGTGTTGATTTCTACTAATTAATGAACGGACTACCAGTACCACTACAGGTTTTGGAGTGATAATATCGGCAGCATTTACCTACGTAAATCCATTACAGGAAAAAGCCTCAGGATATATTGATTATGTAAGGTATTCTTAGTAATGACTTAATTAGGAAATAATTTCGTTCTCCCGCTACTTGTTCATTTGTCTGTCTCAACTATTCATACTGTATGTATATTTTCTAAGGCCTTCAATTACGTCTTTCTTGCCATTGATGCTCATTTATGTAATTACTAATATTACGAAAGCATAAAATACTTAAATTGAAGACACGCAGACATAACTAATTATATTTAGGTTTCCATGAATACGAGTTCCTGAAAACGAAAGTTGGCAATCCTTTGATGAAATGGCATATACAATTGTGAAACAAAGACGCTCATGTAGGGTAATAGACGTCGATCATGCATATCCCTCTCTATTCAAAATTAAGAAAAACAATCTCACTACTTTCAGAGAATGTCACCTAGAAATGCGTTAATTTTACAAACCAAGTCATGATTACTTTCTGAACAAGGCTCTTAAACGTCGAGACAAATACTACTTCACTCAACACGCAATATCCTTATAGTAATTTTGTCATTGTTCCTACCTAGTGAGCTTGTTCATTTGTCACTTATGATTTTGTGTATGTCAGTTATGTCAAGCGAAACTATGAAGGTGATGTTAGTGCCCTATGATATACATATTTTGTTTTAAATTACAGTTGTTTACATCATTACAATAATAATACTTACTCTCTCTCTCTCTCTCTCTCTCTCTCTCTCTCTCTCTCTCTCTCTCTCTCTCTCTCTCTCTCTCTCTCTCTCTCTCTCTCTCTCTCTCTCTCTATTGGCTATTGGCTAATATTGGCTAAACTGGAGAGGATAGGTATCAAAGGTGAAATTCATTCTTGGATAAAAAATTGGCTTACGGACAGAAGACAGAGAGTGGTGATAAATGGAGTGGAATCGGAGTGGGAGCCTGTCACTAGTGGAGTTCCACAGGGTTCAGTCCTTGGACCGGTCCTGTTTCTCATTTACATTAACGATATCGATGTAGGGGTAAACAACACCATTTCCAAATTCGCCGACGATACAAAAATAGGAAATACAGTCCTGAACGAAGATGATAGAAATGCGTTGCAATCTGATTTAAACAAGATATCAGAGTGGTCGAAAAAATGGGCAGATGCCCTTCAATGTCGATAAATGTCAGGTGCTGCAGGTTGGTAGCAGAAATATGAAATACAAATACGAAATGAATGGCAAACAAATAAAAACCGCAACGGTAGTAAAAGACCTAGGGGTACTAATATCTGAAAACCTAAAAACTTCCGACCAATGTATAGCAGCTGCAAATAAGGCAAACATAGCATTGGGCTTTATTAAACGAAAATTTACATATAAACATGAAAACGTAATAGTGCCACTGTTCAAAAGTATGGTGAGGCCCCACCTTGAATATGGTGTGCAGTTCTGGTCACCTTATCTGATCAAGGACATTGTAAGACTCGAGTCAGTACAGCGTAGAGCGACGACGAAGATGATACCCTCATTAAGAAATAAACCATATGAAGAAAGACTTAAACGTTTGAACCTGTTCTCATTAAAAAAGAGGAGGTTGAGGGGTCAGCTTATTGAGTGCTTTAAGATACTAAAAGGTTTCGACAAAGTCGATGTAAATGCACTATTCACATTAAACAATACTAATCAAACTCGCGGAAATGGAATGAAATTAAAAACCAAAAAGGCAAACCTAGATGTCACAAAGAGTTTCTTCACCTACAGTGTGGCGACAGAGTGGAATAAACTACCAGCGAGAGTGGTGGAGAGCGACACAATAAACGCCTTCAAGGGAAGGCTTGACCTCTATCTGCAGAGGGCTGGGGTGATATGAATGGAAAAAAAAAAAAAAAAAAAAAAAAAAAAAAAAAAAAAAAAAAAAAATGTATGTATATGTATGTGTGTGCACTGTACAGTATGTATATATATACTGTATATATATGTGTGTATGTATGTATGTGTATATGTATGTGTATATATATGTATATATATATATGTATATGTATGTATGTGTATGTGTGTATGTGTATATATGCATATATGCATATTATAGTTTGTAAGGCCAGACTGCCTAGTAAGGACCTTGAGGTCTGTGTGGTCTGTGTATCTATGTAGCTCTATGTAGCTCTCTCTCTCTCCGACCTTCACCTCAACCAGTGACCCATGATCCTGCCGCGTGCCAGGTGTACCAATTTTTGATGATGTGAGAGTTACCAGTCAGAGGTGAAGGGTGAGGGAGTGAAGCTAGTACTGTGTAATGAGAGTGAGAGTGAAAGTGAAAGAGTGAGAGAGAGAGAGAGATGCTATATTTAACCCCTTCAGCACCATGACGCCTCTTTACCTCTGATTCTAGCTAAGATTAGATGGTGTTATTCAGCTTAAGAAGGGCCTATGTTAATAATAGGGCGTATTGAGATCATACTTACACATTTAAGTCGCATTTGTAGAATCCAAACTAAAGAAAATCTTATAATGATAACCAGAATATGATGAGAATTACGTAATGGGAGTGAAGGGGTTAACTGTATATCGGACACTACTGTATTTGTCGTGGTGGGATCACGAGGGTCGGTAATAAGTCCTCATTACTGAAGGGTGTTCACTGTGTAATTAGTATT
The DNA here is from genome assembly GCA_032716605.1 of Paralithodes platypus. Taxonomy (NCBI): domain Eukaryota; kingdom Metazoa; phylum Arthropoda; class Malacostraca; order Decapoda; family Lithodidae; genus Paralithodes; species Paralithodes platypus. Next base: position 106,475,168 of record CM064487.1, read on the forward strand.
CTGCTGGTCCCAATTATGTCGCTGCCTGGTGGTCATTATCAACCGTGCGTCCTTCCCCTTTTTACTGCTTGACACACGGACTCTCATTTGCTCTATCTCTCTCTCTTTGCCCCTCCCTCTCTCTCTCTCTCTCTCTCTCTCTCTCTCTCTCTCTTTTCTCTCTCTCTCTTTTTTTTCCTTTTCTATCCTTTCCTTCAACTTTCCTTTTCTATCGGATATGCTATCTCTACTAGAATTAAGTCCTGACCACCTCGTTTGGATCGTAAGGTCTGTGTGGCCAGTGTAGCTATGCAAATATATGTAAGTATGCGGGTGTATGTACAGTATGTGTGTTGGTGTTCTTGAGATTCATCCGGCTGCATAACTTTTATTTACTACGTTTTCAATCGCATAATTGTTCAGTCGTGATATGAGTAACAGTTAGAAGTAAATCCTACTTATTATCATCCTGGCACAGTACTAGTATAGTCATGTCCTTCCCACCCTCCAAAATCATTAGGTAATTACATCACGGAAGACCCAAAGCATTCAATCAGAAAAAGAAGAAGAATAGGTAGAATGGGAAGTAGTCGATCCTCTTGTAACTACGGGTTTTCAGGACATCTTGGAAGGGCGGAAGGATATGCAGGGGAAGGAGAAAGCTTACGACGTAAAGGCAGTGACACACGAGCGATTTTTTGGTAAATTTTCTATGAGCAAGTTTTTCTTGTAATATTTCAGGATTTTTTGTAAATGGTATCGGGTAACTAGAATGAAGGTAGATTATTTAAGGTGGCTGGATTCTGATAAAGCGTTATTTTTTAAGCTGCCAGATCATAATTTCTCGAAATGCGCTCATGTGTCCTTTAGTTGTCTATTTTTTCATGGCGAGCGATAGCTCTTCTCCCAATATTATGTGACTTGTACATATCACATAACATTATCTATAGTTGCTTACTTGTCTAAAATGATAGTACTGCAAAAAAACTTATCTCCTACGAATTTCGTATGTATTAGAATGCAAATTGTTTTATTAGTAGATGAACATTTTATCAAATGAAATTTCGTTTAGCTTATATAAATATATTTTCAGTACAAAATGATATTGCAATTTATTACTACCTTGCTCAAAGATGCACCAATGCTTATTTATTTTTTACTTAAAGAGGGATAGTGGAAATGGTCTTTCTACTGAGCTGGTAACCTTAAGTTCTGGTTTCAAATCCTGATGTTTCATTAGAAAGATACTATTTGGATTACATTTGTACTGTATTCAGTTTCAGTAGATTGCCACATAGGCCACTTACACGTCATGAAAAATCACCTTAATTATTTACAATACATTAGCATAGTATTAGTATTCCTAAATTCAAAATATGTTATTTCTATTGCATGTTTTCAGTGGCAACAAATGACTCAGATATTACACATTTGGCATTGGCGAAATGTTGGCACTATCATCGAAATAAGATACGACAAAAATAAACATAAGAACATAAGAAAATGGGAGTCTGCAGGAAGCTGATTGGCCCACACAAGGCAGATCCCTCTCATTCAACCCTAGTTATCCTCTCTAGCATATACATTGTGGTTCAAAAAGTTCGAAGTTATCTCAGACTGAATTGTTTCTTCTTGTTTATTCTTTGTTTTTATTATGCAGTGTGTCGGTTCAACGAAAATGTTCAATGAGCCAGAAAGAGCCATGACTTGTGCCCTAGAGTGCACTATGGGGTTAAACATTGAACTAAAAGTACAGTATTGTGTGAACGAAAAACAAATGTGTGACGTGCTATAATTTGTGTCTCAATCCATACCACTTTCATCTAATTTGCCTTCTGTTATCGTGTGTTTTTCAGTTTTTCTTTAAAATTTAGTTGCTATTTTATGATTCCCCGAATTAACCCAAAGATAGAATACTGATTTCGATTGTCGAATTTTCTGATATATCCAAATAGGCAATTTGTACATGTTATTGCATACAATTTGCCAAATACGTTCAGTAATAACAAAGTACTGTTATGACCGGCACTACGAAATAAACAAGGGCACTTAATAATGGACTAGATGATAGGCTATATCTGCAACAACGGTACGCTAATTCCAAACCCTCGAACTATTACGCCGGTGAACAAAACACTTAAACCCTCCAGAGTTAATCTACTGGATAACGGGGTATCAATTAACTGGGTTTTAGTGCAATTCAACAAAGGTTTTCCGGTGACGGCAAAGCCTACTCACAACAGGAGTACTTTACGTTAATAAAATGCTCTTAAGTAATAACAATGCTTGAATAAACTATAACAAGATTTAATAAAGGAGTATATGCTTACGCTAACTTTAGTGTGAGTCTGAACTCAACACTAAACTCTTCAATGTTCTATGAAAACACTGGTAGTCTAGTCCTACAGCAAACAGATATGGAATCTTCTGAAAACGTCTGATGCTCTAAGATGCTCGTTAATATAGAACAGAAATAATGCAGGGGCAGTACACCAAAGCGTGTATCTTAAATACACCAACAAGTAGGATACATATATATAAAACAAGGGAGTGCAACAACTCTGTGACAACACTAATAATAGCCACTCAAAACAGTACTTCCTTAGCCAAAGTACCAGCCATACTGGGTTGTGCATCAACCTAGGCTAAAATAATACGTGAATAATTACTAAAGCATACACAGTTAAAGTTAATAAACACAATGCTGTCTTTATTACTAATAAAGTCTAGCAGCGGCATAAAAGGTACCAGGAGGCTAGGCAGAGCGCAAGCATGCTCGTAGCCTACTGTCTCCCCTTGAACAGATTTCCCTTATGTTACGTTAAGTGACTAGGAGGCTCTCTTGGTAAGTCCAGATCTCAAGTATCTGGTCTTGCCCTGGCGCTGCACATAGGTCAACAAAATGAGGTAGCGAGCATACAAGCAAGTGTAGGCAAGAGCCCTTCGCTTGCTACACTCGCACAGGAAAAATATGCACAAAGGTTATAGGCACCTAGCTCCGTCGAAGTCGTACAGGCTCTGACTTGCCATGTACGTAACTCAGACAACGACTAAATATACCCTCCACTGTCTAGCATTAAATAGTAACAAAGAACAACTCAATAATTAGAAGCACCCAATGATAACATGACTCATGTGACTATGACTAATAATCCCTAAAGCTAGTGCAAAACATATATGTGAGAACTGGTGCTGGTAATACGACTGGCCGACTATGGAAGTCGTATGCAGAACCAGAAGGGATAAGTAATTGAATAAAGATGAGAAGTATGGAAAAGAAGAAGTTCAGAGAGAGAAACAGTAGTACAGGGGGTTAGATTGGGGACAGATTGCAAGGGACATCTAGGACCAAGCACACCGTGCCAGGCTCTAAAGGAGACACGCGGGCATGAGCCCCCCAGCACCAACACTAGGACAGCGGCACCCTATCACAGACCACTACGTCATGAAGACCAAGCGTCCTATGACGTAGCCAGGCCCGCCGGCCAATCAAGAGCGTGGGAACCTCCGCCCGAGCGAGGGAGGCACACGTACATACACACGCACATATTACCACCTCGCTGCCTCCTTCGTTCTCTCTTTCCTTAACTTCTGTCCATACTTAGTGTACTCAAACTAGTATGAACTGTCTCGATGTTACGTAATCTGGGTTGATGTAGCGTTACGTATCGTTCCGTAGTCTTAAGTTGAACGCTTCCATAACCTTGGTCGAACGTTCCATGATTGGGTAGAATATATTATTCTATAGTTGTATATTGGAAAGTATTGTAGGATTATAATTCCCATATATATATATATATATATGTGTATTTAAGATTGTTCATAAGTATCTCATTGTAAAAAAGATGGGATACATTTTCCATCTGTTATACGCATGCGCGGTATGTCACGACAGAGAAAAACATAACGCGCTCGCTCACTCTCCAACTATCCTCCGTCCAAGCTACACACGCTAAGCCTTCTTCCTATAGTTTCATAATCAGGTGTTTTCGCTTCACTTTCATCTCATATTCCATATAGTCACTACATCATCATCTTTGTTAGTTAGCACAAACTTAACGTAAATATCTAGCCTATCCTAGCCTATTCTAGCCTCTTTTCATACCCGGTTTACCTTACTAACCACTTCAAGTCATCTAGCCTATTTTCCGCTATCCTCCAATCACCAGCTGAGTTCATCAAAGGGTAAATATTCTATATGGTTAATACTTCTTCAATATCAATAATATACAGTCCACTTATCTAAATTAACCATATAACTCCCTCCGACATATTATGTTCCAATAAGTCCGAGGAGGCGGGAGCCCCGGGATCATTGCCACTGCCCCGCACTACACTCACAACAACACTGCGGCCGTTAGAATTATCGGAGGTGAATGAGGCTGCCACCAACGGTTTTATCGTATGGTAACTTATCGGACTTACTGAGCTCATATGACGCAAAATCGCGTCAAAAACTTATTGGAGAGGTATAGAGATAAGTCCATATGACGCGATCACGTCATATGAGTTTTTGGTTCACTCTCCCATATGATGCGATCGCGTTATATATGTCTGGGGGAGATAATTGGTCCTTCGAACCTTTTCACTAGTTTGCACCCCCCCCCCTTTTTTTTTTGTGGTTGGTGGTGGCCTAGCCTTCGTGGTTAATTTTTTTTTGTGCCGTATTTCGTCTGCCCCTCATGGCCCAGGGCTTTTGGCGTCATGGTGCCGCGGGTGGTGGGGTAGGGGAAGATTATCCTGCGGTAGTTGATAGGGCTGCGTACCCAGGTCCAATTAGGAAGGTGGCAATTTTGGGCCACTCCTACGTCAGGGATTTGTACGTGGACCAATCCGTACACAGGCCTTTCTTTTTAGTGACTCCTCTGGCCGCCCCAGGTGCCCGCGTCAGCACCTTGAGGTCAACAGAAGCCTGGGGTCAGTTTTTAGAGCTGAAGCCCGACTTGACCTTCTTGGTGATAGGAGGGAACGAGATAAGGAGCGTGGTTAGTCCGAGAGAGATAGCGGAGGGGATCGAGGTCCTAGCTGAGGAGGTGGTGCGGCTCTCGGGGGGAGAAGTCCGGGTGATTGGGGTAGAGAAGCGGCAGGCTCCACGAGGGGTCTCTACGGACGAGTTTAACCGCATTAGAAATGCGGTTAACCGTTGGCTAAAGCGCCATATCCCATTCACCCGGGAGCGCTATCAGTCAATGAATACCTCTGAGGCTGACTTCGGTACCGACGGGATACACCTCACGCACGAGGCATCAAAGCGTCTCTTTTCGGATATCCTGGCCACCTGTCGTCGGTGCTTTGGGCAAGACGAGTATGCAATGGTCGCCAGGTCATACGATGAGATGTTTGCTCACAATGACGTTAGAGTTGATCAACAAAATCAGTATAGCCTAGATTAATAATCCTTCAAATCGGTACAGTATATTAAGTAAATTTTAATTGTAAATCCTTTATGCCCAAATTATATAACAATTGATTGGCACTAAGAATATAATCATCCATACTGTACTGTATAATAATTTCAAAAGTTAAGGTTATTCATTCTATATCAAATTGTCCAATAACTTCTTTATTGATTCACATGTCTTTCTAAATTCATCTCTCGTTGTGTGCCCTGGAGGCGGGGTAATATGATAGCTGATAGGCTGAGTGTGTGTTAATCCAACTCAAAACTATTTTCCTTGTGACTTCTTGAGATGAACTTTTCTTGTGTACAATTTTCACTTTTATTAAATTTAATAATATAAAATTAGCGGTACCCATTGAGTTTAGCCTGTTTAAATTACCCTATAGGCTCTCTCTCTCTTAAAATTCTTGAATTTATTATAACTTTAAAATGGTACCTCTTTTTTTACATCTAGAGATTTTTGGCCTATAGGCTACTGTATTGTACTAAATTTCGCTCCCGGCTTTTCTTAACTTATGGTGCAATGATTCTGTAATTTCTGGATCTAGATCATAACTATTATGCAAGGAGTTAAATTGAAAGGCTCCAGATTGCTAGTCTACATTGCGCACAATTCTTATTCCGCATTTTCGTGAGGGTGTTTTATTTTCAGCTGGCGATTTAATTTGATTTCTCGGAGTACTGTATTGTTATCCGCAACTTAGTCGGTCTGGCATTGATAGTTTGATAGTTTGATTTAACATCAATAAATTTCCTTCCCGTATAATGATACCTTACCTTATGATACCTTACGATGTGTTCGCCACTCTTCTAGCGGCACCAAGGAGCGTGACGCCCCTCGTTTTGGGTGGTGATTTGGTGCAGTAGACTGTTTGAAGCGACAACTCGCTCCCTTGCGAGGATGGGCTCGTCTGGCACCTTTTGCAGTTCGACATCCAGGGCTCTCTTGAAGCTGTCTAACGAGATGTCCCTCATGTCTCTTACTCGCCGTGGGAGTTTGTTGAAGAGACGTGGGCCTCTGTGTTATAACCAGCCCTCTCGCAGAGAGCCCATAGCACCCCTGTTATTCATCCGGGGGATTTCGCATTCCCAGCCTCTCCTATCACTGAATTTCATGACTATCGGAGTATGTAGGTTTGGTACTAAACCCTCTGCGATTTTCCACGTGTGTATTATTAGGTAACGTTCTCTTCTACGTTCCAGTGAGTACAGATTCAGTGCTCTAAAACGCTCCCAATAGTGTAGCTGTTTTATCGAACTTATATGCGAAGTGAAATTTCTTTATACACTCTCTACGTCATTTATTTCACCTGCTTTGTATGGGGATGTTAATACGCTACAATATTCAAGCCGCGGTAGCACTAGAGATTTGAAGAGCGTTATCATAGGTACTTCACCGCGTGTTTTAAAAGTACGCAGAATCCAACCCGTTAGAAGTTTCATGGCTAAAAGTGTACAAAAGCGTCGGGCTGGGCTTAAGGGCTCTTTGACGGTCTTGACCTCTGACATTGACGAATTCTTTGATTCGGCATCTAGAGTAGAGGTGGAGGCCAGGTTGATCAGTATTCAAAAGCAACTTGACATGTATGAGGTCACACAGGAGGACCTGGCAGACACTTACGAGGACGCCGGGTATATCGAGGTGATAAGAGAGGATACCCTATATATGGAGGGCATACAAGTAATCGTTACCACACTGAAGGGGATCTTGATTCCAGAGGTCAAGAAAGAGCCAAAGAAATCCGCGGTCAAATTACCACATCTTACTCTTCCAAAATTTGAGGGTGATGCCACATTGTGGTCGGGATTTTGGGAGATGTTCAAGTGTACCATCCATGACAATCCCGACCACACAGAAATACAACGCTTCACCTATCTAAAGGGTCAGCTTCTGGGGGATGCACATAAGCTAGTCGAAGGATTCATTATCGAAGGTGCAAGCTATGCCCCAGCAATAGAGCTCCTGCAAGAGACATATGGGCATCCAGATCGAATCAAGGCAGCTTACGTTATCAAATTCAATCAATTAGTGTCACCCAAACACCAAACAGCTGACCTGAAGGACTTCTATGCCAATACAGAGAGTGTGATGAGGTCAATCATTAGCCATGGTATTTGTTTGGAGGCATTTTGTGTGGTGACTCTTGTCAATAAGTTACGATCACCACTAAAAAGAAACCATAAAACGGGAAATGGGAGACTCGAGCCTGGATTATAAGAAATTCACCCATTGCTTCCAGGCTGAAGTGTACAATATGGCGGGTCAAGACAGAGTAGGGGGTTACACCCATGGCTATGGCAACGTTTACCGCCCAAAGTGAGTACAGGAAATTCAACTGTGTTCTGTGTAGTGGCACCAATCATTTATGGTACAAGTGTATGAAGTATAAGTTAAAAGTTAAAAGAGCCCGTCAACTACGTCTCTGCACTGGGTGCTTGTCAAAAGACCATGGCCATTCGGGTTATACTAATCCTAACATAAGAAGCTGCAAGTTTTATAAGGGCAAACACTTTCATTCCCTGTGTACACAAAATCAAGGGAAGGAAAGTAGACCAGCGGAGGATAACACCAAGAGAGAGCATACTGCTGCTACTTCAACTACAATGTCCGTTGCCACAGGTCAAAATACAGTAATCTTGCCCACCGTACAGCTGCCGGTAAAGGGTAAGGATAATAATTGTGTTAAAATCAGATCGCTTCTTGACCAATGTTCTCAAGGACCTTTGTGAAGTCTTCTGTTCTATCCTCCCTTTCCTACATTTCTAAAGGAACTGAGGAGTTATGTCTTCACGGATTTACCGGGAAACAAGCCTCTAGGGAATATAATGTTGTGGCACTGCAATACAAACACAGAGGTAAATTTCATCATCTAGACGCAATAGTGGTTGATGAATTGCCAGAACATAAAGGTGAACTTAACCTAAAGTCTAAACTGGTTAGTTTACAAAGTAAAGGCATAAAATTAGCCGATCCTCACGCAACGGACACAGATCAGCTGGAGCTGCTCATCGGTGCGGATCACTACTACAATATAGTGCGACCTGGGTATAAAAGGTCAGGTAGCCTAATTCTGCTTCCTACCAAGTACGGGTATGCCATAAGTGGTTCATATGTGACACAGCCTACCAGCTCCAGCACAGAAGTAATTACTGTATAGAAAGTAGCAGTAACCCCAATGGACGAATACATGTCCACTGGTAATATTCTACCATGCAAAAATTACTTAAATGTTTTGTGGGAATTAGATCATATCGGCCCTATCGGGATAACCCCTAAGGAATACTCACTGGTTGAGCGTCAAGCACTATCGTCGTATGAGGTTACCGTTACCTACGATCCCGACAGCCAACAGTATAAACTGAGACTGCCCTGGAACAATTCCAAGGATCAGTTGCCAACTAACAAGGGTTTTGCCATAGGCCGTCTTCGGAGTCTTCAGAAAAGATTCATCAAGGAGCCTGACTTTTGCGAGGAATACTCAAAAGTCATAAAGGATCAGGTGTCCCGGGGTTTTATAGAAGAGGTGCCTTTTGATACATCAGATACTGGACATTACTTGGCTCATCATGGTGTAGTCAAGGAGAGCAAAACTACGCCAGTGCGTATTGTCTTCGACTGTTCCGCCAAGATGAGTGAATGTCATCCTAGCCTTAATGACTGCCTGTACACTGGACCTTCACTGGTGCCAGACTTGGCGCAGGTTTTGCTCCGGTTTCGCCTCGGTAAGTATGCCTGGGTGTCTGATATTGAGAAGGCATTTCTGATGGTAAGACTCCATGAAGATGACCAAGACTATACGCGGTTTATGTGGCCTAAATATCCAAGGCAGCTAGATTCCCCCCTAATTTGTTACCGGTTCCGGGCAGTTTTATTTGGCGCGACGTGTTCCCAATTCCTTTTAAACGCCACCATTTTAAATCATTTGTCGAATGTCAGTGCAGATCCGCAGGTTATTCATCAGATTCGGTCAGGGCTGTACATCGACAATTTATTGGGTACAGGAAATGAAGAAGATTTCCTGATTGATACCTATGGTGTAGTCCGAGAAATTATGAATGACGCCCATCTACATTTGTGTGAATGGGCGACAAATAATTCTGTTTTGCGGACTGTACTGCAACGGGATGGTGTGGCGGCTGTACAGCAGGAACATGTTAGAGTGCTAGGGTTGTTTTGGGAAACGGTCACCGATACCCTCTCATTCGGCGTTCAGTACGCGCATTATTTGCAGATTACAAAACAGATTTGCTTGAGTATGACGGCTAAACTTTTTGACCCCTTGGGGATAGTTCTACCGGTGTCGATTAAATCAAGATTATTCCTTCAGCAATTGTGGAGGATAAAATTAGGTTGGGATGAGGTTTTGACTGGCGATCTGGTTCAGGAGTGGGAAGACATTATTTCGGATCTTCGTCTCTGTAAGGGTTTTAATTTTCCTCGGAGAGTTGTCATGGACCATCCTGTTTCCATTCATGCCTTCTCAGACTCTAGCAAGGTCGCGTACGGCACCGCCATATACTTTGTTGACACAAGTGGCAGCCGTCTAGTCATGGCGAAGGCGAAAGTCGCCCCGATCAAATCCCTTTCCATCCCAAAATTAGAGCTGACTGCAGTTCTGTTGGCTGCTAGACTCGTTCACTTTGTAGAGGAAACTTTTAAAAATTTGCTAAATATCTCGGAGACAGTTATATGGAGTGACAGCCAAATTACGCTCTACTGGTTAGATAGCCGAAAGAAGCTACCAGTGTACGTCACCAACCGTGTCGACGAAATTTGTACCCTGCTCCCAACCGCACAGTTCCGGTATGTGTCTACCAAAGAGAATCCAAGTGACTGCATTACTCGTGGTGTCTCTGCTAAATTTCTCAAATCTTCTGCGTTGTGGTGGAATGGCCCATGCTGGCTTAATGATCCCAACGAATGGCCAGAGAATATAGATTTGAGCGAGCAACACACTGCTATTGAGGCACCGGTAATTGACTCGGTGCCTGACGAAGACACACGGATATGGGACTGAGATAGATTCAGCAGCTATGAGAAGTTACAACGTGTTACAGCATGGGTGATACGATTTGTAGAAAATGTAAAAGCAAAAATTAAAGGCACACCGCCCACAGGTAGTGCTTACCTCAATGTGAAGGAGATCAGAATTGCAGATAAATTATTACATAAGCTCTGTCAACAAGAAATATATACGCAGGAATATAAATTACTGGTTAAGGGAACAAAGTCTAGGAATAACCTGATCAACCAGTTGGGCTTACACTTGAAGGGGGACTTGATACATTGCGGAGGCAGATTACGATTGGCAGCCCTCTCTGAGGCAAGTAAGTATCCAATACTACTGCCCCCCAATCAGCCCTTCACCCATCTTATCATCGATAGGTGTCACCGACTCTGTTGTCATTATGGGGTTGGTCATATAGTCACCTATGTAAGACAACGATGGTGGGTGCCTAGAATCAGGCAGGTGGTCAAGAAAGTCCTTCGCAAATGCTTAAAGTGTAGAAGAGTAAAGGGAACACATTATGATCTTGTCGGAATTCCTCCCTTACCAAACCTGCGAACCACCCCAGGTGACCCTTACAAAGTTACCGGGGTTGACTACAGTGGAGCAATCCCTGTGAAAGATTCACCCAATCTTAAGGTGTATATGATACTTTTCACCTGTGCTGTTACCAGGTCAATTCACCTGGAACTGGTCACCAACCTCACTTGTGATAGCTTCCTACATGCCTTCCGAAGATTCTGCAGTCGAGAGGGATATCCGCGTATCATGCTGAGTGATAATGCAAAGACTTTCATAGGGGCATCTACATATCTCAAAGAAGTGAGCCACAATCCTAAGATTCAGACCTGCCAAGCGTATGTAAAATGTGAATGGCGTTTCATTCCCGCCAGAGCGCCTTGGTTTGGCGCCATATGGGAGAGAGCCTTAGGCATCGTGAAGGCGGGTCTGAAGGTGTTGGGTAGAGCTCTCATCTCGATTGAGGAACTCAACACCATACTCTTGGAGATTGAAGCCACCGTAAATGACCGCCCTCTATACTATGCTTCTGGTGATTTGGAAGACCTTACCCCAATCACACCCTCAGTACTGGTACGTGGATACAGACTGCGGGATCTTTCTGAAGAGCATGACGAGGATACTGTGAACTTCTAAATAATCCAAATGATAACAAAATATTTTGGTCTACTCTTAACTCATTTAAATCCAACTTCACTACTGCTTCATCCATTCCACCATTAAAATCTCCGACTGGCAATCTTGTAAGTGACCCACGAGGTAAAGCTAACCTTCTTGCGGATATTTTCTCCACCAACTCAACCTTAGATGAAATAAATCAAGATGTCCCTGTACTTAATTTTAATTCGCCTGAAATTCCCTCACTTAAGATCCACACCAGACATGTCAAAACTATTTGCCAGAATCTCTCGGTAGATAAGGCTCCTGGTCCAGATGAAATTCCTCCAATAGTACTTAAGAATTGCTCCTTGGTGCTCGCTCCTGTATTGGCAAAAAATGTCCGTCTGTGTACATACCTCATGCTTCCCAGTACCCTGGAAAGAAGCAAACATTCATCCAGTTCCTAAAAAAGGTGCCTCTTCAGATCCATCAAAACTACAGACCAATAGCTATAACTTCCACTCTTGGTAAAGTCATTGAAATTATATTAATAATCACATAATAAGCATCTTGAGAATAATAATTTAATCAGTGATAGGCAATATGGTTTTAGACGATGTCGATCAACTGCAGACATTCTTTGCCTTCTTACGCATCAAATCAACCAAGCTACAGACCAACATGGTGAAACACATACAATAGCACTAGATATATCAAAGGCATTTGATAGAGTCTGGCATCAATCCTTATTGTCGAAGATGTCACACTACGGCCTTGCATCATTAGTTCCACTATTTCTTCTTATCTTCATAACAGAAAAATATGTGTAATGGTAGATGGCCTTTATTCTCAAATTCACTCAATAAATGCTGGTGTTCCCAGGGATCAGTTTTGGCCCCAATTCTGTTCCTCATTCATATCAATGATCTCATATCTACCACTCATAATCCAATACATTCCTACGCAGATGACTCAACACTCCACAGTTCCTTCACATTTACCAATTCTTTCACCCAACCGATCTTACAAATTCAAAAATAAACACTGCAATTTCTCTGAACCAGGACCTTTCAATGATGGATGGGGACAAAAGAATCTAGTTTCCTTTAATGCACAGAAAACCAAGTACATTCAATTTTCTAACCGACAGAATCTCACTGACTCCCTTATATTTTTAATGATGTAAATATTCCCACTCTAGACATTCTCGGTGTAACATTAACTAACTTGAGCTGGACACATTATGTTAGAAGCATTGCTAAGAATGCCTCTAAAAAACTGGGACTCCTGTACAGAGTTCGAGAATTCTTCACTGACGAGCAGTTGGCCGTAATATATAAAAGTCATGTGCGTTCTCAGATGGATTACTGTTCACCTCTGGGGTGGAACTGGAGTGGTTGCATTGAGGCAGTTGGACAAAATTCAAAATAAAGCTATTAGATTAATCAATAAACCTGCAATCACACAGGACCTTCCTACATTATCCATATGAAGAAACGTTGCATCCCTTGCATTATTCTACAGATATTTTCACAGCAATTGTTCCGAGGAACTTGCTTCAATTGTGCCGCTCTCCAATCTTTCCCCTAGAACTAGGGCAGCTGAGAGCGCCATGAATTTACACTTCTCCTCCACAATGCAGAACTTCTGCATATCAGAATTCATTTATCCCCAGAGCTACTACTCTTTGGAATTCACTTCCCTCGAATTGCTTTCCACAAACTTACAATCTACAAATGTTTAAATCCAGTTGTTACAAACATTTTATGAATGGAGGATGCCTTTAGGCACATGGACCTTTTTGTTTTATCTGTGTTTTTCCTCCCGTTCATTGTAAAAAAAAAAATAAAAAAAAAACTATGTAAGATCCAGACTACATAAGTAAGGACGTGATATCAGCCCGCTACAAATATATTCGTAAATTATCGCGAGATATTTGGCATCGCTGGTCAACAGAATATCTGGTGACTTTAAGGGAAGCGCAAAAAAATAAACTAACACCATTAAAAGGTCATTGGCCTAGGGTAGGGGACGTGGTAACCATCCATGAGGAGGGCCCGCGCGCATTTTGAAAATTGGGTCGGATAGAGGAGTTGTTACCAGGTCGTGATGGTGAGGTTCGGGTAGCGAAGGTTTGCACCAGGACTGGAGTAATCACACGGCCAACAGTACGACTATATCCTCTTGAGGGTGACCTCGATCACAAGGACAGCCCCTCGGATCAGTTATCCATTGATGTCCCCTCTCTGGCTTCTACTTCGGCGCAGCCTGTTGACACGTCCGGCGGACGCCCACGTCGACAGGCAGCCCAGATATCTTCCGAAGCTTGGCGGGATAAGTTGCCTCCGGGCAAATCTAATCATGTAAATTTTTTATATTTTCTGTTGGTGTGAATATGTCCATACTTAGTGTACTCAAACTAGTATGAACAATCTCGATGTTACGTAATCGGGGTTGATGTAGCGTTACGAATCGTTCCGTAGTCTTAAGTTGAACGCTTCCATAACCTTGGTCGAACGTTCCATGATTGGGTAGAATATATTATTCTATAGTTGTATATGGGAAAGTATTGTAGGATTATAATTCCCATATATATATATATATATATATATATATATATATATATATATATATGTATTTGTATTTAAGATTGTTCATAAGTATCTCATTGTAAAAATGATGGGATACATTTTCCATCTATTATGCGCGTGCGCGGTATGTCACGACAGAGACAAACATAACGCGCTCGCTCACTCTCCAACCAACCTCCGTCCCAGCTACACACGCTAAGCCTTCTTCCTATAGTTTCATAATCAGGTGTTTTCGCTTCACTTTCATCTCATATTCCATATAGTCACTACATCATCATCTTTGTTAGTTAGCACAAACTTAACGTAAATATCTAGCCTATCCTAGCCTATTGTAGCCTCTTTTCATAAGCTGTTTACCTTACTAACCACTTCAAGTCATCTAGCCTATTTTCCGCCATCCTCCAATCACCAGCTGAGTTCATCAACGGGTAAATATTCTATATGGTTATTACTTCTTCATTATCAATAATATACAGTCCACTTATCTAAATTAACCATAACTTCACACTACACATCTTATACTCTATCACTGATTTAAAATACTTCAAAGTGTCACAAACAAGAATAAACACCACCACTGATCTGTCTGTGACAACATGAATACTAAGAAAGAAATAACATCGTTCTACGATTATTATAGCCCATTTCACTGCCCTGGCGAGCGCTAGCGAGCACGAGCACATTCTGGCAAGCTGGCCAGCGTAACAGTACAAATTAATGGAACCACTTTAGTAACAACATAACTTGCAAGAGAACCGCTATCTATACTAACCGGCCACTTTATCTAAATGGAATAATAATGGGCAGGGTGAAGTGGTCGTTGATTGGATTGAAAACAAAAAAAGGATGTAAAACAAGTAATAAAGCCCCTAAGGCCCTTATTGGAACCAGCTATTCATTATGTATTCTGGGCCAGTAGCTTCATTCTATCTCACAAATGACTTAAGTTGAATAACCTCATCCATTTTTGTTAACAGTTGTATATTCTTGGAATTGAAGTTGTATCATATTAATGTATGAACTTTGAAAGGGCATTCCAGAAGTTTTGAATGCATGAAATTATTTGTGTTGAAAGAATTTAACCCGTTCAGTATCAGTGATGTCCTTTTCATTATATGCTGACAACTATTAAACGAGTATATTCAGTTTAGTAGAGACTTTTACCCATTAAAAAGATACAGACTATCTCACTTCATCCTTTTAGCTACTATACATCCTTCCTAAGCCTCATAAATCGTCTAAATGCAGTTGGAATATAAATACAAAGACGTCGCTGGTACTATAAAGGTTAATGTACACATAACTACTCATCATTGTTATGAATGAAAACAATATAGCTTACTATTGTTAATTTGTATTATTGACTTTATTACCGTTAATTAAGTATATAAGGTTCAATTGGTTTAATGAATCTATGCACCTGCATTATGAACATGTTAAAAAGTGAACATATATTATTCTATCACTTACAGTGCTTTTGAGAACTAGTTGATTAACAAAATAATTTAATTTTACATTTACTCTCATTGTGTAGTATGTTGATGACAACTAGAGTAAAGGCCGCGTCATACAGAGGCCTAACGTACTAGGACAAAGTCCCGAATAGGATGACTTGCACATTTTTACCGAATACAGCCGAGGCTCTCCCGAAATTTGAAGATTACGAACATGGCCCGAACGAGTTCAGATTAATATCCGATAGTCAAGAACGACCTACGACAAAATCTCGAACAACTACCGAACATGAATCGAACTTACACTCGTTATGCAAAGAATGATTTTCGACCATACCCGAATCATCAGACACAGATCCGAATGACATTGGAATGCTTTAGGATAATTAACCGAACTTAACCGATGAGATGTCGACAAACAACCGATAGAGAAGAACATTATGAGAACAACATCAGACTGTTTTACGACTGTAGTACCTCTGTCCCCAGTCAGTCGACGCCCCTCCCCCCAACCAGCACCGCCTTTGTACATGTACTTCCTCACTCCATCCTTCCACCTCTCATTCGTTTTCAAATACACCTAGACAAAATGTAGGCTATAATAACAAAGTATTGTAATCGAGTTTACTGTATTATAATCTACCACCTAACGTAAGACTAACGTATCCTAACCTAATTATTGTCCTTCCTAATCTCAATAAAAGCAACTGATGAAGGCCAGAATAACGATATACCCATAAATAATCGTAGTGTTCGAACCCAGAGGCAGAACAGAGGTACGGTACCGGTATCTATAACATGCTCGCTTTTTCTGGACCCCTTCTCCCACATGTTTAGCATATTCGTTTTGAGGTTTAAGACGTTCGTTCCGTTAGTTTTGCTATTTTGAGACCTTTCGCCTCATTCTGTTATCAATATTAGCCTATAAGACCTTTCGTGCCTTCTAGGTGTCGATTTTTTCCTGGCGAGCAATAGCGAACCTCTAATTTTAGAAGAGGCCCACATGTTTAGCATATTCGTTTTGAGGTTTAAGACGTTCGTTCCGTTAGTTTGGCTATTTTGAGACCTTTCGCCTCATTCTGTTATCAATATTAGCCTATAAGACCTTTCCTGCCTTTTAGGTGTCGATTTTTTCCTGGCGAGCAATAGCGAACCTCTAATTTTAGTAGGAGGCTATTCTACTTGTTCGAAATCAATTTGGATTTAATTCCTAATTAAACAAGATACATCGAGCAGACATCCTACATTATTCGTATATTTGTCTGAATTTGATCGTAACTTGTTCTGAAAATTCGTAACTCGTGTGGGTTTTATTCTGGAATACGAGGGAATCATCGTAATTTTATCGAATTTATGTCGGGAATTGTTCGGGATTTGTTCGGGATTTGTTCGGGTAGTTCCTAACAAATTCGGCAATTGAAAAAAGTACCGAACAAGTCCCGAAACAGAAGACCGAACTACGAATTAATCAGAACAACTTCCGAACGAGTTACGAATAATTCCCGACCAACATCCGACCATTTTGTAACGGTTTTTTTACCCGAATGTTCGTAGAAATTTAGTGTAGCCACTAAATTTTTCCCGACTCTCCGGAATGTCGGGAACATACATGAACAACATCAGACCAACATCAGACCAACCCACGAATAGTACGGAACGTATGCCGAATTATGCAGAATATACCCGACCATCCTGAAATTTGATTTTTTTTTTGCAAGTCATCCTATTCGGGACTTTGTCCTAGTACGTTCGGCCTCAGTATGACGCGGCCTTAAGTGGCGGAGACCATAGAATTTTTCTGGGAGCCAGATATATGTATGTGACCATTCAGAATGCACTAAAATGTACGCGGATTCAACAGCATAAGTTATGTGTTGATAATCGTTACAGTATTTAACATTTATGGTTAGGTTTTGCATCGCAAGTTACTATAAAGGCGTCAGATTGATTGATTGATGGCAAACCTGACATCGCAACAACAAAGGTCATATGGCGCCGCAAAGGCTAAAATATATGCGGAAAAACTAATAATAGATAGGCTAGGATGACTTAACCCTACTTTCATTATTGTAACGTTCTCTTAAAATTATAGTTTTCATAGTTCTGCATTACAGAGTACGACCGGATACAAATGTACACCAGCAACAATGAATACAAATTGAAACAAAAATTGGGAAATGTTGCAAACAATATTATATTATTGGCGGGTCTTAATCCTCCTTAACTGGTTTTCTTTCCATTAATTAATAGTGTCATTATATATATTTATTTTCCTTTCCAAGGTTAGTGATGCACAATTAAATGTAATTGCATCAAACAAACGCAGCAACTTGTAGAAAGAGGAAATAAGAGGATGGCCACGTTTCAAATTGACATTGACTTAACAATTTCAACTCCGAAATGGAAATGGTCTGAGCCCTTACTTATTACAACAAAACAAAAACAATACCTTATTATATTAATACGGATATACAGTTAATTATTTGTAAATGCCTAGTTCTAGCCTCAGCATTAAAGATACTTCAAAACAGTAGTCAGTTGAGTGTTTCAACACACACACACACACATACAGGACCACCCTAGAGTTGGCACATTCATCATCACCACACTCTTAGATAACGGGGCACCACATTTCATGGCCACTAGTAAGCATAATATTCTTCTAATCTCCAAATCCACGATTGTATCTAATGGTCGGTGTATTATAGCGTTGTTGTTCACTAAATTGTTGTCTGAGCCGAACATGGTTGTACCGGGTCTTACATGAACTGATATCAGAAGCCCAGACCACCATAATGCCTTCAGCGACTTGATAACCTGTGATATATGGCCCCTTACCTTACCGATAGTAGTGAGATAAGGTCGACACACATACATTATGTTCATGGAAGCCCCTTGCTACTACAGTATTAGCATTAATGCTATATAGCTTCTGTTAGTAACTATAGTTTAAGCGATAGTAAATTCCAAGGATAAGACTGGTGCTTAATAAAATGGCCAAACGCTCTATGTATTTATCTATATAAATATCTTACTATCTCAGTAGAATGTAGAACGGATATTATCCAACTGGAATTTGTTCGAGTATATGTTTATCCGTATATATGATTACACTGTTCAGTATCACAAGAATGTATCATAATACCGTATTCATTAATAAATATGATAAGATCATAAGTTTAAATTGACTATGTTATATTTATAACTTAGCGTGTTATTATAATTTAAGTACACTCGACTTCCATAGTCTCTAGCTCACCCATAGAAATTGTGGACCTCCTATGATTTTCTTTATGCAATTATAACTATCTGGCTTAATTTTTGGATAGAACTTGTTTTTCAATAAATATTATATTATATAGTTTTTTAGTTGATGTATAGAAAATAATATTTGCAAATTTGATTCAAGAGATATACTTCCATAATTAGAAATAGGCGAAGTCCACTAATATTTATGAGTGGGCTAGAGAGTATGGTATCCAAGTGTACATTACTTCAATACAGAGAAGTGAAGTATGTATTATACTCACGATTGTTTTGTATAAATCATGATTTCTTGATCAGGGTGTAAAACCGGAGCAATTTGGTGTGAAGACTGGAATGTATATCAGAAGAAATAAAAGAGAACTAACATCAAATGCCATTGCTTTGGCCTTTTTATCACTTCCAAAGATATAATTTGAAATGTATACCGCAATTTTACCTTTACATATACAATAATAAGGACGAACATTAATGGATTCGGCGCTCGTTTGACACCCTGTAATTAATGGATTCGGCGCTCGTTTGACACCCTGTAATTAATGGATTCGGCGCTCGTTTGACACCCTGTAATCTTGATAGCGTCATGGATATTACAAGAATCTAAATATCAGGAATACGGGGCCATAAAAACCCTTCACATAAAAGTTGGAAGCTGCAGAAAATCTTAAAGCAGTTTCCCTCATAAGGTAAAGAATTCCTGAAGGAGATATATTATGAGCCGCAGGTTATCATGACGGACTTTTAAGGGTAGACATAACTCACTGTCCGGCCTAGATTGTGGAGCCTCATCCGTCATCACTAAATATAAACACCTTAAGGGGGGTCACCGTTTTTTTTTTGTATCTTTCTCTCCTTTTCTCTCTTTCCCTGGCTTGTATCCATTTGGCCCCATTCAGCCAACTGTTTTAAGACGTTTATCCCCATCCAAGTGTCGATTTCTTCCTGGCGAGCGATAGTGAGCCAGCATTGTATGGAGACATCCAGCTTCGCCGGAAACATTTTTCTATCGAAAAATGTAAACATTTAGCTTGCTGTCAAAACAAAAATATATATATGCTCGCTAACGCTCGCCAGGACATCATTGACACCTGGATGGGGGTAAACGTCTTAAAACAGCAGGCTGAATGGGGCCAAATGGATACAAGCCAAAGAGATAGGGAGAGAAAGAGAAAAAAATCGAAGTGGGTTTCCTTAACTATACGACGATCCTGTATACCCTTCTGCATTATGCATTATATTTTTATTAGAAACACATTTGTAAATTTTTATGAGAATGCAAAGCTTAACCGTTTTGGCAACATTGCCAATAATCGCATTTTTCCTGACTGAACAAAATCAATACTTATAAGGAAAGAACACATACCTTGGGAACTGAGATAGTATTGCAAAAATGTGTTAACAGTAAATCAAATGCATATCATATATTGCAAGTTTAGTCATCAGTATGGCGTTCCGATAAAACACTTTTTGTCTTTGGAAATTTACTTTAAATGATATAATTTCATACCCTGATAGGCTGTCGACATAGCAATCCCGTTTATATCCCTCTTCGTTTATATTTTCAACGAACGTAATAAGTTATTTCAATATACTAGTATAATTTTGAAATTATTCATTTCAAATGCCTTCTACAATATTTCACTTCCCCTATGTTTCACTGAATACAGTTGCTTTCCTTTTACCTCTCGTTTCTTATCATTATTTCCAAATACTTTTTCTAAACCTTCAATCAGTAATTAGCCCTCTGTCTTATCATTCCTCTTACTTTGTTCTTTACTTTAGCCTAGTGCACCCGTATTGATTACTGTGATATATTTAAAATATAATGATATTATTTCAAGACTCGCATAAAAATAAAGTTTCTGGCTCATCGTTCGATATTATTTGGCTCTTCATTAACCCCTTATGTACCGGTGACGTCTTATTAATTTTATTCTTGCTCGTTTTAGACAATTGTATTCAGTTCAAAATGGCCTTTAGCAATAAACAGGCTTCGAATGATCTCACTGAACCCTTTTTACTATCACATCTTTCTTAAACTGCCCAAAATCGTCTAAATATAGCTAGAAGATAATTACAAAGACGTCGCCGGTACAGAAGGGGTTAATCCATTCACGACTCGAATTAGACGACGGTCTGCGATATAGAAAAACAAACTATTGATCATCAAAAGCTTTGTATATGTTTATATTTATACTTATTCCCTGAGCTGCTTACTATAATAAGAATAATAAGCTGACCTTAGCTACCCAGAAACAAGTTATATTGAAGCATTCGTTTTGAAGGGGTTCATTTAACTCGTTGTATATTACCTATTATTCACACGGACGGTAATCGGATAGCGAATAGTGTAATTGTCGGCGTCTGTGTGTAGATCCCCAAATCTACTCGGCTTGTGGGAATTTATGCCTCCAGTCCTCCATCAGCCTACTGCCTCCTACAAACTCATTACAGGTGTTTCAGCTTTTCTACTTAAATTATTACTCTATAGTTATATCTGCTTGAATAGTAACTTGCCTTTACTGCACTGTTATATATTAAATTTTTACCGTTTCCATTATTGCGTGTGTGTGTGTGTGTGTGTGTGTGTGTGTGTGTGTGTGTGTGTGCGCGCGCGCGCAGGCTATATATAGGCTCATAGAATATTCAAAGGTCTATAATTAATCTTTCTTGGATTCGGTTCTCACTATGATATATTATCTAACCGGTAGCTGTGGGTGGAGCTCCCAGGTAACCAATCAGCATCCCTTACAACCATCCTGCCTGTTCACCACCAGAAGCTTCAGTATAACTAATGGTCTGATCATCTATGGTCGTTCTCTTTCTCAGTCACAGAAGCTCGATGGCTGGTCCTCGCAATGTACAAGGCTCAGATAATAATACCTAGGAGGATAATAATACCTAGGAGGATAATAATACCTAGGAGGATAATAATACCTAGGAGGATAATAATACCTAGGAGGATAATAATACCTAGGAGGATAATAATACCTAGGAGGATAATAATACCTAGGAGGATAATAATACCTTTCAGATAATAATTACTCTCTCGATCATTGCAATATACTCCCATATTCATGAACCGTACTATAACCAAATCCGAGTTATAGAATATCGAAATAGATAAGTATAAACAGATGCCTTAACCCTTTGAGTGCCAGCGACGTGTATTATATTTTATTCTAGCTAAATGTTGACGATATTATGTAGCTTAGGAAGGATCTGTGGTAGTTAAAATGGTTGGTTGAGATATATTGAAGCCTTATTATTGATAGAGGTACTTTCAAAACTGAATAAACTCCTCTAATAATTGTAGCCATAATAAAGTTATCAGGACGGCACCTGTACTGAACGGGTTAAATATATATACTATACAACGATTTTGTTCAGTTTCAAAAGGGCTTCCAGCAATTAACAGGCTTTGAACTATCTCACTTACCTCTTTTTACTACCACAAATCCTTCTTAAGCTGCAAAAAATCGTCTACATATAGCTATAATAAACTAAAAAGGCGTCGCTGGTACAGAAGGACTTAAGGGGAGGTTTTTAGTTGATTCCCTAGACTTCCATCAAGCTTAAAATTACTCCCCCTTGACCCCCTTTCAAGATAAATTTGTACTTTTTTCGGTAGAAAAATTTCCCGGCCGAAGGCCGGTTCCCCTTAAATTACAGGCTCGCTATCGCTCGCCAGGAAAAAATCGACACCTAAATGGCACGAATGGTCTTAAAATTGACAGAAATGGGGCGAGGGTTCTTAAAATCGCCATACTAATGGGGCAAGCGTCTTTAAATTTCACAAGCAATGGGGCTAAACATGAGGGAGAAAGAGGTTCAGAAAAAAATCCTCCAGGTGGAAATCTCCCCTTAAGCGTTGACTGTAATATAGTGTACGTTAGGAATAATCCTCTTTACTCAAATGTGTGCGCAAGATATGAGTTCTGTTTCTCAACCGAAAAGTATATACATTTCCCTCTTAGACTCCAACGCCATACACATCAGACAAATAAAAGCTTTTCCCTACCACACAGAGAAGTCAGCTCATTACGAGGGAAGCAGATTACAGGACGATACAGCATCACGCTGTATCGTCCTGTCGTCTGTGGTAAGGAACGGGCACGGAGTCAGGTAGAGAGGCTTTACCTGGGAATATCAGACACATTTTAGCTGTAATTTAGATCTGCATCCACAAGCATTAACAATAGTGTATAACCCGAAGATTACAGCTATAAGTAACATGATCAATCTTTAGTAACCTGAATCGTTAGCTGAATACTTCCCAAATGTAGAATCCAATTTATAATGTGGATTATCATAACTAAGGGTGAACATAAGCAGCCTTGTTCAGTGTCTGTTTACGAAGGGTCTGTATGTCCATGTGGTCTATAGTTAACCTGTGAGCAAGACTCTACTGGTATATTATATAAGATGAACGTCTTGATAGTGACATATAACCTGCATGTGGCGAGGCGGAGTTGTGTTAATATGACAAGGGGAACTAGTATAGTATATTATTGTATAGCAGACCATTTCGGACACTTTTTGTTTTTCAAATAATTCCAGTGACTTCTTGGTGTATTTGATGTTAAAAGAAACTCAAAATGTAATTTGAAACGCCGGAACAAAATTTAGGGAACAATGTTACTAATATTGATTGGAATAGATACAAACTGTTATATTATGAGATAATCAAACTGTGTACTTCGAGAGACGACTGCAAGCATACACAATTAGCTATGTCTTGTTAGTCAAGTACCGTATGCAATGTGCACTAGCCTAAAAAAAAAATCCATAATTTATATGTGTATATCTTGTGGAATCAGATGAGACGTTAGTGCAAAATTCTTACAAATGTAATATCATTGCTCTTGTATAATTTCTTCCACAGATATGTCTAGTATTTTAAACGGCAGAGGTCGAGTACATGCGGATTCTCAATTTCGCTTATTTTATTGTTTAAGTATTTTGTTTGTTAACTCTTCTTTAGCTGTTTTTAAATGAGATTTTTAAAAATGTTGTCACCTATAATAGTCTGCTATAAGTTAAGTCACGTATACCAATATAAAAGTCTCGAAATATTACCAAAAGTAGTTGACGATCATTTATATATAATGCAACGCCTGTGGGTATAAACGCCTTCACCTTCTCCCAAGCCCCAGTTTCCCCTCCCACACCCTGGCACAGCCTCCGGTTCAGGCGTGGTCCGACCATGAAGGTATAATAATATTAATTCTACTTCCATGGGTCCGACAGACTCTTTGATATAATGGCAGCTGTTAAGGACAGCTTTTTACGGTGTTCCCTAGACCACCGTCAAGCTTAAAATTTTACCCCTTGTACCCCCTCTCAAGATAAATTTGTAAATTGTTTGGTAGAAAAATGTCCCGGCTGAAGGGGCTGAAGGCCGGTTCCTCTTATATTAGAGGCTCGCTATCGCTCGCCAGGAAAAAATCGACATATAAATGGCACGAAAGTTCATAAAATTGACAAATTGGAGCGAAGTTCATAAAATTGACAAATGGAGCGAAGTTCTTAAAATCACCAAAATAGTGGGGCGAACGTCTTAAAATCTAACTAAAAATCAATGGGGTTAAACATGAGGAAGAAGGGAAACCAGAAAAACGACCCAACTCCCCTTAACGCCTTCACCTTCTCCCAAGCCCCAGTTTCCCCAAGCACCAGGGCATCGATTCAGGCGTGGCCCGACAGACTCATAATGGCAGCTGTTAATTATTACCACACAGAGCGACGCCCAGGATGTCTAGCACCACCTTCAAGCAGCGGCCAGGGTCATTAGTGCTCTAATTATAGTCTTATAAAGTCTCTGGCATAGGCACGTGGGAGGATGAAGAAATATGTAGAGTATATTTTGTTGCGAGAAAAACAAAATGCAAATCATTAACAGGCCAAATCTGGAAGTTAGCTTAGAGGAATTACAAATAGTTTGCTTCGCATTGTAATAATTTGACTTTAAACAAAGAATAATATTTTGTATTCGAAACATGGTATGTTTATTGAAAGTAAACGTACACATAATATTAGATTATGCTTATTACACTTACTTTGAATTTGGCTCTCTTTTACTCTTTCAACTTCTTTGGGATGGGTGGGGTAGGGGGGGGGGGGGACTTGTTACAGGCAGCTTTGCCTTTTGTTTCCTCCATTCCATCATACAGATATATCAAATATATGTATCCTGTATATATATACTGTATATATATATATATATATATATATATATATATATATATATATGTTTCTAGTCTCTCAGTGGGGATCGAACCATCGACCATCAGGATGATAGCCGACGCTTTAATCAATTACACCACGGCAGTCTAAAAGACACTCAGCCTTCTATCCTATTTAGGCAGTCGGCAGTCTTTTAGACTGCCGTGGTGTAATTGATTAAAGCGTCGGCTATCATCCTGATGGTCGATGGTTCGATCCCCACTGAGAGACTAGAACCATTTAGTGGCTCACGTGTATTTGTGATATATTCTCAATATTTGTAACTCTCATGCTTTGTGGGTTAGAATTAAATGAAATCAATTTCTACCCGAGTTGCGTCGGGACACTCAAAAATCCGTGTTTGGTATTCTGGAAATATGGATCCTACAACTAGGTTTGAATTGAAATATATTCGCCTAGTGGGTTTCCCTTCTCCCTAACATAAATAGGATAGAAGGCAGAGTGTCTTTTAGACTGCCGTGGTGTAATTGATTAAAGCGTCGGCCATCATCCTGATGGTCGATGGTTCGATCCCCACTGAGAGACTAGAAACATTTAGTGGCTCACGTGTATTTGTGATATATTCTCAATATATATATATATATACTGTATATGATTTCGGTGACAGTTTGACCCCTGGGGTAACGGATATTCAACCGGAAAAGTAGGATGAGAGCTACACACGTCCTAATTTTGAAGACTGTATTGATATTTCGGACCCTGCGTGCAGTAAAAGAGGTAGGCGTTCGTTCGGAGGTATAGCAAATAGTGGCCAATAACATTTAATGGATGCTATTCGGTAGGGTCCTCTTTCAGCCTGCCGCGGGAGGAGGAGGAGCAAGGTAGGGCGGCGGTGATTCACGTGTATAATAGCGGGGTAGATGAACGGGTGTTTGATATGATAGCTGGTGATGAGGGTGTTGTGGTGACGGCCCAGGCTGCTTGATGGATGCTGGGGAGAGAGGGGGGCTTAATGGAGGGATAGTGGTAGTAATAGTCAAAGGATAGTGGGTGTAGGTGGATGGTGAGGGAATAGTTTTAGCGAGGGCAAGGTATTAGTGAATGGATAGTGGTTGCAGAGGGCTGGTGGGGAGAATAATGTTAGTGAAGGGATGGTATTAGTGAAGGGATATTGGTTTATGAAAGGAAGGGGTCTTAGTGTGTTAGTGGAGGGATAGTGCAAGGGGTAGTGTTAGTGAAAGGATAGTGGGTGTAGATGGATGGTGAGGGAATAATGTTAGTGAAAGGATGGTATTAGTTAAGGGATAGTGGTTTATGGAGGGAGGAGAGCTTAGTGTGTTAATGGAGGGATAGTGCTAGTTAAGGGGTAGTGTTAGTGAAAGGATTGTGGGTGTAGATGGATGGTGGATGGAACAGTGTTAGTGAAGGGATGGTATTAGTGAAGGGATAGGGGTTTAATGTGTTAGTGGAGGGATAGTGCTAGTTAATGTGTAGTGTTAGTTAAAGGATAGTGGCTGAAGATGGATGGTGAGGGAATAGTTTTAGTGAAAGGGTAGTATTAGTGACAAGATAGTGGTTGTAGATGGATGGTGGAGGAATAGTGTTAGTGAAAGGATAGTGCTAGTGGAGCGATATTTGTTATGTTGAGATTGTTTCAATTGCATGATAGTACAGTAGTAGTGGAGGGGTAGTAGCAGTGCAGTGATAGTAGCAGTGGAGCGATAGTGGAAAGTTTTAATGACACGATACTAGTAGTGGAAGGATAGAGAGAGTGAAAGAATGGTGATATCGTTGACATAGTGATCTTGGAAGTATAGCGGTGATATATGAATAGTAGGCATGCCATTATTGTCTCTGCTAAGGGTTGATGGAACTTCAAATGGAAGATGGAATCGGAAAGTAATTTGATGGAATGAATACTAAAAAACAGAATAATTAAGGAATGTTGTAATTAATATTTTGTGTCATGCCCCAGCCAGGGTTCGAACCCAGGCCAGTAGTGCAGCACTCCAGCACCTAAACCATTAGACCACCGAGGAGCCTAGAAGTAGTGGCTTCATTTGGAATTATATCCAATTCACCACCACCCTAAACAGAATAGTATTAAAACAATACTGTGAAGGAGATCATACTAATCAACAAGTTGTGGTAAAGAAAGATTAGAAAAACATACAATACTTGGAGGCATATACAGAATGGTCAAATTGAAAATGTAAGAGTATGATGTTATTTTGATTTCACAGGAAGAAGTATATTCAGCACAATTACTATATTATCGGTCTGACGAACCCACCGTCCAGTTACGAGGGAAATATTTGCGTTTAAGTATATACATATGTATACATTAAATATAACGTCAAGGTTATTTGGGGTAAGAATTCAATCTGGTTAAAGGCAAAGTTGCCTAGTGCTGTACGTGAAATGTTATTGTGTAGTACACTGCCTGTACTTGAAATACTTATATATATATATATATATATATATATATATATATATATATATATATATATATATACAAACAGGAATGAATCTCTATGATCTCTATCAGTCTACGTATATTATTTCATGAGGCTGCAAAAGATAGGTTCAGCCCTTGAGTAAAGTTGGCCTTTCCCAGCTGTTCATATTACAATTTATTTTTCCAAAGCAAAATATCACCAATTTAAGCTTCAAGTTAACTATATGCTATATTATTGTTTTTGTGTTTGCAAGTATAAGAATGACGAAGCTAAACAAAGTGCTAAAAAGTGGGATTACAAAACGTCAACAATAACAATAAATATATATATATAATCCAAAGAGATAACAGAACCATTGTCACCACACTTTAAATAAAGAAGAAAGACAGATGGGGAGGGTAAGAAAGGAAAAAGAGACGAAATACTTAAAAGAGGAGAAAGAAGAGGATAGCAAGTCAAAGGTGGAAGAACAAGAAGAACATGGTGGACTGAAACGAAAAGGAGATATCCAGTAGAGAGCAAAGAGACGGGCTCAATAGACACAAACACTTGAAGCCAAAATAAAAGGAAGGAAATACCAGTGCCAAAGTTAAGAAGAGAGAAAAACCGATAGTTGAGAGATAAAACATGTGTGTATGTAAATACTCAGGCTCATACCCCATAGCGGAGGGTGGCTGAATCGAGACAGAGACCGAACAGAAACAATATCTAAAGTTCCAATTCTTAGGGCCCAGGATCACTTTCACGTTCCCTCGCCCCTTTCTTTTTCTCGTCTGGTATGTGCATTTTATAAGGGGAGGAGGATTCCTAGGCCCCCGCCCCCAGAAGGAAAAGTAGGACAGTAAAAGAGACGGACATAAACGGCTAAGGTTGGGTAGAGGATGCCAAACCTCACTACAAGGGGATATTACAAGCAGACATTTTTCTGCTATCTAGATCAACAGCACACACACCCTAACCCCTTGCCAAAATTTAAAAACAAATTCCAATATTATTTTCTAATCATAAGGAGGACAAATGTGATCTCAATAGCTTTATATTCACTTCAGCGGAGAAGGCAATAACCATTTCATTATACGATGACTGGATTCTTAAATCATTTACTATCGGAGACATCCTTATATATATATATTCCGGGAAGTATTAAACAATGGTATTAAGCTTAGGAAGGATGTCTACCCCTTGAACGGTTATAAACTATCTCAATGAATCCTTTTAGCTATCATACATTTTTCATAAGTTTCATAAAATCGTATAAATGTAGCTATCATAAATTGATAGGACGTCGACGGTACAGAAGGGGTCAATGTTACTTGGGGTATCATTAGACAATTATATTCTGCTTAGGAACGCTACTCGGGTTCTTTTCATCTGACGGTAAATTGAATCACTTTACCATTGACTTTTCGATAACTAACGGAAAAATATGAAACTACTATGTCTCTGCATCATATTAAGACCAAGTTTATATATTAAGCACCATATTCCACCACAAAATCTTCAAAATATCTGATAAATCTTGATGGAAACTTTGCAATTTACCATCATTTGAAATGAAACAGAGTATAGTTGTCGAATGAGGTACACGCTATGTCAATTAACCATATGGACCCAATAGATCCTCTCTAATACCAGTACAATTGCCTATGTTTTCCCCGACTAAAATAAAGGTGACTTAACACTGAACAGGTTAGCTAAGTTCTTACCATATATAAAGGAGAAGATTACGATCATATTCTGCTCCAGTTTCTGTTCATATTTTGTATTTATCATCATAATATTTGTAATTTGAAATTGAATACTCATGGTTCATGTAAAATTGAAACTTATTTTTTTGTCAGCCTCAGCTCAACCGAGATATGTTTTGGTTGGAAAAAGATGGCTAATTGTGTGTGGTGAGTACAGTCAACTCGTATAATCCGCAGAGTCTAAGAATATTGATTAGGCTTATTTGAAGCTTAAATGTTAATGTATATAATATATTTACAGTATATAAAGTAGAAAAATAATGAATCAAGAACTAGACAAACGATACTGTTTCCTACAATAACCTGCAACAGTATAATTGCATAACTACAATATGTGATACTCCGTGGATTAAACGAGTTGACTGTAAATATCTGGTCGTGGTTGAGTGGTGGTGGCCCTCAGGTCACATTATCATCTAATCATCCTCACCGACCTTATATGTTACTGATTAGGCTCCGATTTACCTTTTGCTGCATCGTAAAAATCCCTCGGCCCTTCTCCAGGCTCACACAACCGGTCATCAACATTACTCCTTATCCACAGAGTCATCAGATAAGGAGAGCAAAAACTTTAATTAGGGCGAAAGTGGAGCAGATTATTTTTCCGACAGTTGATTATAAGTTCTCCCGTCACCGATTTGTAATACTGGAGATTCATTACATATTGCCTGCTTGTACCCGGCCTCAGCAAGAATGTACTTTCAAAGCTGAACAGTGCTCAGTGATCATCGCAAGAACACTAGATTAATCTGGAATGCTTGGTCTTCTAATTTCATGTACACTACTTTTGTCATCATACTGTATATTGTTTTATTAAATTAATGTCAATGATAATGCTTGATAACACGACCTTTACAGAATACTTGATTTGCCACTCTCAACTGGCTTCGTGTGGAAAAACATGTGCACATACTGTAGTGAGCAAAGTTAGATGATTACCTTACATTATACATACACACACACACACACATATACCTGTATATATATATATATATATATATATATATATATATATATATATATATATATACCATTAAAAGATATAGTTCTTTAAATTAGTCACCAATGGAATTCACATGAATCTGCGATAGAGAATACACCGATACAAATGTAATAATACAAAGGAACATACTGTATATTATGTCCAGTAAATGCAGCAATCAAAATATATCAAGATTCATCACGTACAATGAGGATGGTCTTTATATAAATTCAATTACTAAAACATATAAGTTTTTATTCGAACAGGGGCTGCTCTGTAATTGCTGGTGGGTTAAACATTATTTTGAGCTAGCTGATGCTAGACTAGACCCTTAAGCTGAATGAGAACATAAGCTGGGTATTGGTATTAAATAATGTACAATTGTTAATTGATATTAGCTGAAGTATACAATTTAGCTTTGTTTTTCAATGAGCTCCCTACTAGTACTGTACTATGCCAATGATTGGATTTGGTTGCTACACAATTTAGTAGATAGCTATCAGGTACGGTTGAATAGTACAGGTGATAAGACAGGGACTAAAAGAAACAAGTAACTATGTTCTAGTATGGTTCACTGGGTGGATGAGACTCGTCAGCCTTGTTCGGCAACCTGTCTAGGGGAGTAAACCTGATACAAATCCGTACTGCTTATCTAAGTGTAAGGCAGGTTAGTGGATGGACTAGCCGAACACCATTGTAGAAAAATAGTGCTAACAAGATGCATAGAGGAACTCTGAGTCGGACGGATCCTAAATTCAGTGGCCAATCCTGTAAGTCCTTCAGTAAACTGGCTAGGGTTGTCCCTCTTACAAGGAATAGGTCCGCTTGTGGGCCTTCTGTGTATGGCCACCTTCATTAAGGGGAGTAAGGCGTCCGGCAATAGATAAATATATTATTTGGAACAATGTTATTTCAAATGTTTTTTAATTCATCTTCGGTGGAGTAGCTTTGGAATATAGTAGGCAGGAATATGTAGACTTAACAATTACTAAACCATGCACGGCAACCTCATTCCCTTTTCGATCCATTTACTTTATGTTATATCGTTCAAGGCCCTAGAAGGGAAAGCTGGGTCTTTGATATACTAACTTTTCTCTCAAAAGGCATTTTAACTGTCTCTATCTTTGCCCTTGCTCTGCTTTCTAATTGCTATCACCAATATCTTAGCTTCCTCCAGGTTCTCGCCCTCCCCATGACATCACACCCCAACGGCCGAACCCGACAGACGAAGCCCCGCTACTTAAGGAACATAAATTTGATGAAATATTTGATAATGTTCACCGGGGCAGAACACACAAGAAAGAAGGTGCACTCATAATTCTCCCTCTCCCTCTCCCTCTCTCTATCTCTCTCTCTCTCTCTCTCTCTCTCTCTCTCTCTCTCTCTCTCTCTCTCTCTCTCTGTCTCTCTCTCTCTCTCTCTCTCTGTTATGGAGAGCCTAGGACAAGTGTAAAGGTATGTATATAGTTATTTATCCATTTTCCACTGTATATAAATGTCTTCAAGTGATATCAAGACGGTTAGGAGGGTAGGACAGGAGCCTTCTTCTTTTCAAGTAATTACAATGGTTTAGGTTATCTATTCATTATTTATCCATGATTTGAACACACACAAACACACCCACACACAAACACACCCACAGAGTAGTGTATTTATCGGGAATGGAACAATGTATAAAAGGGGGCATACGCCGCGACATCGCTTAGCCAGACTCAACCTCCGACTCCACTCCAGGGGATCCCCCCGGGATATTCATTAATCATCTCTCCGGCCCATAGAAAGACAAAAGACCACTACAGTAAAATAGTGGCCGCAGTGTAATAGATTCTCAAACCAAAAAATCTAAAGTGGAGTTTATAAGGAGCAGTAGATAAACTTGAACGGGCAGGTATGCTTTGATGCACCATTATGCCTCTTAGACTGGGCCTGCTTACAGCCTCAAATTGGTAAGCTTATGTTTCCTCCACCCCTACCACCTCCCTGAATCTAATCAATTTGCGTGAAATATGTGGGTTTTGGAACTTGTTTGTCCCTCCTTTTCTGTCTTGCATGTAAACACATCAGTTGCAGCCATTGCTCAAGCCACTCAAAGGTATGTGTTAATTAGAGGAAAACATTCTTTGACATGGTATTCGCGCTCAAAGTAAAGGAAATTGGCCATGAAAGATATTTTTGGAGTCGGGGATGTTGCAAGTAAATTGAGTGCTGTTAGCAAAGGCGAAGTCCATGTATGGCGAACACACAAGCATTTTTGGCAAGTGATATAGAAGCCCTGGAAAAGGTTTAAGGTGGGGCAGGCCAAATGGTCCGCTGAACAAATACAGTGACAAATGAAAAAGAAAGGAAGCTGAAAATGGTATGCGGGAGTGACCAACACAGAGGGATCTTTTGACTTCCAACACCTTTAGCAGGATAAAAATAGCGAAATGTTTGGTTAGTGCAAGAGGAAGCCAGCTGGAAAATCGGGAAAGGCATGGACCACGAGCATGTCTAGATAACCTTGCGGTGTAAACACAGAATAATTTGTTAAGGGAAGATGGGTAGTTTTTCTGGTCCCCCTTCTTCTTCATGTTTAGTCCCATTAGTTTTGCGATGTTAAGACATTCGGCCCATTAGTTTGGCGATTTTAACACGCTTTGCCCCATTTCGTTGTCAATGTTAAGACCTATCGTGCCATTTAGGTGTCGATTTGTTTCCTGGCGAGCGATAGCGAGCCTGTCATTTTATGAGGATCGGCCTTTGACCGGGAAATTTTTCTACGGAAAAATTTACAAAATTATCTTGAAGGTGTTTTTCTAAGCTTGATGGAGGTCCAGCGAGGAAATTATATTAATAAATAAATGAATAGACCAAACAAAAAACAGCCACTAGTCCCTTAAATAAAATACGATTAACAGGAAATATGCATCAATACAACTGTTCTTTACAGAATATACGTTTAGAGTTCTGCAGGCAAATGTAAACAGCTAAATAGGATTTCATCGGTATATGTTATTTCTCTCTGCTACCCATGGAACTTACAGGGGTGTCACACGTGGGATTTTACCGTCCGCTTCTACAAGTAAATGTTGTATGGCAGCTTGAAAACATAAGGAAAGAAATAATTAATCTTGGTAACATAATCAGCCGTTGAGTGATATAGTTTCCGATTCCAATGCCAAGGAGCTTCATAATACGACGATAGACAACTTGCTCGTCGTAAATTGCAGGATAATGCCCTCATTTAACACATTTTCTTCACTTCCTATTCTGGTTGATGACAATGTAAAGTTGATTTACGCCATTTCAATGTTCCGTCTATCATTATCATGTACGTTCTACACGTACAGAACAGCTCATTATCCTTCCTTCCTCAAATTACCTCCGCTAACGAAGCTGAAGGAGGTTATGTTTTTGCCTCCGTTTGTCTATCTGTGTTACTGATTGTTTGTAAAGAAGACACCTCAAAAGTTATGAACCAATATTCACGAAATTTGGTGGACAAATGGGATATGCGCCAAGGAGAAAGATATTTTATTTTGTAGGTGCTCTTAAATAGTTTATAATTGAACCACCTACCACATTCCATTACCTTTCAGACAACACCATTTGGTCAGAGTAAATGTCTCAACTACCAATCTACGTTTCCATTAGCGCCTTACTTACCATACATTAATGGCCTGATACTGTTTATATATTCCTTAACACTTTTTTTACCGGTGACGTTTTTTTAATTTGATTTATGCTAGATTTAGATGATTTCATGAAGCTTTGGATGGATATATGGTAAATGAAATTATGTATGGAGCCTTTTACTTGCTACACGTCCTTCCTAATCTGAATAACATGTCTCAATATGGCTGGACAAAAATGAAAAAGATGTCGCAGGTAAAGAAGGGGTTAAGTGGCGACCTTTTTGTTTTGCCGAAGAATATGTTGTATTAAGTGTGCCAGCTGGCCTACCACTTGGTGTGTTTGTTAATTTGTATTACTGTATGTGCATAATAAAAAACTTAATTCAATTTTATACCTGAAAACAGAAAGATTAATATGATAAATAAATACAAAATATAATTTACCTTCATTACCCCTCTGAAGATCATGACCCGGTTCGATAGTATATTCTGGATATGATTAGACAGTTGTATACACTTTAATAATGATCTGTGGAATTTAAAGGGGTACGAACTATCTGTATTAACCCTCTGACATCCATTTATCCTTCCTTATCTAAATAAAATCGTGTAATAAAAAAAAAAAAAAATGCGCAATTTTATCTTGAAAGGGCTGATGCTTCTCAGACTCTTGGAAAGCACTCCAATGAATCACGGTCTTCAACTTGAGCAACTTTCCCACTGCAGTTTTTTACCACCTCAAATATCGAATTAAATCGATATCGTGATAACTATATACAATGCAAACTTTCAGGTTGCAGTTTTATTATCACAGACAATAGTCCTTTAGTAGTTTTCTTTATATTCTCGATTAGTGAAGCTCCTTGCTTCTTATACCAATGTTATTGTATATTAGAATACTATTAAAACCTCGAATAATACGTTTATTACCAGCATTACTAAAGAGTTAAACACTAACGGTTTTTGTATGGATGTGAATTGGTGAATGTCATATGCCTTTTTGCTGAAAATGTCAATCCAAATATATATATTTTTACCGCTTGTAAATGTCTTATAATTCTTGGACGAATTATTAATATTACATTGATACGGGCGACATCACACGAGCTCTTTTTTCTTCAATTTAAACGGGCAATTGTACTTTGGCATCTTCAAAATTTAGTCATTACCATTAATCAGCAACCTAGTTTCCATACATAAGAGCCTCAAAATATTACGAACACAAAAATGTTCATCTAAAATTGCCGGAAAAGTGCTCATGTGACAGCGGCTTAACCATGGAGTGGCGCAGGTTATCACAAAAAAGTTTGAGTGAAAAAAATAATAATATCTATAATGAAACAGAGATCGGAAATCTTTCTACTATGACGTCAATTTGGAATCTCGGACTTTCATACTATCATGGCAGCTGAAATAAAATTTGCTACTGTCGGTTTAGGGTTGATTTCACTTCAAGGGGTGCTTTTGAAACATCCCTTTCTCTCATGCTTAACCCCATTACTTTTGAGAATATAAGACGTTCTCCCCATCAGTTTAGCAACTATGACCTTTCACCCCATTTCCTTGTCAATATTAAGACCTTTTGAGCCATTTGGGCGTCGATTTTTTTCCTGGCTAGTGATTACGATTCTGCAATTTAGGAGGAACTGGCCTATTTATTTTAAGCACGATGTCGGAACAAAATATGGAAATATTTAACAACAAATAATGAGAGGACTGGGAAACTACGTAAATAAAACTGGCCTATCCTCATTATGATTTTTTTGAGAGAGAGAGAGAGAGAGAGAGAGAGAGAGAGAGAGAGAGAGAGAGAGAGAGAGAGAGAGAGAGAGAGAGAGAGAGAGAGAGAGAGAGAGAGAGAGAGAGAGAGAGAGAGAGAGAGAGAGAGAGAGAGAGAGAGAGAGAGAGAGAGAGAGAGAGAGAGAGAGAGAGAGAGAGAGAGAGAGAGAGAGAGAGAGAGAGAGAGACAGGGAGCTGAAGGTTTTTTTTCTTGGAGAATGTGAGGCGTCGTTGACCACAATATAAGAGAGAGAAAATGAGGAAAACACGTCACCTAAATAACTATAAACCAAGCTCTTTAAATACACTACATCAGTTACGTGGAATACCTTAAACAAAAGTAGCCCATTAGTACACGGAGCCCAAGTCTTTTCGTCATGACCTTGCAGTAAACTTCCGCCTACCATGACCTCTTACCCAGGGGCATTCTGCCTGTGATTCCCTGTGATTTTCTGTGACTTGTCTTTCTTTTATAATTATTATTGTTTTTATTACATTATAATTATTATTATTATCATTATTATAATATATTTATTTTTTAAATGATTCCTCCCTAGACCTCGATCAAGCTAGACAGAAAATACCCTCAAGATCCCCCATCAATATAAATCTGTGCATTTTTTGGTAGAAAAATGACCTGACCAAACGCCGTGTCGTCCTAATTTGCAGGCTTGCTATTGCTCGCAAGGAAACAAGAATCGTTACAGAAATAGCACATAAATTCATAAAATAGACAAAGAAATGGAGCGAACGATCTAAATATAGCTTAAAGCTCGATTCACACATGCTCGAATTAACGTACCGTCCGTCCCCGACCAAGAAAATAGCTTCCGTGTGTGTCCGTGTATATCCCGTGGGTGTCCCGAAATAACGCGTTTTCTGGCAGTTGCCCCGACCCACACGGACCATTTTATGCATGCACAAAAAGGACGCCGCCTAGGCACGGCGAATTAAGGGGTCGGGGACGGACAGGACGTTAATTCGTGCATGTGTGAACCGAGCTTAAGCTAATGGGACAAGCGTCTTAACCCTTTCACTTAAAGTACCAAAACTAATAGGGATAAACACGAGAAAAGGGAATCCAGAAAATACTTCCCCTTACTGCATATTCAAAGAGAACCAAATGTGATAGAGTGGCCTGCCCATATTGCTCTATCAACTAATTATTCAACACAATATTGGTCTCTCAAAACTGTCCTGGATAAAACAGTAATGGACTGGGACTGCTGTGAACATACTATATTCACTGATTCATGATATATTTCTCAATCTGAAAATATCAATTAATATTGTAACTTAGCCATATCCAATAGCAGTTGGACAAGGGAGGATGTTTGCCAACTGTACATGAATAATTTAGATACACTTTTGTTACGATTACGAATATACTTCCCCAAAACTGTGATGACATTTGACATCACTGGCCCTCTCGTCTCGCTTGAGAGTAACAGACGTATTATTTGTGATCATATGCATCAAATAAAGACATCGGAACCTTCAATCTGAGATCAGACCGGGTCACAGTACGTCTTTGTGCTTGGTGCTCCAGTTTACAGAGAGGTTGATCATCATGTACCCATATAAGCGGAAAGGACCGTAGGGATCATTGGAGGGTTCAAGGGCTGCAATTTGGCAGAACTGGATTCTGAGATTAAGTAGGAGATGAGTTCAGGAAAGGGTATGGATGTCAAGGTGAAGATTTGAGAGTAAAGATAGTCGACTTTATTTATAGCTATATGAGTAAAATGAATAGGTATCAATCTTATAACTTATGACTTGCTGCGCAGCACATGTTTTAGATTAGAAATATATTATTTAGATACTATGTAACTCTTTCAAGAAAAAAATGAAAAAATATACAGTATATATATATATATATACAATATATATATAAGAACATAATAACATAAGAAAATGGGAGTCTGCAGAAAGCCGATTGGCTTACACAAGGCAGATCCCTGTCACACCCAACCCTAATTAGAGGCCTAATTATAAGCCAAGCTTAAAAACACCATTAGGACTGACCTCACCGAAACGGTCAGAGGTAAAAAAAACGGGAGTTTGCGAAGCCCCACACCTGACAGATCCCCCTCACACCCAACCCATCTCGTCCATATGCCTATCTAATTGTATCTTAAAGCTCCCTATCGTTCTTGATCCCACTATAGCACTTGGCAGCCTATTCCACCTATCCACAACTCTGTTACCAAACCAATATTTGCCTATATCTTTCTTGAAACGAAATTTATCTAATTTGTAACCATATGTACGAGTTTTTTCGCTATCACTGAGCTTTAGTACATTTGTCATGTACCCTTTATTAATCCCACTAACCCACTTGAATACCTCTACCATGTCCCCTCTAACTCTGCGTCTCTCTAACGAATGTAAGCCAAATTTCTTCAACCTTTCTTCATATGGAAGATTTCTAATATTATGGATTATTTTTGTCATTCTACGTTGTACTCTCTCCAATGAATCTATGTCCATTCTGTAATAAGGACACCAAAATTGAACAGCATAATCCATATGGGGTCTCACTAATGACAAGTAAAGTTTTAAGATAACATCAGCAGTTCTGTTACTCACACTCCTAGAGATGAACCCGAGAATCCTGTTTGCCTTGTTACGAACGCTTATACAGTTTTCTAGGCTTCAAATCATTGCTAAAAAACACACCTAGATCTTTCTCACAATCTGAGTGTTCTAATTCTTCTTGATAGCCAATTGATAGACGCTTGCGATTGATATGGTCAACAACTTCGTCAAAGAATGCATGTTTGACGGAGAGCATACATATTGAGTATCACTTCTAGAGGATTAACCTATAAACTTGGGGTGAAAATCAGGACATACTGCCATACAATAAATACCTGGAGCTACCGAGGAGACTGTAACCTTAGTTCCGATAGATAGTACAGTCTTTAAATTGTATGCATGCATTTTATCTTTTCTCAATGTATACTTATCTAAAATGTGTCCTCTAAATTATATCCTAGGTAGATAACCACATTCTCCCAATCCTTAATCCATTTCAGATACTCGCCTCCAATACTTCAATTCATAACAAATCACTTCAACAAGTTCTATACGGTGCTATCCCTATGATCCTCCAGCCTTTAACACAACAATGCTGACCTATCCCTCACCTCGACACATATCCTGAGTATCTCTTCAAGAACCTCGAAATTCTGATGGTAGAAATTACGTTAACTTATTTATACTCTATGTTATATATTTGGGTTTATGTCTGTTAGCGTTGTGTATATCTTACCTTAATTGTGATTCACGATATATTACAGAACAAGACACAGGATTGATCAAGGCTTGGCGATTGCTTTACCTAAATAGTCGAAGCACAGAGTAGAATTAGGCAAATCTAAACTCTTCATCCTCCGCTTTGGTCTTTGTTGTTTGCATAGTGGAACTGTTGGCCTTAGTATTGTGCAAGTGTTTGGTGAGTTTTATAGCCTTGTTTGGTGAGATATATAGCCTTGTTTGGTGAGATATATAGCCTTGTTTGGTGAGATATATAGCCTAACACGGACATAATGCAAGGGTAT
The DNA here is from genome assembly GCA_032716605.1 of Paralithodes platypus. Classification (NCBI taxonomy): domain Eukaryota; kingdom Metazoa; phylum Arthropoda; class Malacostraca; order Decapoda; family Lithodidae; genus Paralithodes; species Paralithodes platypus. The sequence goes on from CM064487.1 coordinate 106,514,316, forward strand.
TTAGTGTGGCTATAGACATGGTAATGAGAGAGGGCGAGAGACAATAGCTGGGTGATATATTATTGTATCTTCTTTAATGTTGGCCGTCACCTGTGAGTTGAGAGGGGGTGGGGGAGTGAATGATAATAGCGTCTGCTTTTGTGTTCCCGTTTCCGAGGCTGAAGTTGGTGGGATCTTTGGTATTATTAAATTATGATTATAAGAGCATTCTTTTCATGCAGTAATCCCCATTACAACATAATGCATAGAGGGAGGTAGCATACATTATGTAAAATAAGCGACTAGAAATAATTGAAGATGATGAGAAAATAAAGTAGATACCATGAATATAAATACACATTCTGAAAAAAAAAAAAAAAAAAAAAATCTGGGATCATAACCCTGCTAGGTAGTTACAGATATACACTAAAGATGGACACCCGCAAGATAATTTCTCTATTCTACGTGTTTAACACTGACATAAACATTGCACTAACAGAACACATGATGCAAGCTAGATAAGAAAATGTGAAGAAAATATATGTTTACCTGTAAAACAAGCGGTGAGGGTCATGGGAGAGGTGCTTTGGGTCTGAGATGACTGCACACCAAAGTGCTTTACCTGTGCATCATGTCTTGCTTGTCCATTGGCGTCCCGTTGAGAGCTTATTTGCGGTAGAAGAAGACTTAGCTATCTGCAAACAAGATAAACGTTTTTAACACAGGTTCCATGCATAATTTGCAAAACATAGCAATGCAACTATACTGCTCTATCTTCAACAAAACTGAATTACTCCAGAAGAGAAAACAACTACCCAATTTATGTTGTTAAAATGTAAACGCATCAACACAGACATGCAAGCTTAGTTCCGAGTACACATATACGGGATGATAATCACATGCTAGGTCAGCAATGTGACCTTCCTCTTTTCTTAAGCCTCCCACATCAGTATAAGACAGTGCACGTTGCTATTCTAACAGATTATACAAATTAGATCCTGCACAAGATACAGCAGGAGTCTCAACCGAGGTCACAGTGGCGTGTCATAGTTAATTAAGCACTATAAGTATTTCATAACAGCCCGACATTATTCACAGTTTTGCCTATTTGAAATATGTATTAGGTAAAAGTAAAAGCTTGCATGCAGTGTTGATCAGCTGTTTAAAAGTCACTCGACAATGGTTGTATAATTCAAACAATAAACAATATTGAGAGAGACGCCGGCCACAGCCTGGAGTGTAGGTAAGATGAAGCAGATGAAACGTGACATAGAGCCTGACTGATGACCGCAGATAAAGGGGCAGAGAGAGATGGCGTTAAGGTCATCAGGGGCAACCCGCTGAGTCAACCACCAAACATGATTAAGCCCACCCTTACAACCCGCCTTTAGTAGTATGCAGAATCCTATTGCATTATATCATGCTGGCAACGTTATGGTTAATACGAAAAATCTATCTTTAACAATATGTATCAAGTCGATACATCATGTACAATACAATACAATATGTATCAAGCTTGGGGGCATTCTGTGTATGGCCACCCTCGTAATGGGAGTAAGGCGTCCGGCAATAGATAGATAGATAGATCAAGTCGATTTATTCTGGTCTCAAACACACATTATATTATTACTATAACTACCATCATGTTTTAAATTGGTTTTCGAATGTTGTCAAATTCAAAATTGAAAATTACCAAGGAATGTTAGCAAGTGACCATGATAACAGCAAAGGGTTGGCAAAGAAACTGTTATGATGTTGCGATAGTGATATACATTTGCATCTAACTATGCGGCCTGGAACTGGCCTAGCCAAGCAAGGCTTCCCGGCATTGTCCATGTCAAGGAGTTTAGGGTGGAGAAACTACGTAAGATGTGTCCTGTTGGTCTCTGATGACACATTTAGGTGAGTGTAGCAAGTCCTATTGGGAGTACTGCTAGCATATACTGTATTTATCACCATCATCAGTAGAGCAGCTAGGATTAGTTTGATAAACAGCAATGCAACGGAATGATTATATATATCAATATATACTTTTTTTTTTTTTTTTTTTTTTTTTTTTTTTTTAAGAGACAATGAACGGAGGAAGGAAAAACACAGATAAAACAAAAAGGTCCATGTGCCTAAAGGCATCCTCCATTCATAAAATGTTTGTAACAACTGGATTTAAACATTTGTTGATTGTAAGTTTGTGGAAAGCAATTCGAGGGAAGTGAATTCCAAAGAGTAGTAGCTCTGGGGATAAATGAATTCTGATAAGCAGAAGTTCTGCATTGTGGAGGAGAAAGTGTAAATTCATGGGCGCTCTCAGCTGCCCTAGTTCTACGGGGAAAGATGTGGAGAGGCGGCACAATTGAAGCAAGTTCCTCGGAACAATTGCTGTGAAAATATCTGTAGAATAATGCAAGGGATGCAACGTTTCTTCGTATGGCTAATGTAGGAAGGTCCTGTGTGATTGCAGGGTTATTGATTAATCTAATAGCTTTATTTTGAATTTTGTCCAACTGCCTCAATGCAACCACTCCACTTCCACCCCACAGAGGTGAACAGTAATCCATCTGAGAGCGCACATGACTTTTATATATTACGGCCAACTGCTCGTCAGTGAAGAATTCTCGAACTCTGTACAGGAGTCCCAGTTTTTTAGAGGCATTCTTAGCAATGCTTCTAACATAATGTGTCCAGCTCAAGTTAGTAGTTAATGTTACACCGAGAATGTCAATACTAGGGGAAGTGGGAATATTTACATCATTAAAAAATATATGGGAGTCAGTGAGATTCTGTCGGTTAGAAAAATTGAATGTACTTGGTTTTCTGTGCATTAAAGGAAACTAGATTCTCTTGTCCCCATTCATTAATTCTAGAAAGGTCCTGGTTCAGAGAAATTGCAGTGTTTATTTTTGAATTTATAAGATCGGGTTGGGTGAAAGAATTGGTAAATGTGAAGGAACTGTGGAGTGTTGAGTCATCTGCGTAGGAATGTATTGGATTATGAGTGGTAGATATGAGATCATTGATATGAATGAGGAACAGAGTTGGGGCCAAAACTGATCCCTGGGGAACACCAGCATTTATTGAGTGAAATTGAGAATAAAGGCCATCTACCATCTACTGTACACTCAGTGTCCTCAACTTAAATGCCTCTTCTGAAATCACTGTGTTGGGTGATTTTAATGTCCATAATGTTGAATGGCTCACTCATTCAGCCAGGACTGATGATGCTGGTCTTGAATGTGAGCTATTTGCAGACTCATTTAATCTCACTCAACTAGTCAACCAACCCACCCGTGTACCAGATAATCCTAATCATAATTCCCACCTACTGGACTTATTTTTAACAACCAATTCAGAAAATTATGATGTTACAGTGAGGTCCCCGCTTGGATCTTCTGATCACTGTCTGATACAGGCCACCTGTCTATCACCTACCACACCTTCCCACTCTGAACCTGTTTTGGTGACTAAATGGCATTACGATAGGGCAGACTGGGGGGGTCTTCAAGGTTTCTTTATTGATATTCCCTGGACCTCTTTCTTTTCTAATGATGCACACTCCACCTTGAGCCACATACAAGATTTTGTAAAAATTGGAATGGAAACTTTTATTCCTCATCAAAAGTACAGTAAAAGATCTAATTCACCTAAATGGTTTGACCATAATTGTGCTAGAGTAACTGAACAAAAAGCAATAGCCTACAATGCATACACAAGATAAAAAACACATGAAGCCTTTAATTACTTTAGAAACATCAGAAATCATGCCAAAACTGTATTAAACCTAACTAAATCAAACTTTCTCCACAAGCAGGCAAATAAACTTCTAAATAATCCAAATGATAACAAAATATATTGGTCTACTCTTAACTCATTTAAATCCAACTTCACTACTGCTTCATCCATTCCACCATTAAAATCTCCGACTGGCAATCTTGTAAGTGACCCACGAGGTAAAGCTAACCTTCTTGCGGATATTTTCTCCACCAACTCAACCTTAGATGAAATAAATCAAGATGTCCCTGTACTTAATTTTAATTCGCCTGAAATTCCCTCACTTAAGATCCAAACCAGACATGTCAAAACTATTTTGCAGAATCTCTCGGTAAATAAGGCTCCTGGTCCAGATGAAATTCCTCCAATAGTACTTAAGAATTGCACCTTGGTGCTCGCTCCTGTATTGGCAAAAAATTTCCGTCTGTGTACTCATACCTCATGCTTCCCAGTACCCTGGAAAGAAGCAAACATCCATCCAGTTCCTAAAAAAGGTGCCTCTTCAGATCCATCAAACTACAGACCAATAGCTATAACTTCCACTCTTGGTAAAGTCTTTGAAATTATATTAAATAATCACATAATTAAGCATCTTGAGAATAATAAATTAATCAGTGATAGGCAATATGGTTTTAGACGATGTCGATCAACTGCAGACATGCTTTGCCTTCTTACGCATCAAATCAACCAAGCTACAGACCAACATGGTGAAACACATACAATAGCACTGGATATATCAAAGGCATTTGATAGAGTCTGGCATCAATCCTTATTGTCGAAGATGTCACACTACGGCCTTGCATCATTAGTTCCACTAATTTCTTCGTATCTTCATAACAGAAAAATACGTGTAATGGTAGATGGCCTTTATTCTCAATTTCACTCAATAAATGCTGGTGTTCCCCAGGGATCAGTTTTGGCCCCAATTCTGTTCCTCATTCATATCAATGATCTCATATCTACCACTCATAATCCAATACATTCCTACGCAGATGACTCAACACTCCACAGTTCCTTCACATTTACCAATTCTTTCACCCAACCCGATCTTATAAATTCAAAAATAAACACTGCAATTTCTCTGAACCAGGACCTTTCTAGAATTGATGGATGGGGACAAAAGAATCTAGTTTCCTTTAATGCACAGAAAACCAAGTACATTCAATTTTCTAACCGACAGAATCTCACTGACTCCCATATATTTTTTAATGATGTAAATATTCCCACTTCCCCTAGTATTGACATTTTCGGTGTAACATTAACTACTA